>OX369308.1:54602889-55053852 GCA_947284805.1 Coleophora flavipennella
AAAATTTGCACAGGTATCGAGATCCAAACCGCCTCCGTGGCGTAATGGTTAGTCCATTCGCTTCACACCAGGAGGCTGTGGGTTCGATTCCCGGCGGAGTCAAGTTTGTAGGACTCGGTTTGGTTGAAGGTAAGGCATTTTCATAGCCCGCCTGGATAGCTACCACCATCTTATCTAAGTCTTGCCGCCAAACATCAGTGTTAACAGCATTTGATGTGTTCCGACTTGAAGATAAGATAGCCAGATCCCCATTGCGTTGGGGAATCTTGGTAAGCCCGGTTGCATCTTTGGCATCATCGTCACTTATCATCAGGTGAGATGATGCGAAGGGCTTGCCAATTATGAATTTAAAAAAAAACAGATGACAATACAAGGTAACTTTGACCTGATGCTGCAGCCCCCCTCCTTACCAACATACAGTAGAGGTATCGTGTTTGGACTACTCATTGGAATGGTCTCAATTAGTAGGTTACATAGATGGTGAAAAGGGATGTCGGGGTTTTTTAAATTGTGGAAATCCGATTTAAAAAACCAGTTTTTTGTCACTGAAAAGTATTATTTTTTATTTAAATAATTATGTACAAAGTGGTTTACCTTATGAATTTAAAATAATTATCACGTAGTGAGCTTACTGATGTCTTCATACTGCACGCCTTTCACTAGGCGACCCGTTAGAGGCCCTTCCGATATCTGCAACAAAAGATAGCTGCAGTTAAACGTCAGAAAGAGATAACTATGGTTTATTGCCTTAGATCACATATAAAAGGATTTAAATGTTTACTTTCACCGCGTCCGCGTGGAGGTTTTGAATTTTTCCCGGGGAACTCTTGAATTTTCCGGGATAAAAAGTATCCTATATTATGTTAACCCGGGTTATGAGGAACCACCATACAAAATTTCATCAAAATCGGCCTGGTAGTTTTGCGTGATGCGCGAACATACAGACAAAAAATGCAAAAGTTGTTGTTTTGGTCTCTATATTGTTAGTAATGTCCACAGCAGTTGTTCTTTTTCAAAAATATTTCATGTACAGACATGGCCTGGTTATAGTTTTATTATATGTATAGATGTTTGTCTTTACATTTACCCAATACAATAGTTAAGTCTGTTAAATGTTCGCTTAAATTTTACTAAAAGAATAGACCTTTGTATGGAATTGAGTGTAAGTAATTAAAAAGTTACAATAATTTAATGATTTTTTCCATGTTAAAAAATACTTCTAATTGAAACTATAACTTAGAATTGAAATGGTTCTTTTTATTGTTTCACAATTATTTATACTCCTAAATGTACCATTAAATACGAATGCAAAACACTGGCGTAAAGAGATATTTGGGTGCTCACAGGAGCTCCGTGTTAAAATAGTGCACTAATACGGGTGAAGATCTTTCTTAGTAACGAAATTCAAACTGCTCTACAAAGTTTCATAATTTATAAGCCTTTCTATAGTCATTATACAAACGGTCAGGAAAATGTCAGGCAAATTATGTAATGGCGAGGGCGGGGAGCCTCTTTGACAGTTAAATCAATCAAACCTGACCGAACCTAAAATACAGTACGGCATTTTGACAATTTGCCTGACTCGGTATTGACCGTTTATATACGGACGAATTATAACAATTTGCCTGGCTCGGCATTTTACAATCCACGTACAACATTTCACATTTTGCCTGACCGTTTACAAACGGACGAATTATAAAATTGCCTGACCGTATGTAAAATGACTAATCATACAATTTGCCTGCCTTATATAAGTACATATAAAATAAGATGACTGCATTCCGATGATATTGAACGTAAAATTTAATTTTTATACGCAACGTGAAGTTTAAGCACCAGCTATCGTCATAAATCATAAATAAAAGGATAGATTGACTGACTGACATGTCAACGCATAGCCCAAACTGCAGATCTAGAATCTTGATATGTTGCACCCATTTTTTTTTTAAATCAAAATCAACCAATAAGTCGTAAAACAGGGAAGCGTAGAAAACCGAAGCCTACGCGGATGAAGTCACGCGCATCGGATAGATTTTTAAATAAGAGGTGATTCTGAACCTATGTGGAAGCCGCTGGATGCGGGCAGCGCAGGACCCGTCGTCGTGGAAATCCTTGGGGGAATAGTCCAGCAATGGACGTCTTTATGGCTAATATGATGATGGTGAAACGAACCTCCACAGTGCAGCAATAATTATCAGTGTCGATGTCTCTCATAACCCCAACAGAACCTCTGTACGCGCCGTTCACGAATTTGACAGCTCGCCCCGCCGATGGTATCACAGTTTCTAAATGATTCTGAAAAAAAACTTCAGTAAAAAAAAGTAGTGTGTGGTTTTATGAAACCACGGTAAAAGTGAAACCTTTTTTTTACATTATAGACATTTACAAAGGACGAAACGATCATGGCTGAGCTCTAGTTTTGGAGCTACGGTACAAAGGACGAAACAATCATACCGATCGTCACACGACACACAGGCGAACAAATTTGAGACGATGTAATAAAAGTTTCACTTTAATAATAAATGGGACCATTGATAGGTACGAATACACTATCTCTGTTAAATTTCACTGGAGTAAAAGAGTACTTATCGGTCACTATTTCAATGACCACTTTGCGGTTGTAAAACTTATCTGGTAGCGACTTGGTCAGTATTTTGATGTATATTTGTCATGTCAGTAGCTAAGAGTTTATGACGAAATTTACTTGGTGCAATTTCAGCTTGACCTTTTTATCGACCAGTGCGACGTGCGCGGTGTACTTATCGACCACTGTCTCGATGACCGCTTTGCGCTTGTAAAACTTGTCTCCTAGCGACTTGGTCAGTTCTTTGATGTTTATTTGTCATATCAGTAGCTAAGAGCTTATGATGACATTTAAAACCTGGTCAAATTTCAGCTTGACCTTCTCATCGACGAGTGCGACGTGTGCGGCGTACTTATCGACCACTGTCTCGTTGACCGCTTTGCGCTTGTAAAACTTGTCTCCTAGCGACTTGGTCAGTATTTTAATGTATATTTGTCATGTCAGTAGCTAAGAGCTTATGATGACATTTACCTGGTCTAATTTTAGCTTGACCTTCTCATCGACGAGTGCGACGTGCGCGGCGTACTTATCGACCACTGTCTCGATGACCGCTTTGCGCTTGTAGAACTTGTCTCCGAGGGATTTGGTCACAATTTTGACCACAATGCCTTCGGTGAGCCAGTAGTCTTTCCTGTAATGATATACAGAAGTATTGCGGATGGCAGTAAAATGCTTTGTAATCGACGTTGAAAAATCTATATATGTCACCGAAAGATTGTAAATTCCGTGAGATTATAATCTAACGGGATTTATTTCGCGAGATTGTGAACTGTCGAAATATTGTAAACTGTAACATATTGTTTATAATTTCACTAGTGACATTGTAAACTCACTAGTGACATTTATAGCGAAAATAATTTAAAATTGGTAAAATGACCAGATGACAGCTTGCTACACAATACGTATAATTTTGTATCAAAGCCTAAATATGGATTTCGGAAAGAAAATATTTGTGGGGTAATTGAGAATACTTTTATTAGGTTTTTTTAAAATAGCTAAATATGCTAAAAAAAGATGACCGTGTGGTTACAGAGCTACGATATAACTTATATCTGGACAATACACTGGAATAAACCTAAATAGACAATTTTTATTTTTATTGAAGCGGAGGAACTTCGGGGACATCAACCTCGAGGGCAGAGTAAAAAGCCCTATGAACATAAGTAAACCTTGTTCGCAGCAGCACAAAAAAAATACGCATAGCGGTATCCTTACACAAATTAGTTACCTCTGATAAATATAGAGGGCCATAATGAAACATGAATATAAACTAGAATTTAAACATTTAAAATAACATCACACAACAATCGACATATCCACAGTCATCTTTTATTTTTCTTTCTTTTGTTAAAAGGTAAAAGTTACTTCAAAATCAAATTTTCATCAAAGAGAATTTAATTTGATACGGAAAGCAAAGAGAATGATTTTGAAGCGAACATTTTGCGCTACGATATAACTTATATGTAGACAATATACTAGAATAAACATATATAGACAATTTTTATTTGATTAAAAAAACTTAATTGACTAATTTTAATAGAAAGCCCCCCACCACTCTGGTATTTAAATAAGCAACCAAGTACCAAAATGTAAATAGAATTAAATTTCACTTGGGGTCGGAATTACCCCATGGTTGTAAATATCACTTAGAAGGTACACGACACACTTAATAATTTTAAAATTAATAGATCCTTAAAATAAACGGAGGCAAGAAGTTTTGTAGGGCGGTAGTAGCGCTTGGTGAAAATAAATAAGTATTTCGCTGGGCAGCAGCAATGCTTGGTGACGAGTGGCCAGAAAGTCGCTCGGGATTAAGAATTATTAGTACAGAATTTACTTCCCTTTGGGCAGAAAGCCGGTTAGGCAACGATCGTCGCCCCCCACCCCCCCTGGTATTTAAATAAGCAACCGAGTACCAAAATGTAAATAGAATTAAATTACACTTGGGGTCTGAATTACCCCAAGGTTGTAAATATCACTTAGAAGGTACACAACACACTTAATGATTTTAAAATTAATAGTTAGATTGTTAAAATAAACGGAGGTAAGAAATTTTGTAGGGCGGCAGTAGCGCTTGATGAAAATAAATTAATAAGTATTTCGCTGGGCAGCAGCAATGATTAGTGACGAATGGCCAGAAAGTCGCTCGGGATTAAGAATTATTAGTACAGAATTTACTTCCCTTTGGGCAAGCAGCTAGGCGGGCAGTGCGGCAAAAAGGCTAACTGGCGGATGGCACAGCTCCGTCCCAAGGTCAATTTTGAAGCGAACAGAAATGTATCGAAAATGAATTTAAAAAAGTTTAAATGAAATTAAAAAGCAGTTATGCTTTCGCCACCTATACACGTAGAATTTTGAATCAAAGCCTAAATATGGATTTCGGAAAGAAAATATCTGTGGAGTAATTGAGAATACTTTCATTTGGTAATATATTTTTTAAAGGGTAAATATGCTAGAAAAAAGATGACCGTGTGGTTACAGAGCTACGATATAAACTATATCTGGACAACATACTGGAATAAATCTAAATAGACAATTTTTATTTTTATTGAAGCGCAGGAACTTCGGGGACATCAACCTCGCGGGCGGAGTAAAAAGCCCTAAGAACATAAGTAAATCTAGTTCGCATCAGCACCGAAAAAAATACGCATAGCGGTATCCTTACACTAATTACTTACCTCTGATAAATATAGAGGGCCTTAATGAAACATGAATATAAACCAGAATTCAAACATTTAAAATAACATCCATCACACAAGACTCGTAATTTCCACGGTCATCTTTTATTTTTCTTTCTTTTGTCAAAAGGTAACAGTGACTTCAAAATCAAATTTTCATCAAAGAGCAGAACCAAAGATAATTTAATTTAATTTTGAACATTTTGCGCTTCACATTACAATAACACTAAGCAAAGTGAAAAACACTAAATAAATGAGTTTGCAAAGCGAGCGATGTTAGGTTCGGTCAGGTTTGATTGATTTCCCCCCACTGGGTAGCAGAATGCTTCGCAGCAGAAGAAATCATCGGTTTTATTCGGAGGTACAAAAATAGGTCGTGATATTGTGATCCGATTCACAATTTACCGTTATATCATAATCTAACTAGTCAGATTGTAATATCGCGGTTTTCACAATATCCCGGTGACATATACATATAATAAAAATGTAACGGGGCCGTGTCTACATTAAATATTTTTGGAAAATAATAACTGTGGATATTACTAACGATATAGAGGCCAAAACAACAACTTTTGGAATTTTTGTCTGTCTGTGTGTATGTTCGCGCATCACGCAAAACTACCATGCCGATTTTAATGAAATTTTGTATGGTGGTTCCTCATAGCCCGGGTTAACATATAAGATACTTTTTATCCCGGAAAGTTCAAGAGTTCCCGTGGGAAAATCAAAAGTATGCTTTTCTAGAATTACTCACCACGCAAATGTTGCTAGACCTATTGCAATTAAATTATACACGTTATTACCTTAAATTGCGAACTAAAACTGGGACATTGTGAGTCGCAAAGAAATAATTTTCCGATAGAGATGCATTTTCCCTGGATTTAAAGTGTCCTATGTTGTTCCCTGCCCTTTAGCTATTCAGCGAAATCAGTTCAGTAGTTTTAGTGTTTCAGTAGTTTTAACAAACAAAGAGACAGTCAAACAATGGGTGGGCAGTGCCGGCCCAAGAAGAAGGCTTACGCGGTGGAGAAAGAGCATGTTAATTTTTATCACACTCTATATCCAACGCCTGGAGCAGCGCTCCGTCGTTGGCCCTATGGGCGGGCTGGCCCTGTGGGCCAAATAAAGTTTATCCAAAGTCGAGTTGTTTGGGGTAAGTTGTTCAGTTTCCTGAGTAAAAGCCAAACTAAGGCCTCCACAAGCATTTCCGCAAAGACCAATCCTACGCTGCCCGAATCGAGCAGCTTGGCACAATTTTCACTAGGTCGTCAGTCTACTGAATGGGAGGCCTGCCTTTGCTGTGTCCTCCGGTAAGCGGTTGTCACTCGACAACTTTACTGCCCCAACGGCCTTCCGTTCAATGAGCTATGTGCTGTATTGTATAGGATACAAAAATGATGTACCTGTTGGCCTTTTCCTTAGCTCGCTCTTCCATCTTTATAATCTCATCTAGAGTAGACTGCTTACTTCGGCTCTCTTCTGCTTTTTGCTTCTTTAAAGAAGATTCTTCCTTCTTCAAGAGTTTTAGTGCAGAAGCTGATAGTGGTGGCTTCTTTTCTGAACATAAAAGTGTATTTATAAAATTACAACATAGAACAACACCCCGATTTACGGAAGTACATCAGAATCTTAGAAAATGTTTTTCCCTGTGTTGCCTCCCCCATCGCCCCTCCCTATTCCCCTTTTAATGGCGAAAAAAAGCAAATAAAAAATTTTAGATACTTACTAATTGAACTGTACATAATTTGGACTTGAAAATATTAAAAAACCGGCCAAGTGCTACTCAGACTCTTGCACCGAGGGTTCCACGTCTCTTCACATGAGTACAACTTTTTTTTTTATTCACAACTGATAAGCCCTTGGCATCATCTCACCTGATGGTAAGTGACGATGATGCCGAAGATGGAAGCGGGCTTACCAAGATTCCCCAACGTAATGGGGATCTGGCTATCTTATCTTCAAGACGGAACACATCAATGCTGTTAAGACTGATGTTTGGCGGCTAGTTAGACAAGATGGTGGTAGCTAGCCAAGCGGGCTATGAAAATGTCCTACCACCAACCAAACCGAGTCTTACAAAGTTGCCCCCGCCGAGAATCGAACCCGCGACCTCCTGGTATCAAGCGAATGGACTAACCATTGCGCCACAGAGGCGGTTAATGGTACCTATACATTTAAAAAATCCTCCATGGCTTGGGGTCAGTCGCTACTGGAAGTGGATGTCACAGGAGACTTCAGTGCTTCTAGAAGGAGCTGGGTCGGCTGGACGGAACCCTAAAAAACCGGATAATCTTAAAGGTGAATACAATTTTGATCTTTAAATTTTAATGCCCAACCAAAACAATGAGGTCCACCACTACTAGCCCTACAACCTTCACCAATGAGGTCTTGGCTCCCATGTGTAGAGTATGGCCTGAGTCGCAACATTAGGGACGTTAACATATCCACCATTATATCAGCCGAAAATCGTCCACTGCTGGACAAAGGCCTCCACCAAGGATTTCCAAGACGACCGGTCCTGCGCTGCTCGCATCCATAGGCTTTCCGGGATCTTCACCAGATCGTCGGTCCATCGCGTGGGAGGCTACGCTACGTTTTCTGGTGCGCGGTCGCCACTCGAGAACTTTACTGCCCCACCGGCCATCTGTTCTACGAGCTATGTGCCCTGCCCACTGCCACTTCATTTTAGCGATTTTGTGAGCTATGTCGGTTACTTTGGTTCTCCTGCGAATCTCCTAATCGAATCAGAAACATACCCATCAATAAATTAAATATTTCTCACACCTTCAACTTTTCTCTTAAGGTTAAGGTTCAGCGTAAGTCTTTCCTGGCTGCTCTCCCGTTTAAACTCCGCGTAAGAAGGCTCTCCTGCCGTCGAAGTGGACTCCTTTTTCCCACGTTCCACTTGCTTCTGAATGAATTCTAGCATCCGCTCCTGTTGAGGAGAATGAGTACATGTTACTTCTCTCATTAAGTTCAACTTATTTTATTATGCAAAAACAAAACGGGTTCTTATTTATTAGTCAACATCCTTTTATTCAAGGCTTACCCTCTAGCTAGGGTTACCAACCGTTCTGCTATACAAAGGATGTCTTGTCTTTGGGAGCCTTAAAGAGAAGGCCTGCTCTCTTTGCGTGTAGAGCACTCATCCCGTTTTTCGAAAGTCAGGCTACGCACAACCATGAATACAATGCAAGCATGTTTTTACCTGATCATCATCATTATCATATTAGCCGAACGACGTCCACTGTTGGGCATAGGCCTCCCACAGCGATTTCCATGACGACCGGTTCTGCGTTACCCGCATCGGCCTAAGCTATGTTTTTCGGTGCGCGGTCGCCACTCGAGAACTTTACTGCCCCAACGGCCATCCGTTCTACGAGCTATGTGCCCCACCCATCATACATGATCTTATCTTTTTACCTGATCATCTTTATCCATTTTCTCCTTTTTAGCCCTAGCCTCCTGTGCAGCAATGGTCGCTGGATCCCTGTCAATGTAGGCAACAAACCATCCCTTCTCAGTCTCGTCGACAACACACTTGCCTTCTCGTCCAAGCCACTTCACAAAGTCTGTGAGTGTTTCCCATTGTGTTGCATTCATGTGGAGGTGGTCTCTGCAAATAAGAATGTAAATGATTGTAATAAAAAATGTAGGTTGAACTAATTTTCAACTTTTGGGCTAATGAAACAAATTCTCGACACTTCAAAGGTCAGACTCCTCTTCGATCCTCCGATCTCAATGATAATTCTAAACAACAAATACAGTTATTATCAATATGTGCAGCATCCATAGCTCTCAACATATTAACCATATGAAATTGGCTTGTGCCTGCTCAATGTGTTTGTTTGTTACCTTTTTATGTTTCAACATCTCGACCGATCTTATTGAAAGGAATTGTCCTTTTTTTGGCTAAAAATATTTTTAGTCTAATGCAGTTAAAACGTTTTAAGCGTTTGAATAAACATGTAAATCATGATGTAATTTGATATCTTCTAATTTGTAACAAGCCTCCAATTTCGAAAAAAATAATTTAAGTAACAGCCAACAGTTGCAGTAAGCTACTGTTGCTTCAAAGAGGTTAAAAAAAGATTCATATAATGTTAATCAAAAATGACATTGACAGGTGATGGGTCCATATAATGGCCGACACAATATAAGACCTAATAAAGTTGTACATGATAAGACCCAACAGATAACAGATTGTATATTCCCAGTCGTCACCACTAGCTTTGTCACCACTGACAACGAATAGGGTTTTTTTCCCATTTGTCCCCAATGGTAACAAATTTTCTATTCCCAATCATTGCCAGTAGTAAACAGCACGTAATCGAGTAGAGAGTGGAGTGTGGAGTGGTAGGTAGAATGGTATGGTATAGAGTAGAGTGGAGTGGATAGTAAAGTGGAGAAAGGAATATTCTGATTAGCAGTCTATATCATTTTCCACCCCCTCAACAACCTCTGTGCAAAAAATCATAACAATCCATTGTTTCGTTGCGATGTTAAAGAAATTAACCAAAGGAGTATTTTTTCAGTTCCTATTTCTTTCCCCGTGACACAGGCTACCTTGCATGCCAAATTCCATCAAGATTGGTCAAGGTGTTGAAGCGTGAAAAGGTAACAAACAAACAAACCAACTCATTTTCACATTAAGTAATAAGAATCCTACTAATATTATAAACGCGAAAGTTTGTAAGAATGTATGGATGTATGTTTGTTACTCTTTCACGCAAAAACTACTGAACAGATCTGGCTGAAATTTGGTAGGTAGACAGATTAGGACCTGGATTAACACATAGGCTACTTTTTTTCTACGCTCGCAAGCCGCTTGCCTCGAAAAGACATAGAAAAGTCCACGCGGGTGAAGCCGCGGGAAACAGCTAGTGATTCATTAAGTGCTATTTATAGACACGCGCCGCTGGCATATGTCCCTGCATTTTAAATCTGTAATATCTTCGATAAAATTAATTTAAATTACATGCTGTAAAGGGCTATATTGATGTATATTATATGCACTATCTAGTTAAGGTACTTAATTGGATAAGGATTCATGCTGAATTGCTTAAAATCGCTTCGTAAATAAGCAATTATTTCTCATAAAGTAAAGGATAAGAAATGGTTATTGTGGGTGATACCTTAGAGATAGACATATACCATTGTGCAGTTTTTTGTAGACCTTGTTAAGGTGTACAATACTGTAGTACATTATTTTGATCTAGGGTTCAGCCAGCGTTTGCAATGTAAGTGCAAAAAATGTGTTTATTCACGACATCACATTAGATACCTCTAAATAAATGATCAGTGTTTCTTTACTATATTATGCAAGTATTATATATATAAACCTTCCTCTTGAATCACTCTATATATTAAAGAAAACCACATCAAAATTCGTTGAGTAGTTTTAAAGATCTAAGCATACATAGGGACAGACAGACTACTTTGTTTTATACTATGTAGTGATACTGTGCATTTTTAAATTCAAAGTAATAAAAAAACGGAGGCTTAAAAGAATATTGTGGCACGAATCATATCTCATCATCATCATATAAGCTGAAAAACATTCACTGCTGGTCATACGCCTCCCCCAAGGATGCATCGATCGGCTTTCCACGATCTTCACCAGCTTGTCGGTCCACTGCATGGGAAGCCTGCCTACGCTTCGTTTTCCAGTGCGTGGTCACAAAATTTACTGCTCCAATGGCCATCTGTTCTACGAGCTATGTGCCCTACCCACTGTCACTTCAGTTTGTGAGCTATGTCGATTACTTTGGTTCTCCTGTGGATCTCCTCATTTCTGATTTGATCACGCAGAGAAACTCCGAGCATAGCATTCTTATCTATTATATCGTGACTATAAAAAAAGTCAAACATCAGTGAAAAATTGCCTATCAAATATAAACCCAACCCTCATACTAAAACAGGACTAATCCTTTGACATGCAGGTAGCCAGGTAGCCTGTGTCACTGGAAAGGAAATAGGCTACTTTTTAATTTTTTTGGTTTATTTCTTTGACATCAGTACAGAACAATTGATTTTTTGCACTGAGATGGTTGAAGAGATGGGAAATGAATAATTTACTAATGAGCATATCTTGGCTTAGTTCCTGAGAGATCTGGGGAAGTGCAATGTCTGAATCTCAACAGAGCAATGGATTGAAGTGATTTTTTGTATAGAATTGGTTGAGGGGAGTGGCAAGTGACATAGACTGCTAATCAGAATAGCTCGATATAGTACCTGAAGGATCTGGAGAAAACTCATGTCCATGCTTGCGAGCCATTTGCAGCTTGTGCACCACTCACCTTCAAAGACGTCACAAAAATGATTTCCATGCGGCGAAGCCATGGGCAAAAACTAGTGAATGATAAAATCATTTGGAACTTTTATACTTTAATTGCAGTCTACACATCCTTACTAATATTATAAATGTAAAAATGTGTTTGTTTGTTTGTTAGTTTGTTTGTTACCTTTTCACGCTTCAACGCCTTGACCAATTTTAATGAAATTTGGCATGCAGGTAGCCTGTGTCACGAGGAAGGACATAGGCTACTCTTTATCTTGTGAAAATAGCATAGCCCAATGCAGTTCCTGAGAGAACTGAAAATATACTCTTTTTTGGTTAATTTCTTTAAAATCGCAACGGAACAATGGATTGTGTGATTTTTTGAACAGAGATTGTGGTGTGGGTGAGAAATGACTACTAATACTAATAAGCATATCCTGACATAGTTCCCGAGGGATCTGGAGTAAATTCATATCCACGCTCGCGAGCCGCATGCGGCTCGCACACCGCGCACCCTCTACGACAGTACAACAGATGTCCACGCAGGCGAAGCCGCGGGTAAAAGCTAGTATCTAATAAAGTTCTTATAATGATATCTAAAATTCTGAAAAAATGCAATGACTTGACGACACAATGGCGAAGTGAGTCAAGCATCAAGTCAAATCTAACTGTATGGAAAATACCTATATCTATCTCATTCTCACATAGCAATCTATGAGAGGACTCAAACATGGGGCCATTTATGTGACATAGAAATTCGCTCTGGAAACATTACAGAAACCCTGACATACCTGTGAGAAATATAATCCTGATAAACTTTATTAGCATTCACCCTCTTCGTACCGAACTGCCGCCGAAGGAGTTCCAAGTACCCATCACTGAACTCCTTCGAGAACTCGTCTATGTAGTGGTTGGCATTATCAGCGAATAACAAAAGCTGCCTTTGATGAGACTCGGACATGGTGTGGCATTTGAAACCGTTCTCGTCACGACACTGTTTTTGACACATTTGGCAATACCATCGCAGTTTTTGGAGGCCTTTTGCCTTTATCTTGTTCGCTATGTATTTTGGCGTTCCTTTTTCTGCTTTTCCGCCCATTTTTTAGCGACTTTGTTGTGGTGGATTTGAGGATGAGTGAGATTGATCAGGAATTTTTCAACAGCGATGTAATTTCAGATGAGTAGGAACTAGAAACACGCTGTTCCTTAAGATTAATATTAAGAATTTCGAATGAATTTTAGACGATTTTCAGACATAATAAGATAATATTTAAAGTAGATTTGAAACTATATTCGGTAAATGTAGATAATTGTAAAAAATACGCACAGCAACACGATTTTCACACACCAACTAAAATAATGTAATGATCAAAGAGAATATAATACACTACGGTAATGATCTTTGGTTGGTTATGTCAAACATTTTTTTTAGTTGCCTTTCTTAGGGTTGGCTAAGGCTCATTGATCATACATCCTTATCTTCAGTACATATATCTTTCAGTATTACGTCTTTTGTAATTATTCTTTCACAGTTTTCAGTATTTTTCAGCATCACTGTATTTTTTTGTCACTGGCACTATATAACTAACTATATCCCACACACTCCAGCAAAGTGATACCTAGCACTTTTGCTAAAGCTTTGTCGGACTTTTTGTGGGAACTCGAAACACAGCATACACATACACACTTTAATATAATTATACTACTCAATAGTAACTTAAATGGTACTTTGCCGATTGATACACTATCAGTATTATACATCAAAAGCCACGAAATGTATGTACATAATTTTTCGGACAATGAAAAAAAAGAGAAACTGAACGCTACCAATTCCCATCAAAAAGTCGTTATGTTAATCATAGCAGTCAATGACTTTGGCATCGGCGCCTTTTGAATTTTTGATGAACGAGCGAAGCGAGTTATCAGAGAATATATAATAATTAAATTATTAAATAACTCTTTATTTAAATTAGATTGGAAATTAACATACTCGGGAAAGGGTTGGGATTAGAAACGTGGGTGGGTGGGGAGTACCATCCTCCCTCTGGTGCCATCCCCTCCCCGTGAAATTGTATAGCTTTTATCGCGGGCTTTGAGAGGACCGAATCAAAAAATTTCGTAACGAAAATAAAACCTGACACCCCCAAAAAAAATTATATTGAGTTCTAAAAAACTTACAGTGCCATCTATCTATCCATCATGATGATGATAATGATGATGAAAATGACGATGGCGATGACGATTGCGATGGCGATGGCGATTGATGATGACGATTGATGATGGCGATTGATAATGGCGATTGATGATGGCGATTGATGATGGCGATTGATGATAGCGATTGATGATGGCGATTGATGATGGCGATTGATGATGATGATGATGAACTTTCTTATTGTTAATTTATAACATAAGCATCCCGCGCCCCAAGGACTATA
This sequence comes from Coleophora flavipennella, assembly GCA_947284805.1. Classification (NCBI taxonomy): domain Eukaryota; kingdom Metazoa; phylum Arthropoda; class Insecta; order Lepidoptera; family Coleophoridae; genus Coleophora; species Coleophora flavipennella. The sequence goes on from OX369308.1 coordinate 54,616,867, forward strand.
TGGTACTGGTAAATACTGCATAAATGAAAAATTAATAAATAATTATAATTGCATAAGTTGATAAAAAATGCTATGCAATAGCTTTACCGCGGCAGTCCCCGAGTGCCAAACGTCTTTTTTTTAAGTTTTGATTTGAGGTGGGACCAAAGATGACCTATTATAAAATGTCAAGGCAAGGGAAAGTTAGATGGGGGGAGAAAAGTCCGTCCGACTTGAGGGCGGATAAACTTGTGAGTGAGTACACAAATCGAAAACTAGGTATTAATTGGTCAAGCTGATTTCAACGTCAAGGTCAGGGTCAATTCGATCCAAAATAATCATAATAACAGGGGCGTAGCATCCGCCACCCTTTTTAATCCCCTACAAAACAACGACAAACAAAGAGAGGGATATGGGATTACTAAGGTGCGGAAAGCACGCGGGTCCAACTTGAGAGCGGAAAAACTTGGGAGTAACAAATCGAAAACTAGGGGTAATCAATCGGTCAAAGACATTTCAAGGTCAAGGTCAGGGTCTAGGTTGAGTCTGTAACTATTTACAGTAAAGGGTCCGCACGGTCGGGTAGTTTCGGGGCTGCCGCTCGGTCGCTCTTATTTAGGCGACGTGCCGTGACGACCTGTCTAGTTGTTACGACGTTCACAGTATTGTTGAGCGAGCGAAGCGAGCGATGTAGTTTTGGTTAGATTTGATTGATTGTACTGTCGAGGAAGGAGCCTCGCGAAGTGAAGCTCGTCCTCCTGGCGAATCTGACAGTTAGGGGGCTACGGTGGTGGTGGGGGAGGGGGAAATAGTACCAGTGGGTTCCCTCCCTCCCTCACCCTGCCACCTACAACTCCCCGCACTCCCTATCAAGGCGGCACGTTTCTAAACTTTTACCTCGGAACGTCTTGATATTTGGTCAGACAAAAATATTTTTTAAGTTTGAAGATGAACTAAATCGGTACCTGTATTTTTTTAAACGAGTTCTTCGCGGGATCACAGTTTAGAGCGAAAGACTAGTCACTAGTTATAACGAGATACAGTTTTTCACGTTTAAATAAAAAAAAACGTTTTCGGAGGTCACAAACAAAAATGAGTTTTTTCCAGCTAGTTTCCAGTAGAGTTCTCCAAATCACTACACAGCACTACACTTATTTAAAAGCACTTTTGCTGAAGTTTACGCGGACTTCTGAACTTTAACACTTTTGTTCTTATTATTCTGTACAAAAAGATGGCATAGGTATACCTATAAAACTAAGTTTGGCGTTGTGAAAAAAAATCAAAGAGATGAGCATAAAACAAGATAGATTGCGGTCAAAATAAGCACATCAGAAAACGCTCAAACAAAGTAACCGAGTTGCAATTTCAGTTTTCATCTTCAAAAAGGAGGAGGTACTAAGTTCGACTGTATATAGGTATGTATTTTTTTAATATATGTTCACCGATTTTTCCGTCAATTGTGGACCGATTTTCAAAATTCTTTTGTCATTCGAAAGAGTATACGCCCGAGGAGGTCCCATTGTCACCAAGTCAGGATCTGATGATGGAATCCCAGGGAAATCGAGGGCATCCCTTCAAAACAATAAAAAAATGGATTTTAAATGCACTAATTACGTGATTCATATGTTTTCTAAAGCTATTAAAATACTGTCGTCTGTTAATCATATTCTCATGTTGATAAGCTGATGTAGGAAGGTACAACTCCTTAACGGTTAGGAGTTGCAGGAAAATTCTTTTTAATGTTATAAATAGATATATACGTAGGTATGCATAGACCGATAGTTGTATTCCTTCAGGTTATTCAGATGAGCTGATGATGGACGATTTAACTCCTTTACTTTCATGCTGCTGAGATGATGATGGAAGCCACAGGACTCTGTATCTGTTAATGAAACACATGTATTATGTTTTGGTAATTCATATTGGTGAGTATAGGTGATTGGATTTAACGTTGCTAGATAGATAGCATTACTTACCACTAAAAATAAAGAAAATAAAAAAAGTTTAAAAAAACTTAAAACCGACTTCAAAATGAAATTCACTCAAAAGTATGAAATAATATTATTATACTTAAATACATTAACCAACAATAACGAAATCAATGGTGGGTACGAAATAAATTAGGGGCTTGAAATTTTTTTGAGGTCGGTACCCTACGAAGTCGGTACCAGCACACAGTTAATTACGTATTAAATGGTTTCGATTCGATGGTTTGCTGACACCGACCTCAAAAAAATATTTAAGCCTTTAATTTAATTCGTACCCACCTTTGATTTCGTTATTGTTGTTTAATGTTTTTAAGTATAATAATATTATTTCATACTTTTGAGTGAATTTCATTTTGAAGTCGGTTTAAAATTTACTAAAACTTTTTTTATGACACAGAAATATTGCCTTTCACAGAAATATTATACTGCAATCTTTCTTTTTGACGTGCCAACGTCTAATAAATCGATGGACGCCGGCTGCACGCACAAAAAAGGATGACTAATTGTCCCGTTACGCTCATTGTCCCGTTACTATCATTGTAACGTTACGCTCATTGACTCGTCATAAAAGTATGCAATCATTTCATCAATGTTTTGGTATGACGTTTTCACGTTAAACTATCGTCCGTAAACCGACTTTACAGACAACCAATTTTTTTATTTTATGATATATACTTCATAATTCGTCTCCTTTTCTAGATATAGGTGTCAATCTTACTTAGAACCTTATACGTTTGAAGACACAAGGTTTTTTTTGACACTTAAATGGCACTTTTATTACGCTAGTTCCACGTTGGTGGTACTTTGACCCAAAGGAACAAAAGGGTACTTTACTTACTAATTTGGCACTAAATCGTGGACCAAACTACGATCCTTCATTAAGAGTGAGTATTCTATATTACTGAACTTCACGGATATATGATATAGGTAATGGGTAAAAAAAACTGTTTGTTAAAATGTAATTTTTATTTCAATTTGTCTAACAGTTTTGGGTGGAGGCAGCCTCGGGTTCACTCGGGTAGAGGCAGAATGCCTCTCTGCTGCATTTGCTCAAATATGGAAGCGCTCTAAGAGTAAAAATACATTTTTTTGCGAAAAAGTTGTTAAACTATAAAGAAGTAGCAACTTGTACCAGTCAATCTGTATAAACTTTCTATGTCTATGATTAGACTCAGCTTCAAAGAGCTTATTATCAAGGACTCCAAAAACCTTTTTATTGAGTTTATGAAGAAAAAAATTGCTGACAATTGCGTTTTTAGAATGACGAGGCCATTATAACATACGGTAAAAATTATAAAGTTAATTTATATTTCAGGGTATTTTTTTAGGAGAGAAAATGAAAGTTATCTGGACAAAAGAAAAACTAAAAGATGTTGATAGCGTTAATGTGAGTGACAATGACATACATAATCACCGTAATGTTAAAAAATAAAGGTCTTTCTGGCAAGGTTGCGCATCATGCATGTGTTTGATTTGCATTCATTAAAAAGATTAAATTTTGGTTAGACTCGAAAACTAATATGTATACAAGTACAAGTAGATATTTTTTTTATTCACAATTGGTAAGCCCTTGGCATCATCTCATCTGACGGTAAGTGATGATGATGCCGAAGATGTAAGCGGGCCTACCAAGATTCCCCAATGCATTAGGAAACTGGCTATCTTATCTTTAAGCCGGAACACATTAACATTGATGTTTGGCGGCAAGACTTAGATAAGAAGGTGGTAACTAGCCAGGCGGGATAAGAAAATGCCCTTTCACTAACCAAACCTAGTCTTAAGAAGTTAGACTCCGCCGGGAATCGAACCCGCGACCTCCTGATGTGAAGAGATGTGAATTGACTTAGCCTATCTTTCATCAGGTAGCCTATCCCGTCAGATAGCCTACCTAACCGCCGAAAGAGAAAAAGCTATAAGTTTTACAACGGTGCTTGTCTAACATGTAGCATACTGCACAGTATTACAGGTAATTTAACCGCCTCCGTGGCGTAATGGTTAGGTTATTCGCTTCACACCAGGAGCCCGCGGGTTCGATTCCCGGTGGGGTCAACTTGTAAGACTCGGTTTGGTTGGTGGTAGGGCATTTTCTAAGCCCGCCTGGCTAGCTACCACCATCTTATCTAAGTCTTGCCGCCAAACATCAGTGTTAACAACATTGATGTGTTCCAGCTTAAAGATGATAGCCAGTTCTCCATTGCGTTGGGGAATCTCGGTAAGCCCGCTTCCATCTTCGGCATCATCGTCACTTACCATCAGGTGAGATGATGCCAAGGGCTTACCAACTGGGTAACATTTAAAAAAAATGTGTTAAAGAATTGGTGTAGGATTCTGGTCCTGCCTGTGGCCTCTACTCATCATACCGAACTTTTCCCAAGAGGCCCACACACACACACAGTCAGTTACATTTTTAAAAAGTTTGACTTGTCAAACAAAATGATCAAAAAGAAGGAGGTGCTCAATAGGGATATGAATGATTTTTTTTTTATCGCATTTACGTAATATGAAAATTCCGTAAAAACAATGTTTCAAAGTAAAATGAAAATTTAAATCGGCCAAGAAATACGGAAGATATAAGCATTTTCGACTACTAATTAGACAGAGGGATCCGATATAATTATAAATGTGACGTTACACGTAAAGAAAAAGACAGAGACAACTGTTCCAATCAATTTTAGGTTGTCTATGAACGATAAGAGAGGTCCTGCAGGACATAAAACACACGGTCCATTTAAACACTATGCTACATCACAGATTACTAAATAGTTACATGGCTACATTCTGTTTTGCTAGAATGAGATAGAGATAAATCTTTAATACTTAGCTTATATCTTGGTTTTTTTTATAGTTGCTCAAAAATATTTTTTGTACTTATACCGTTCCTTCATTGCATCAGCTTTTAATAAAGCAAAAAAAATAATCATGCATATTTTCCCTATTCGACTGTATGTTTGTATTGTATGCACGATAGTTTACGCGATTTCTTCTTCAATTGTGAACCGATTTAAATTATTCTGATTTTGATATGCTATGCTACGCTTCCAGAGTCCACAGTCCAGAGTGATCCCATCACAGATTTGGATATTAAAATCGGTTAAGTACTTTTTAGGAAAATTAAAAAAAAAAACAAAAAGAATGAAAAATTTTACTAAGTTGTTGCGATTGAAATCGATTATTAAATTCAGAACTCCATGACCAATCACGCGCGTGCTTCGGGTGACGGAGCGAGCGCCGCGGGGCGATGCTGCCGTCTTTGCAGCGGCGACCGCACCCTGCGTCGCATCAAGGACACTTGTCTATGGGAGGGAGTTGAAGAGCGCTATGACCATCTTCTCGCTGACTGCTTTGGAGTAAAGGTTAGGGGACCTTTTAGTAACCTTTTTTTTGGGAGTCCTGACCACTGGCCGTGGGTTTGCATATATTTATGGGCTTGGGGTAAAGGTAATATATAATATAATCGATTGTTGGAGTAAATTAAAATAAATAAAAATAAAATCTCAGGAAGCCACTGGGTGCGAGCAGCACAGGACTGGTCGTTGTTGCAATACTTGGGCACAGTATTACAATATAGCGGCTTAGAGTAGCGCAACGAATGTACTTACGCAGAGCAACGAAAGGGTACTTGCGGGGCAGCGGGCGGCAAACTCCGCGAGTTTGCCAGGCTGACTACAGGCTAGTATGGGCCAGTACCTACGCCGCGCCGGTGGCGCATCGTTCGACACCAAAGGCGTTGCTCTACTGTAAGCCATATCGTAATACTGTGCCCTGGGTGAGACCTATATTCAATAGTGGACGTTTTAATTTCACATGATATACGATCGTTATGAGTAGTAAGACTAATAAGCTCTCGTTGCCACGGTCACTATAGTTCGCGATGTAAAAAAGGGAATTTAGGAGTTGTAGTCTTGTTGTAATTCTGTTATGGGAGATTTTTTCAGATCCCCTGACATAATTGCACCCTAGCCAGCCCCTTATTTATATCATTTTAACCGCCTCCGTAGCTCAGAGGCAAAGTTCACTGGCTTTACACAGGAGGTCGCGAGTTCGATTCTCGGCGGGGTCAATTGGAAGACTCGGTTTGGTTGGTGGTAGGGCATTTTCTAAGCCCGCCTGGCTAGCTACCACCATCTTATCTAGGTCTTGCCGCCAAACATCAATGTTGATATCATTGGTGTGTTCCGGCATGAAGATAAGATAGCCAGTTCTCCATTGCGTTGGGGAATCTTGGTAAGCCCGCTTCCATCTTCGGCAACATCGTTACTTACCACCAGGTGAGATGTTGTCAAGGGTTTACCAACTGTGAATAAAAAAAATAATGCTTAGAGTATTCATACATATGTATACTCAAAGATATCACGTATTTCATGGATGGCTTCTCAACGCGCGATAGCATACGCGTAATAAGTGAGATGGGTATGAAGTCAAAGTGGTAAACCGTTTTTATTACCTTTATGCAGTGCTAGCTTTTTTCCGCGGCTTCGCCCGCATGGACGTCGCTTTTATGACTATATTTGAGAGTGAGTGGTGCGCGAGCCGCAAGCGGCTCACGAGCGTGGATATGTTTTCTACAGATCCGTATCTCAGATCAGGCTATTCTGATTAGCAGTCTATGTCACTTCCTACCCCCTCAACCATTCTATACAAAAAAAATACTTCAATCCGTTGCTCCGTTGCGACGCTGACGTGCGCGAGCGTAGAAATGTTTTTTTCCCCAAATCCCTCGGGAACTATATCAGGATATGCTAATTAGTAGATTATGTAATTTCCCACCCCCTCAACTATCTCTGTGCAAAAAATCACAACAATACATTCTTCCGTTACGATGTTAAAGAAATCAACAAAAAAAAGAGTATTCATTCAGTTCCCTCAGGAACTGCATCAGACTGTGCTATTTTAATGGGATAAAAAAGTAACCCATGTCCTTCTCCGTGACACAGACTATCTGCATGCCAATTTTCATTGAGATTGGTCACGGTATTTAAGCGTGAAAAGGTAACAAACAAACACATTTTCACATTTATAACATTAGTAAGGACTAGTAAGGATGTATGGAGTAACGACAGTAATATAGTTATTCTAATATACTTTTAAGGCAAATTAACAAAAACTAAATTGAAACCTATGTCTTACACCTTTGTCATAAGGGTGGGTGGTTTTCTTATCCATGATAATGGATAAGAAAACCTAGAGTAACAAAAGCTTAGGCAGGTTCAATGGATCAACGTCCGAGTTGCGGAAATAAGCTGCTGGATATGGAGAGCGCGAGGCTGGTGGTTGTGAAAATTCTTAGGAGAGGGCTATGTTAGGCAGTGGACCTCTTTTGGCTAGCGTGATGATGATGAATAAGAATACTGCGGCGTCGGCGCACCCTCCAACTACGCCGATGCATGCACAAAAGGGAGTCGGTTATGGAGGGAGGGGCAGGGTTCTTTAAAAGTTGGAAAATCGTCCAAAAACTGTATATAAGGTCTAACAAAATTACCTGAAACTATTTTAACTGGTGCTTCTACCCATGAAACTGAACAACTTTCCCCGTGAAACCCATAGTCAAATCGCAAAAAAAAAATTGAACTTCCAATACTAAGTTGGCTGATCAGCTGATCTAGTTAGTATGGGAGAGCCAATTTTTTTTTGCGATTTGACTATGGGTTTAATGGGGAAAGTTGTTCAGTTTCATGGGTAGAAGCACCAGTTAAAATAGTTTCAGCTAATTTAGTTACACCTTATAATTGTATATTAAAATGAAAATAAAAACGTAAAATATGGAAATGGACAGTCGTATCGATGATCAGGATGAAAGATATATACAATTAGAAAAAAAAAAACAACCTATAACAAAAAAGTAAAAATAGACAAAGCAGGTTGGAATTGAAAAAAATAGACCAAAAATATCTTCACGCAAAATGGGCGCAGTGGGCGCCTGGTTGTGGAAACCCGCCCCTAACAAACCAAAAAAAATAATTTCGTTACTGCCTCCGTAGCTCAGAGGCAAAGTTCACTGGCTTTACACAGGAGGTCGATTCCCGGCGGGGTCACTTGTAAGACTCGGTTCGGTTGGTGGTAGGGCATTTTCTAAGCCCGCCTGGCTAGCTACCACCATCTTATCTAAGTCTTGCCGCTAAATATCAATGTTGATATCATTGATGTGTTCCAGCATGAAAATAAGATAGCCAGTTCCCCATTGCGTTGGGGGGTAATCTTGGTAAGCCCGCTTCCATCTTCGGCAACATCGTCACTTACCACCAGGTGAGATGTTGTCAAGGGTTTATCAATTGTGAATAAAAAAAAAGTCACAAATACCAGTCTTGATTATGAAAGTGTAGGACCACCACACAAACGTACTTACATGATTTTGAATAATAAAAATAAAAAAAATAATAATAATGAAAACTATATACGACCGGTCGTCGTGGAAATCCTTGGGGGAGGCCTTTGTCCAGCAGTGGACGATTTGTGTCTGATATGATGATGATGATGATGAATGAAAACTATAGTGATAATTGCCAATCAGGTGACGCCATCTGACAGCATGATCTGCGACCGTTGTATCGGGCAGCTGCGAAACACGCAGAGGTTCAGAGCGCTCGTGCATGCCGCTTTTGAGAAGTCAACTAGCGAGGGTGAGTACCAATTCTTCTTCTCGTGAGATACATTTGGGCGTTGATCAACTACCCCAAAGAGTAGCAAGGCGGTTAGATGTTGCACTTAGCGTCACTCTCGGTATCTTGTATCTGCAGCAGTGAAAATATGCTCCTGTCGGCGTGTGCAACCGATATCTTGTATCTGCAGCATTGAAATTTTTTTCCTGTGCAACTATATAGGTTAAACACCTGTATCCTAGAAACTGGTAATTCAGTATCATGTTTAGAGTCGAAAACCAATAAAAACATTTTTTTTAATAGTAATATTCTAAATATTAATTCAATAATCGTATTGGACGTACCTATTAGGCGAATGAACTCGTTACTCGTGACCCGTCATGAACTTCTTGGTAACAGCGGGGGTGCGGAAGGGTGGGACGGCGCTTGCGGCGCGAGCGGGGTCAACGGCCAACGACCGCCGCTGACCATTCACGGGTTCATTCACCCATTGGGCACGTCCAGTACGCTTATTGTACTATTATTTAGAATATTAATATAAAAAAAATGTTTTGAAGGGTGTATTTTTTTATTGGTTTTCGACTCTAAACATTATACTAAATTATCAGTTACAAGGATGCAGGTGTTTAACCTAACACCCTGTATATATATAAGTACATACGCATTCTAAACTAGATAGATAGGTACTATAAGCCTATGGTCACCTAGACGGTGAATTCAAAATATAGGTAGCTAGGTATAAATTTTATATCTTCAAAAAGTGAACTCATTTTGTTAAGTGATTTCTCTATATGGTAGGAAGTCTACACACGGAGAACAACCTATCTGTAAGAATTTATCTTTAGAAGCCTTTTCTAATAATTTTATCGATCTGGAATAGTCCACCGTAGGTATACTAAAATATTTCTGTTTCATCATCATCATAATTTAAGATCCGTGCTCTTGTCGGTGTAGTTCTTTCCAGGTCTCTCTCTCCCGCACTATCTCGCTTCATTTCTCTGTACATATCCACATTAACTTTCTGTTTACTTTGCTAAAATGCCAAAGCAATCAATCAAATTTTTAAGATTTCAGCAACTCGCGTGTAGGTTCATTAGCGCGGCTCGAAGAAGGACGACGGAGCGAGGGCCGGAGTCGACACACGCTCGGGCGAGTCTCCACTAAGCATTCCATGGAACACACCAGCTTGAGGGATATCCTAAATCAGCCTGATGGTCTCCAGAATATTATTAAAGACACCGCTAATAGAGTAAGTTTGACAAACAAGCCAGCCGCTTAGATTGTAATGGGTCAAGTAGACAAAGCTCAGCAAAAGATTGAAAGGGTATCCAGGGTATCCAGAATGCTACTTACTGATGATACCAGCTTCAGAGATATCCTAAATCAGCCTGATGGTCTCCAGACTGTAATCAAAGACACCACTAAGTCTGTCTGTAAGAGTATGTTTGACAGACAAGGCAGCCGCGTATATTGTAGCAGAGTACAAAGCTCAGTGAAAGGCTGAAAGGTTATCCAGGATATCCAGGATGCTACTTACTGACGATACCAGCTTGACAGATATCCTAAATCAGCCTGACGGTCTCCAGACTGTAATCAAAGACACCACTAATAGAGTATGTTTGGCAGACAAGGCAGCCGCGTATATTGTAAAGACTAAAGGGTATCCAGGGTATCCAGGATGCTACTTACTGACGATACCAGCTTGACAGATATCCTAAATCAGCCTGATGGTCTCCAGACTGTAATCAAAGACACCACTCATAGAGTATGTTTGACAGACAAGGCAGCCGCGTATATTGTAGCAGAGTACAAAGCTCAGTGAAAGGCTGAAAGGTTATCCAGGATATCCAGGATGCTACTTACTGACGATACCAGCTTGACAGATATCCTAAATCAGCCTGACGGTCTCCAGACTGTAATCAAAGACACCACTAATAGAGTATGTTTGACAGACAAGGCAGCCGCGTATATTGTAAAGACTAAAGGGTATCCAGGGTATCCAGGATGCTACTTACTGACGATACCAGCTTGACAGATATCCTAAATCAGCCTGATGGTCTCCAGACTGTAATCAAAGACACCACTATGTTTGACAGACAAGGCAGCCGCGTACATTGTAAAGACTAAAGGGTATCCAGGGTATCCAGGATGCTACTTACTGACGATACCAGCTTGACAGATATCCTAAATCAGCCTGATGGTCTCCAGACTGTAATCAAAGACACCACTAATAGAGTATGTTTGACAGACAAGGCAGCCGCGTATATTGTAAAGACTAAAGGGTATCCAGGGCATCCAGGATGCTACTTACTGGCGATACCAGCTTCAGAGATATCCTAAATCAGCCTGATGGTCTCCAGACTGTAATCAAAGACACCACTAATAGAGTATGTTTGACAGACAAGGCAGCCGCGTATATTGTAATGGGTCAAGTAGACAAAGCTCAGCAAAAGATTGAAAGGGTATCCAGGGTATCCAGAATGCTACTTACTGATGATACCAGCTTCAGAGATATCCTAAATCAGCCTGATGGTCTCCAGACTGTAATCAAAGACACCACTAAGTCTGTCTGTAAGAGTATGTTTGACAGACAAGGCAGCCGCGTATATTGTAGCAGAGTACAAAGCTCAGTGAAAGGCTGAAAGGTTATCCAGGATATCCAGGATGCTACTTACTGACGATACCAGCTTGACAGATATCCTAAATCAGCCTGACGGTCTCCAGACTGTAATCAAAGACACCACTAATAGAGTATGTTTGGCAGACAAGGCAGCCGCGTATATTGTAAAGACTAAAGGGTATCCAGGGTATCCAGGATGCTACTTACTGACGATACCAGCTTGACAGATATCCTAAATCAGCCTGATGGTCTCCAGACTGTAATCAAAGACACCACTCATAGAGTATGTTTGACAGACAAGGCAGCCGCGTATATTGTAGCAGAGTACAAAGCTCAGTGAAAGGCTGAAAGGTTATCCAGGATATCCAGGATGCTACTTACTGACGATACCAGCTTGACAGATATCCTAAATCAGCCTGACGGTCTCCAGACTGTAATCAAAGACACCACTAATAGAGTATGTTTGACAGACAAGGCAGCCGCGTATATTGTAAAGACTAAAGGGTATCCAGGGTATCCAGGATGCTACTTACTGACGATACCAGCTTGACAGATATCCTAAATCAGCCTGATGGTCTCCAGACTGTAATCAAAGACACCACTATGTTTGACAGACAAGGCAGCCGCGTACATTGTAAAGACTAAAGGGTATCCAGGGTATCCAGGATGCTACTTACTGACGATACCAGCTTGACAGATATCCTAAATCAGCCTGATGGTCTCCAGACTGTAATCAAAGACACCACTAATAGAGTATGTTTGACAGACAAGGCAGCCGCGTATATTGTAAAGACTAAAGGGTATCCAGGGCATCCAGGATGCTACTTACTGGCGATACCAGCTTCAGAGATATCCTAAATCAGCCTGATGGTCTCCAGACTGTAATCAAAGACACCACTAATAGAGTATGTTTGACAGACAAGGCAGCCGCGTATATTGTAAAGACTAAAGGGTATCCAGGGTATCCAGGATGCTACTTACTGACGATACCAGCTTGACAGATATCCTAAATCAGCCTGATGGTCTCCAGACTGTAATCAAAGACACCACTCATAGAGTATGTTTGACAGACAAGGCAGCCGCGTATATTGTAGCAGAGTACAAAGCTCAGTGAAAGGCTGAAAGGTTATCCAGGATATCCAGGATGCTACTTACTGACGATACCAGCTTGACAGATATCCTAAATCAGCCTGACGGTCTCCAGACTGTAATCAAAGACACCACTAATAGAGTATGTTTGACAGACAAGGCAGCCGCGTATATTGTAAAGACTAAAGGGTATCCAGGGTATCCAGGATGCTACTTACTGACGATACCAGCTTGACAGATATCCTAAATCAGCCTGATGGTCTCCAGACTGTAATCAAAGACACCACTATGTTTGACAGACAAGGCAGCCGCGTACATTGTAAAGACTAAAGGGTATCCAGGGTATCCAGGATGCTACTTACTGACGATACCAGCTTGACAGATATCCTAAATCAGCCTGATGGTCTCCAGACTGTAATCAAAGACACCACTAATAGAGTATGTTTGACAGACAAGGCAGCCGCGTATATTGTAAAGACTAAAGGGTATCCAGGGCATCCAGGATGCTACTTACTGGCGATACCAGCTTCAGAGATATCCTAAATCAGCCTGATGGTCTCCAGACTGTAATCAAAGACACCACTAATAGAGTATGTTTGACAGACAAGGCAGCCGCGTATATTGTAAAGACTAAAGAGTATCCAGGGTATCCAGGATGCTACTTACTGGCTATACCAGCTTCAGAGATATCCTAAATCAGCCTGATGGTCTCCAGACTGTAATCAAAGACACCACTAATAGAGTACGTTTGACAGACAACGCAGCTGCGTTTATTGTAATGGTTCAAATAGTAGAGTACAAAGCTCAGCGAAAGGCTGGAAGGGTATCCAGGGTATTCAGGATGCTACTTACTGAAGATGGACGGACAGAGATGACATAACTGACTGACTGAGCTATGAGCTGGCAACACCTTGAGCATATCACACGAAATAGCCGTGGAAACTATTCTACCAAATTCCAATTTTTTAAATGACTTAAAAAAAGGAGGAGGTTTCTCAATTCGACCATATATATTTTTTTATGTGTGTTTGTGGATAACTTCGTTGTTTATGAACCGAATTTGATGAATCTTTTTTTGTTGGAAAGGAGATATCTCAAGGGTGGTACCATGATAAGGAAACCAGGATCTTATGATGACATCCCAGAGAAATTGAGGGGAACCTTATTTTCCTGATGGAAGTCGGTTTTTTTTTGTTCAAAATATAACCTTTTTTATTGTTATTTATTACTTGCTCGTTGACTTTATGTTCTTATAATGTTTTTTTACACAGAAATCTTAAGGTTGACGACTCTTGAATATTCAAGATGCGTTTTCAGCCGGATACGAACACTAATACGTTTTTATTAGGACGAAATGTATCAACTATTGTTTCACCACTTTTTAAATAGGTACCTAAACTACAAAAATTTTTGAACTCTCTATACAGATTGTGCATCTAAGTTGATGACTTTTGTATGGAGAGTCCAAAAAATTTTGACATTTATTTAAAAAATGCTGGAACAGAAGTTGACACATTTCATCCTCTTAGTAATGTCAAAGTATATATTATATTAGTACCAACATACAGTATGGACACTCCCTGCCGCTCTCTAGATTGCTACCTCGCCCCCTCGTCACCCAGATTGATACAGATTGGTTACAGTTTGGTTGTCGAACGTATAGGGTTTCGCCGCCATTTTGTTTATTCCGTCATTCCTTTTTTGAAATGTCATATCTGGCCCGTTGTATGAAGTGTCCAGGGTGTGGTAATGTGGAGCTGTTCGTATCCGCCATTAAAGACTCACCTTGTTTAAATTAGTTAGTAGATTAATTGCTCTGATAGCAGGTAATTCTTGGAGTAGCCTATTCAGAATCCAAGCAAAAAGGACCTTTACCTATTACATATCTTAATTTTGGTTTCTCCAATAATAACCTATCTGCTCCTTAATTTAATTACTTCTATGTTTTAATTACTCGACGTTTGCTGAGGCACATATTGATGACTTGTTGCCACCTTGATGCACCGTGTTCGGGGCAGAAATCAATCAATCAATCAAATCAATCAAAACAATTTATTTCAAATAGGTGTTTACACACACTTTTAAATAGTCAAAACAAACAAAAAAAAATACTGTATATTACAAATAATGTCATGATTCAGGTATTTGATATAGCGCCAACAGAGTCCTATCTATTGTTGGGGACAGGATTGATAGCCCTATGGTAAGGCACTGGGTGACTGTCCATCTTGCCGAAAAAGTTTTATTTGCTTCAGTGTTACTAACATTTAATTTGTGTGTTTTTTTACTAGCCCATATGTTAATTATGAATTTCTTATGATTTGAAATAAAAATTCTATTCTATACTTAAACATAAGCCAGGGTTGTCAACGTTATTGGTTTTCATCGTCTTTCACAACTTTCTAATCAAAACTCGCATCGTGCAGGTGGACATGAACAAGAAAATACTGGAGGTGCTCAGGAAACGATCGAAGGTGAATAATCAGCGTAAGCAGGTGCAACGTGTGCGCAAGAAACGCTCTCCCAACTCAGTTGACGTTGTGAAACGAACCATAGCCATATGCAATGGTGAGCGTTAGTACGAAATTAACGAAAAGTACCTATCCCGCTCTGGCGGAAAGTGGCTTTTTCTAATCCGCCATTTTTAAACCCAAGCCTAGCTACTTAATCATCGTATCAGCACATTAACGTCCACACCGAGGGACTCGAGCCTACCCTGAATTAGGGCGATCGGGCCTTAGTCAACCACGCGGGCCCAGTGCGGGTTGATCGACTTTACACACAACCTTCGAGTTTTTTTGCAGGCGTGTGCAGGTTTCCTCACGATGTTTTCCTTCACCGTAAGAGCGTCGGATAATCGTACATATGAAAACTAAATTCAAAATCACATTAGTACGTGGCAGGATTCGAACCACGACCTCCCGGACAAGAGGCGGCGGCCCTAGCCGTTACGCCACCGACGCACAGTACAATATCGGCACAGTATTAAGATTAAATCATACATAATAACACTTTCACTTGTCATATAGACCTACCGTAACTGGTCCTTGTCTTCTCCTTATGGGTGTTGGCAGGAATAGCGGCCCTCACTGTTTGACCAAGGGTAGGAAAGTGGGGACGCTATATCATAAACGTGGTAGTTTTAGCGTATCTGGTAGATGTACGAGAGGGAATGTCACATTTGGCGGTAAACTGGTTTTTACTCTTTTTTTTTACTCAATACGGCAGCAGATAAAATGACTCCTTTGCCAACAGTATGCAGTCAAAGATACCCCATGATAACGCCAACGGAGGACGCAAAGCACTTCGTATGCTCCCGCTGCAAGATGCAGAAGAATTCAAATGAGGGACAGACGAAACTCAAAAGCATTTGCCGGAAGTGCGATATCGTTGCGCCTGAGAACAGTATGCGCGAGCGTGTTGCGCACCACTCAAAAGCTGATCTTAGACGGAAGAGCAGGTAAGCCCAGTCCAGTTTTATCTTGTTAACTAACTTTTGCCCGAGGCTAATATATATATACTGTGCCCGAGGCTTCGCACGTTAATTTATAGCCGACTCCGACGTTCTGGCTGCTAGGCTGAGGGTAGTAGCATTTATCCCGACCGTTTCGGTGCTTGCAAGCCATGTTAAGCCGTAGGTGCTGATTTCTATTACTATGATAAATGTGTCAGGAGCAGAAGAGAGGCCTAAGGCGGCTTAAAACTTATAGAAGTGAGGTTCACCAATCCATCTACACAAACTTGGTCCCCATGTGTGGAGTGTGGTCTGACCTACCTACCCTAGTTTGTGAAGAAACCAGTGTTCCAGTAGAACGGGCGTCATATGCATTTTTTTTATTCACAGTTGGTAAGCCCTTGGCATCATCTCACCTGATAGTAAGTGACGATGATGCCGAAGATGGAAGCGGGCTTACGAAGATTCCCCAACGTAATGGAGAAGTGGCTATCTTATCTTCATGCCGGAACACATCAATGTTTTAAACACTGATGTTGGGCGGCAAGACTTAGATAAGATGGTGGTAGCTAGCCAGGCGGGCTTAGAAAAAGCCCTACCACCAACCAAACCGTGTCTTACAAGTTGACCCCACCGGGAATCGAACCCGCGACCTCCTAGTGTGAATCGAAAGGACTAACAATTATGCCAAATTACCATTACGATAAAAGAGGTGGTTAACAAAGTTCAGTCATTTCATAACATTGGAACCTGAAGCCCCCAGTTTTCCTTACCTACTTATGTGCGACGTATCTAGGTCGTTGTTTTAAAACTTCCATTCACAGGACAAGCTCTCTGCCCAAAAAGCCCTCTCAATCTAAGAAGGCCGATGGCTCCGTCCACAGCCTTCGCTCACGGCAGAGCTATACGTGCAGTTGGTGCAACAGAAACTGCTTGAACCCTCGCCTCCTTGCTGATCACATCAGGAGTGTCCACGCAGATGACCTGGACAGTCAGTGTCCGGTTTGCGGGAAGGATTGCAAAAGCAGGTAAGATAGTCATTACTTGCTGGTTCAAATAAAGCTGCCCGTGGAGTCAGTGCAACAGAAAATGTTAGAACTCTAGCCTTTTGGATTATCACATAAGGGGTGTCCATGCAGAAGATCTGGGCAGCTAATATCTGGTTTGTGGACAGGGGTTTAGAGTCAGTTTTCATTTGCTGGTCCCAATTAGCTGATATCAATGTAAAAAACTGATTAAATCCTTGCCTCCTTGCTGATCGTATTAGGAGTGTCCACGTTAGAAGGACTGGACCACCAGTGTCCGACAAATATTACAGGAGCAGGCAAAGCCGTAGCTGTTATTCGTAAGTCAGCGACGCAAAATGTGCCAAATTCTTATTTTTACGTACTTCATCACATCAGTCGAAAAACGGCCACTGCTGGACAAAGGCCTAGCCAAGGATTTCCACGACGACCGGTCCTGCGCTGCCCGCATCCAGTGGCTTCCCGCGTTACATACCTACTAATATTATAAACTCGAAAGTTTGTATGCATGGATGTTTGTTACTGTTTCACGCCACAACAGATAAACGGATCTGGATGAAATTTGGTAGGTAGACATATTAGGACCTGGATTCCCATATAGGCTACTTTTTTCCACGCTCTCGAGCCGCTTGCGGCTAGTGCACTGCACACCCTCGTAGACAGTGATGGAATCTATGTTCACACGAGCGAAGCCGCTTGCAAAAGCTAGTAAGTATTGTGTATATAAAGTGTATTTTAGTTACTTCCATAGCATAATGTCTTATGGCATATTACTGTGGGGGCATGCGGCTGATATAGAAACTATTTTCATCCTGCAGAAAAGAGCTATCCGCGCAATCTATCAGATGCGATCACGTGAGTCGTTACAGAATAAGTTTAAAGAAATCAATATTTTAACTGTTGCTAGTCAATTTATATATGAAAACATCATGTACGTTGGTAAGAATTTGCATTTATTTCCTAAAAACAGTGACAGGCATAATTTGAATTTAAGAAATGTAAATAAAATAGATATAGCCTCGAGACTGAGTAAGGTTAAAAAGTCATTCGTGGGGCAGTGTATAAGATTCTACAATAAAATTCCAGAAAATGTAACTAGTTTGTCAGAGAATAAGTTCAAGACTCATGTCAAAAAGGTTTTGTGCTCTAGAGGATATTATAAAATAATAGATTATGTAAATGACAAAGATATATATGTTGATTCTATATCAAATACCATTACCTGAGACTGTAATCTGAATCATGACATTATTTGTAATATACTGTAATTTTTTTTTTGTTTTGACTATTTAAAAGTGTGTGTAAACACCTATTTGAAATAAATTGTTTTTGATTTTGATTTTGAGTATTAATCCCCATGTAGGTCGAAATTTCAAAAGCATTGGAACAAATGTTTATTTATTTCTTATCAAGTGCCTAAATACAAAGTTTCATGGTTTTATCTTCGATAAGGACGAACTCCCATACAAACTCCTTGTTTCATGTCCTTTTTTACAAAAAGGTGGCTTATGTCCTTTCCCAAGGTGTAGTCTATTTTTGTACCAAATTTTAACAAAATTAGTTCCGGGTTTATGTTTGAAAGCGTGACTTAGTCGAATTTTCATGGTCTATTTCAACCCCTTTAAGCCTTTTTTCGCAATAACAGGTAGACTATGTCCTTTTCAACGCCTTCAAGCCTTTTTTCGCAATAACAGGTAGGCTATGTCCTTTCCCAAGCTGTAGTCTATCTCTATACCAAATTTCATCAAAATCGGTTCAGTGGATTCGGCGTGAAAGCGTAACAGACAGACAGAGTTACTTTCGCATTTAGCATTTACTAGGGGAACAAATCTTGAATATGATGATTTCATCCTGCAAGTAATGTATGACTCAAAACAAACATGAAATTGAATTCCAAATAAAGAAAACTTAAATAATCATATAGAAGAAATTAAAAATATATCTGAAAGAATAACCAGCCTGACGCTTAATATCTCATCGCAAAAAGAAAAATGGTATATTACTCAAGTATATTCACTGACCGAACAATCAGATGAGAAGGAAATTGACAACTACCAACAACATGACACAACTATCAATGAAAGCCCAAGCAAGAACTTAATAACAATGGGAGATTTCAATGCAAAAGTTGGAGAAAGAATTATAAGCTAAAGCAACATTATTGGCCCAAACACTATAGGAAAAAGAAACCGAAATGGAGACAAACTAAAAAACTTCTGCTTGGAAAACAACCTAACTGTGCTGAATAGCAAATTTAACAAGCGTGAAAACAGCAGATGGACCTGGATATCCCCAGATAGAAAAACAAACAAAAGAAGCTTTTGATGATTGCACAATAATAGGAGAATTGTATTTCCAAACCAACCACAACAGTCAGAAGTAAATTGAGTTAAAACCACAAAAGAAATCAAAACCACACCTAAAGAGTTTGTACGAAATTAATGACACTTCTGCGAAATAAGCATCCTTAGAGCTGAAAAAACATATAGAGAATTTTGAGGAGATCACCAATCATCTACATATCAGTACAGGAAAAATAAGAAGTTCTTTCAGAAAAAATTGACAAAACAATGAAAAATAGCCGCACAGCACAAAAAAGTGATGAAAACCGGCCAAATTAACTGAAAGTGACAAGTCCATTTGTTGATATTGTCCGCGAATCGGAGGTGGGATATGTACTCGCCGTTGATATTGATGCCGAGTCCACCCCAGTCCAGAAGCTTTAAAACATCTTCCAGGGCGGCGGTGAACAGTTTCGGAGATATAACGTCTCCCTGTCTCACCCCTCGCTGCAACTGGATAGGTTTCGAGTTCTGGTCCTGGAGGCGAACCGACATGGTGGCGTTCTCATACAGACACTTCAACACCTCGATGTATCGATGGTCAATTTGGCACCGCTGTAGAGTCAGAGACTGTAGCACAGCCCAGGTTTCGAGTGAATCAAAGGCTTTCTCATAGTCCACAAACGCCAAGCATAGTGGCTGATTGTACTCTTCGGTCTTCTGTATAATCTGCCGCAGCGTATGTATGTGGTCTATAGTACTAAAGCCTTTTCGGAAACCGGCTTGTTCGGGAGGCTGGAAGTCATCAAACCTGCGTGCGAGACGATTCGTAATGACTCTCGAAAACAGCTTGTAGACATGGCTCAGAAGTGAGATGGGTCTGTAGTTCTTCAGCAGGGTATTGTCACGCTTTTTAAAGAAAAGCACGACCACACTTCTGTGCCACGCCTTAGGCGTTTGTTCCTCGAGTATAACGGAATTAAGTAACTTCTGAAGAGCTTTTAGTACCGGTGATCCACCTGCTTTCACAAGTTCAGCCGTAATTCCATCATCACCCGGTGCCTTGTTGTTCTTAAGCTGTTTGAGAGCCATTCTAATCTCGTACAGGCTGACGTCCGGGATATCTTCGGTATAGAGTCGGGTTAGTCTGGCTCTTGGGTCTTCAGCCAGATCGCTGACAGTAAAACGTGTGGTCTTGTACAATTGTCCATAGAACTTCTCAACTTCTTCCAGCAACTCAGTCTTAGACGATATGGTCCTGCCATCCTCAGTCTTCAGCTTGGTCAGTTGGCTTTGTCCAACAGACAGATGTCTCGCAAACACTTTTGAGCCTTTGTTGTGCTCAATCGCCTCTTTAATACAATTTGTATTTTATTGGCGTAAATCGCGAGTTAGGGACTTAGAGATCTGCCTGTTTAGTTGCCGATACTGAGTAGCGTCTTCAGAGGACTGCAAAACCAATCTGCGTCTTTCTTCCATGAGGTTGCTGGTGAAGTCGGAGATATTTTGGTTCTGTTTGAACGGCGAGTTTTAAAAATCTTAGACCCGACTGTTAGAACAATTTCCACGAACCTGTTATTATAATCGTCCACATTCTCGCAGTCTCCTAGGCATTCGAAACGATTGTCCAACTCGAGCTGAAAGCTCTCGGGGTTTTGGAGCTGGATGGGCGCCGGTCGGAGCGTAGAGTTCATCAGTCGACATCTTTCTAGCTTTGTCTTTAGATTCAATGTGCCTCTGACCATCCGGTGATCGCTTCCTGTTTTGACTGAATTGATCACGGAGACATCATTGAGTATTTGCCTACTTGTCGACAAGATGAAGTCTATCTCGTTTTTTGTTACGCCATTGGGATGCAACCATGTCCACTTCCGCTGTTTTGACTTTTTGAAGAAGGAGTTCATCATAAAGAGGCTCTCCTTCTCCATAAAGTCGGCCAGCATCTGGCCACGTGCATTTCTTACTCCATATCCGAATTGCCCCACTCTCAGCTCACCATCGCTTCGTTTGCCCAGTTTCGCGTTAAAGTCCCCCATAACAACGGTATAATGGGTCCTGGTGCTATGTAAGGCTGTAGAGAAGTCTCTACCTCGTCGTCGGAGTGTTCCGTAGTCGGCGCGTATACCTATATGACCTTCATCGAATACCGTTTGGTGATTCTGAGTATAAGGTATGCTACCCTTGTCGAAACGCTCAGGATTTGGACCACATTGTTAATCAGGGACTTGTGGACGAGAAACCCGACACCACCCTGGGACTGTTGGTGCCCTCCCGGAAATAGAGCAGGTTTCCGGATTTAAGGATTATGGTGTCCTCTCCCTCTCTTCGGACTTCACATAAACCTACGATATCCCACCGTAACCTGCTCAATACTTCTTCGAGTTCTGTAAGTTTCTCGTCAGTCCGCAGTGTACGCGTGTTGTAAGTTGCCAGGGCCAAAGATCGTTGGGTTTGGTAGCCTGACATCTGCCGGGGATTCTTCGCACCCCCCGCCCCGCCGTTACCATGACTGCTACCGGAGCTAGGAATAGCGGGGCCGCCGGGGACTAGGGGCCGTTTTCTGGGTGTGGATTTCATAGGGGGGTTATGCCGTAATCGCCACGCTTGGCAGGCGAGTTGGCGATCGCAGTTTGATTGCAGGTGTGTTGCAATGCACGGAAAGATGCTGCTGCCCATCCTCCGGTTTTTAGTTCCTTAGTCGCCTCTTACGACACCCATTGAAAGAGATGGGATGGTCCTATTCTTAGCCGGGAACCATATGGGTGTACTTACCAAAACAGAAACACGGTGTTAGCCAACACACTGTTGAATTTCAGCACTAAATACAATGTGTTAATTACACAAAAATTCTTAGAGCCTGGTCACACTCAAATGGAATGTGACTCGGTTCACAGTGCTATTGAACGGAAAATAAAAAACAAGGAAATTTACCTACCCAGCGACTACGTCAAGCTAACCAGAAAAGAGCGTAAAAAGAACCCATATGAAACCATTTGCGTAAATTTTGACTTGATAAAAGACTACGCAGACAATAAAACGCATGTGTACAAAAGTGTCCGCCCTAGTAAAAAGGCAGGGGAC
Organism: Coleophora flavipennella; assembly: GCA_947284805.1. Taxonomy (NCBI): domain Eukaryota; kingdom Metazoa; phylum Arthropoda; class Insecta; order Lepidoptera; family Coleophoridae; genus Coleophora; species Coleophora flavipennella. Next base: position 54,638,981 of record OX369308.1, read on the forward strand.
CCTCAGGTTGTGGATATAAGACAGATAATGTACGAACCTGAAAATATTATTAAAGTCAAACTAAATCACGATGATGATTGGATAAACTTACCACAAAGGCCAAAATCTTCGACAAAGCAATCTTCATCAAGGCAATCTTCATCAAAAGCTTATAGACCACTACACCAAAACAAACTACCTATAAATAAAACTAAATATAACCACCTCCAACAGCTAAAGTCAGTATTGCCTCAAGATTGTCACGGTTTCTACGATTTTTTACCCTACACTGATTAAAAACTTACATTTAAATAATTATAAAACCTATTTGATTATATTGTAAATTTATTTTTCTTTGTACAGCTCAATAGAACTGTAGGGAACTTAATTTTGGTAAATAAAAACACGAGTACAGGTGGACAAAAACTGACGTTTGTGTTTTAAAAAAGGTGATTTTGACAGATTTTAATTCCAAATTATTTTTGTGGCTTTTCTCCTTTTTATTGAAAAAGAAAAATTGATGGATACACCGTATCCACAATGCCATATAGATAAATGATCTGAGTACAAATTTAGTTTTAGCGGTTTGTGCCCAGAATTGACTCAATAAAGACAGATTTTTCTTTTTTTTTCATGTTTGCTGATTATTTGACTGCAATTTGTGTTCCCTTTTCTTAGTTTAAGATATGTTTGAGCATCGTTTCATTTGTGTGTCATCTTCATAAATAAAAGAGTACTTTTGATTGAAAGAGTTTTATTAGCAAAACCTGGCATCTGCAACAAAATTGTACATAATTCACTAAAGTCCAAGAAATAAAGGTGCTATCTACCATCAAAAATCTGCTATCTGCATCAAAATGGTACAGATTTCACTAAACCTGAAATCAAAATGTGCTATCTCTCAAAAATCAAACTAACCTTTACATTAAATAAAAATGCTTATCAACATTGAAAACATAGTTAATTTTTATGTATAATGCCATAATTGGATTTTAAGATTTAATAAATATAAAAAAAATAAACGTTATTTCGTCTCCTATAAAATTGACTTTTTGAAAATAACACTATTTGATTCTTAACCGTCGATATATTGCAGTGCAGTTTTATATGCACCTTAAAAAACATTCGGTCAACAAACCTCTTTGAACAGTAATTACATATGTAACATTTGCGCTTCTTGTGTTTTTGCTTCATGTGTGTTTTCAGTTTTGTAGCCCTCAAATATTTCTTGATATTTTCTGCATTTATGATATTCTTTCAATTCGTGCACAACAACATGGTCTGAGAATGATACTTTTTTTTTGGGTTTTCCATTTTTTGTCTTACAAACGATCATATGTTTATTATTCTTATGGTTTTGGAGTTTCTTTACACTTGAATAGACTTTTGCACAGATCTTGCACTTTAGTTTGTCCATATCTGTACTTGTATCAAGCTCAGAACGCGAGATCGCTTCTCTCAGCTTTCCTAAGTCATCTTTATAGATGTTGACTGCACATCTCATTTTGAATTGATCCAGATAAACAGACTTCTTCAAAATACCTTTTCGCGGAGGAGCCGGCACTGGATCCACAGCATCTTTGGGTCTTAGATACTTGCTTACATCTATACGCTGAACCACAATACAGGGTACCTTCGTGAAGCCTCGCCAATCATCTTCAAACGAGGTATCTTTTTCAGATTCCTTGACAATAGCTGATCTTTTACCTGCAACCAAAGTATCGTCGGTTTTATTAAAATCACGAACTCCATCGTGGTAAAGAGACATAGGGCGAAGTTATGGCGGGAAAATAAAACAATAAACTAAAATTAAATAAACTGACTGCGACGTCAACAACGCTACATCGCATGCTAAACGCGAGTGAAAACGGCCATTCCATTACCCCTTTTCCATTTTGACCACAGATAAGAAATTTTTTTTCCGCTCCGATAGATTGCGTAAGGAGGCGTGGCACACGCGTCGGCTTCATGCACAAACGGGTATGTTGCTGTCATTCGTAAATGATTGTACTGCGCAGAAATTGCACAACTTCATGACAAGCTGAGCTCCGAGTATTTTGGTGACAAAATGCCGAAATGTGCTATAATAAGCTGCAAAAATGCAAGTAGTAAAGTGAATTTAAAAAATGGAGGAGTTTCTTACCATGTGTAAATAGGCATAGTTTTCAAATTAAAATTTACAAAGAATTAGAGCTCAAAATTAAAAAAAAAAAAACTTTACCCAAAAATGTTACCAATAAAATCATTTTCAGCGAATCTATTACCGTTACTCCAAAAGGACATTTATTTTCAAACGAAAACTTGGTCATGTGAAGCAATAGAACAATATCCAAACGTCTATTTTGCGCGTTACGTTAATTTATAAGATTGCGTAACTTGTGATGTAACCAAGTGTTGCAACGTGATAACGAAATTCACGTGACATTTTCGTTCTAATATCGAAATGCACTAACATGTGTTGACTAGAATATGCTGTTAGTATAAACCTAAAAAGTTGCTGAACATGGTCAGCAAATTAGCATCTAATTCAGTTTCTCCGCGCTCTCAAAATCGTCGCATGCACACTTATAAAACCCTGACAACTATTCAAAACTCTAGCGGTGATGTGACAACATTCAGCCACACCTCTGCAGTCATTTCGTCACGCCAAAGGGCGCGGCTACGCGTAGGTAACGTCAGCGGCCTGTAGGTTCGTTGTACATTGCCTTTGTTCATTACAAAATTAGACTTGTCCGTGTACACTGAGTTACATAAGAAAACATTATTTGTATGATGAAATTTTAAATACAAGATTTAAAGAGCACTCACACATGCACGATATGCAAAATAAATAAAACCAAGTGACATGGATTGGAAAAAGTTTTTTGGAAAAAGTGGAATATCGAGGGGTGAGTATTATCTGTACCGAAATTGTTATTCCCAATCTCAGAAGTCCCGAGATACCTCACTGCGTCATTTTCTAGGCCAGTCAGCCATTTTAACAATCTAGATAATTTTCTTCGTTATCTAGAGAATTTCGTTCAACTGAACGTTCGGAACTTCAGGTACATATTCATGCGTTCTCCTTCTATCTAGCCTTCGTGGTTTGAAAAGATTTATTTATAAAAACTTACATTACAAGAGATGAATATCTAAGGGATGGAAACCGAATCGATGATAGATTTCCAGGATAAGGCGCTTTTGTTGCGCAATTTCGGAGTCGATTCTAATTATTTCTTCTTGGACAGCAGAAGAACGGGGTAACTTCATCATCTGCTCCTTAATTCGTTTTAAACCATCAATTCTCCGAAGGCGCACTTTTATTTCTGTTTTTGTGAGTGATGTCATGTATTCCATATTTTGCTGTAGAAAGAAACAGGTTCTTGAGTGCATGTTCATAAAAAAACTTCGAGCTGAACTGACGAAAAAATAAAATTAGTATGCTTACATTTTGTGCCATTGTGATTTTTGGAAGGTGTCGATAACAATAGTCACTTGACTTCTTAAAAACACACGTCGTTTCTTTGAGAAAATTCGTTTATAACTGGCAGTTGCTGGGTGAAGATAAGATGACTGAACTAGTTATCAAAAATATTCATGACCTAGTTTTCGGATATCATCGAAGGGGTCAGAATTGCTTTTTTTCAGGTAATTTTATATTCGACTTATAAAATAGCTGCTTATTAATGATATGGAAAGTAAAACTCAAATAAGTGTTCTTAAACATTTAATAATTAAAAAACTGAGTCACAACAAATGAATATCCATGGGAAAGAAATTACTGCTACTGTAAATCCTAATCAGCGATTGTTTATAACTTTCAATGTCACGGTCGATTTGACTTATCTCATTCCTTCTACTTGCGGAATCCGTCTGCTGAAACAATTTATCCTTTTTTTGGCTCAACACATAGATCCTGTCTCGGAACACTTCTATTTGACGGCGCTGAGCTCCAGTGAAAGGGAGTTCGCAAATCTTCCTATGAGGGAGAAACTTCCGCTTCTGATCACCTCATGGAAGAAATTTTCACCTTTACTGTTACTTATTGTCAGTATTTTCTTTAATCCATCTGTGAATTTTGATAGCTCCATTTCTCCAAAAGTTTCTGGGTCAATCCGTCTGCGCGTATAAAGTGTACAGCAAGTCACAATGTCGGCTAATGGATAATTCAAAGACCCGTTTGTGTCTCGCACCAATTTAACGATTTACATATTATTATTGTAGCGTGTGTTCGCTTGAGTTTTGTGTTACTGTTAAAGGCTATCACTAGTGATGTGAAATGACCATCATTTAAAGTTTTGGTCACAAGACGGTCCGCTGACGGTCTTGTGACTGACGGACCGTCAGACTTTTTTTTGTCACAAATTTCGTCAGTCGCATTTAGCTAGATGAGCTAGATGACAATTTGTGACCGTCACGAGATTTTGGTCACAAATTTTAGCTTGATCACAAATTTGGTCAGTCACATCTAGCTAGCTGATTCCTGACGGTTTTTTTGAAAAATAATTTTTATTTACTAAGAGTATTTTTTTTAACAGCTTTTCAGAAAGAATAATTCGTTATTAGAAAATAAATATTTTAATTTTTATCAGAAATTATTCTTTTTCTCATCAAAATTTTAAAAATTATCCTAATATAAGTCAAAAAATCGGTAGATGTCATATTTCATCGGTACATACCACATTTCATTTGGTTTTTAACTTCCGTAGGCATTTGAATACTAATTATTTTGGTGATACATACAATTAGATAAATTCTGATTATTTTTCGAATTCGAATAAATTGCTTTAGTGGGCGTCTTTAAACAGTCTTTAAAGAAGATAATAATAATAATAATAATAATAATTTATTCACTTTAAGAAGTCTTATCATATAAGTTTCTTAAATTATTTAGGAACATCTGGGTGTGCAGACCCTAGTATCTGTACTAGGCAGAGCCTGTGTTACAGAAACTAGTCCCTTAGATATTTATATGCAACTTGTGTCTATAAATATGCGCAGCCGCAACTAGTATAATTTGCATTTAGACACGCACAACGCTGAGTATAGTTCGGATATGCTATCACATATTCAAGTGTGTATTGCGTCATTTAAAGGGACAATCCACATCAATTTATTGGAAAAATAGTTTGTTTCGCTAAATAGAAAAATAAAAACAATTAAATCTTCGTTCATTGAACTTATACATTGAACGACTAAAACTGTTTAAACCTTTGACTTGCTGATCAATACTTAAATACCTCTTACATATAACTTTACGTTAATGACTGCTCATAGTTTATGAATGTTGATTCAGTTCTCTTATACATAATGCCATTAATATTAACTGGCTGTTACTTGTTCAGTCATTCTGTTCAGTTTTTGAAAAGCTCTTTAGAATATCATAAAAGTATTCTATCAACACCCTCATAATACATTGAATAATCGCAATTTGTTTATTATTTCAATTCAACTAAACAATGAAAGTCTCTTCATAAAATTCCATTCGAAAAAAACTAACTATAACTTGATAATTTCTAGGAATTTGTATGATGATTTATTGGATTTTTTTTAATGCGCATGGAAGAAATATTTACTTATATTTCACCACGTAAGCATTCGAAATAGACTGAAGACATTCAAGTTTTCCTAAATTTTAAGATTAAAATAATTTCTTGTAAGTGAAAAACTTAAATGAAAATCAATAGTTATATAAAAATATGAATATTTGTTTTTGGGTCTTTGTTATTTAGTGCGAGGGTGTTGTCGATATTTTTCATCGATATATTTTTATTTTTACTCTCAGTTTTCCAAAAAATCCTGAATTGAAGGAAAAGTGGATCACAAGTACAGGGCGTAACAGTAATTGGTTTCCCACAAAATCAAGCACTGTTCAATCAAAGCATTTTAACGATGATGACTTTGTGGTTACACCAAACAAAAAATACATAAAATGTTTTGCTCTGCCTCATGTAGACGTTTGCATACTGACTTCAGTACGTATCGGTCGTTCTAATATTTTCTTTACTTTTTACAAATTTACAACCCCATAGTACTGGGAAACATAGTTTGGGGCTAGATGACCGTGTGTGATTTGTTCATGAATATTTTTACTGTAAGTAGGTAAGTATCTAGTAAGCATCTTTAAGTAGTAAAAATTATAGTTTTAATAAAGCTTTAGTTTAGTTTTCCTTGAAATAAATCATTAGTACAGGTAAGCAACAAAGTATTTCGTGGCTTAAAAATTATACAGGTTTGTGGCTTAAAAAACGTAATAGTTTGTTACCCATTCGTAAAAACATAAAACTCGAAGTCAACAGAAAAAGGTAGCTAAGCAACGCATATGTTGACAGTTATAAACAGCAAAAAGTACCTATTTACAGTGGCACGACTAAGCAGTCCGCGGTAAATATAAAATATTAGGGTAGTAAATTATTAGGTTTACTTTTTGTAAGTACGAAGTATTTATGTATAGTAACATTACATTGTTTAAAAATAGTAACCTAGGGTTTTATTATCTTCGCATCGGAACCCACTTTAGGGACATAATTTTATCAGCCAAGGGACGTCCACTGCTGGACAGAGGCCTCCCCCAAGGTTATCCACAACGACCGCTCTTACGCTGCCTGCATGCAGCTGCTTCCCGCGACCTTCATCAGGTTGTCGGTACGTACGTACGTGTAATATTATAGTACGTGTAATATTATAGTACGTGTAATAAACACCTAATCGATATCTGAAGGTCCTTGAGGTCTCTGACGACGGATCCGTGGTCACTTTCGTAGCAAACGACGCAGTAACTGAAAAACCTACCATACCTCGCATTCCTAATATAATCTATCGATATTTAAAAAATGCCTAACTATAACCACAACACTATGAAAATGATACCATTTTTGGAAAAATTATTGCACGGAAAGTTTCAATTGAATAACCTTACTTCTAATATTACGATCTGAAATTTTATTCGAAATAAATGTATTTTTAATGAATTGCACAACCAGTACATATTATTTTTTTAGTTCTAAACAATCACATTATTTTTTAAACTTTTAGTGTTCATCAATTAAACTGGGCAGTTTTACTATTCTGGTATCACCTTACCATTGTCATTCTGTCAATTTTCATAAACTCAATCTTATTTAATACAGTTTTAAGTCTATTTTTATTAAATGATTATAGAGGTTTGTTTTTTTGTTTTTGGGGGAGGTTACTTTAAAAAAATACCCAATAGCATCAACCTGTTTGTAGTGTGCTGTATGTGTTTAATACAACAAATTTAGTAAGGTGTATCCGATTGTATTTTATATTATATATTATATCTGTGGAACTCACCTACGACCCTCTTGCTTGACCGTAACCAATGTCACGCGTGTGCACTGCTCCTCAAATAAATTCATTTTTATTGGAAAAAGAGACTTTCTAATAACTTTCTCCAAACACAAACACTCAATAAGTGGTCCTTCGACAGTGAACTAATAAATCAGTGCCTAAATTAATGTGTTTGTGATTTTTTGTGAGCTAACAAGTCGCCGGCACGTGCTTCGTTGTTTTCCGCCGCGGGACGTTTGCTATCACAAGAACTGCAGTTCAGTAAAAAGAAAGTGCGTGGGCTGCTGCGTGAAGTAGTAAAGGATGAACTTTGTGCTATAATAAGGTTAAATCATCCTTTCGTCCTTTCGAACATTGTGTTTCTTGTGCGGCGGCCATCTTGCACGCCTGCGTGGATGGAAACCGGATGTTCCGTTTCTTTCATTTCATTGGATCTCCAACAAGCAATTTCCAGCTCACGTGACTGTATAGATTTCTATACTCTTTGACGCGCGTTAGTGCGTACAATAGGACTGTATCCAAACACCAACCTTGCTGTGATTGGTCGGTCAAGGGCTGCACTCCGCCATCTTAAAAAACATATCTGTCATTGGTGGCAGACTGCAATTTCGAAAACAAAGATTTTTAGTGGAGTTTTTCCTTAAATTTGATTTAAAATGTCCGAAACAGAAAAACAATGTGAATTGAAAAAACTGAGAGCTGCAGCAGGACAGTGTAAGGCAGCGTTTACTCGTTATGAAACTTTCTTCGACTCTAACAAACATCAACCTACAATGGTCGAAACATTGAAGGCCAGATTCAGTTCCTTGGACAGAACTTTAAATGAATACAAGGATATCACTCTTCAGATAAACCTTCTGTCAGACAAAACTATGGAAGCAGACTTTGTGTCAGACGATTTGGAAGAACGATATTATGTGCTATACCCAAAAGTTCATGCACTGATGACAAAAGAAAGTAAACCATCCGTGTCAGAAACCGTTTCCAGCACTAGAAATAAGCTGCCCTGCCTTGATATCCCATCGTTTTCGGGAACAGACATAACAAAGTACAGGCCCTTTATGGATCTTTTTCTGGCCGTCATAGATGCTGAAGTCACCTTGAAGCCAGTTCAAAAGTTGTGTCACCTGCGAAATCACCTCAAGGGAGAGGCTGAGGCACTAATCGAGGGACTTCCTTTGGTGGATGACTCCTATCCAGAAGCAATCTCACTATTAAAACAAAGATATGAAAATGAGTGCATCTTAATAACAAATCATGTCAACGCAATCCTCGACTATCCACATATTGGCAAGGGCACAGCTGTAAATTTGCGTGAAATGGTATCCCACGTTCGCCAGCATCTTGGAGCTCTGCGGAATATGCAACAACCAGTGGACAGCTGGGACATGCTATTATTACCTGTCCTTCTGCGGAAACTGGATCCTTACAGTTCTCGTGCCTTTCATATGGACAGAAGTAAAGAAGATTTGCCTAAGGTGATAGATTTTCTAAAATTTCTTGAGAATAGGGCTAGTTCTTTTGAGGAGAGTCAAAGACAAACAACCTCGTCCAGGTCTCTGCCTAAACCTAAGGTATCATTGAATAATTGTACTACTAAAAACATCAATGACATTAAAATTGATTGTTTATTCTGTAATAAAGGTTTGCACAGGCTGTATAATTGCCCTCAGTTTAAAATGTGTTCAGTTGATGACCGAATCAAATTTGTTAAAGACAAAAAATATTGTTTTGTGTGTTTAAACTACCACAAAAATGCTAAATGTAAATTTAGACTTAAATGTACATTATGTAACTCCAAGGAACATAACACTCTTCTGCATTATGTAGAAGAACAGGCAATGTCTGATGCTACATCATTACACAATGCTAATTATGGCTGTGATACTGGCACAGTTCTGTTGCCTACTGTTAAATTGCGAATTGGTTGCCCGGATGGAACTTATTTGACCGTCCGTGGTATTCTTGACAGTGGGAGTCAAACCTCCTTTGTCACCACTGAGTTGGTTGATAAATTAAAATTAAAATCTTTCAAAAAAGATTTAAACATCATATCTTTAGGGCAATGTGAAAGGCCAGTATCACAGGCTGTAGTAATTAATATTAATTCTATGGATGGTCTATACTCACAAGATTTAATTTGTTCTGTTGTAGATAAAATAACTGCCCCATTGCCACAACAAAAGATAATTATTAACAAGCATTCTATGCCCAAAGGGATCAAATTAGCAGATCCAAATTTCAGCTCGCCTGAACCTATTTCGGTGTTGCTGGCTGCCGATGTATTCTTTAACATTATACTAACTGAGAAAATCGAAATACCGAATGGGCCTACCTTTCTGAAAACCAAATTCGGATTTATTGTTGCTGGTACAATTAACAACTCAATGCCTCATGGAATGAGGGCTGGAATGTGTTCAGTTTCTAACAATACACAAACAAGCTGTGTTTTGCACTCCGTTGTAGAACAAGAAAATATAACCAAATTATTAGAAAGGTTTTGGGATATAGACACTAAACCACTAACCACTAAAAACTTTGATCAGCAAACCTCCGAAGTTGACCAACAGAGCTTGCCGAGTCAAGAAGACATCTGTGAAGACATTTTCAAGAAGACAACAATCCTCACTGAAGGTAGGTTTCATGTTAGTTTGCCTCTTATTCAACCATTAGAGTCCCTTCAATTAGGTGACTCTTTTTCCATTGCATTCCAGCGACTTAACCACTTAATAAAAAGGTTTGAAAGAGATGAGAACCTAAAAGTTCAGTAATGATGAAATTAAATGTTTTCAGCTTCAAACCGTAACATACGGCATTAAAAGCTCCAGCTACCTTGCCACGAGATGCCTTCATGAACTAGCTGACCGATTTGGCCCTGACTATCCCCTGGCTGCAGATGTACTGAGCAACAGCACGTATGTAGACGATTTACTGGCTGGTGCTATGACCATCAAAGATGCCTTACTGGTAAGAGATCAAACTATTAATGTACTAACCAAAGGGGGTTTCGAGCTACACAAGTGGGCAGCTAACCATCCTGATATTTTAAAAGATATTCCCATTGAGAAGCAGCATTTTGAAGAGAAGGAAATGTCTAGTGAGCATGCTTTCCTTAAGGCCCTGGGCATTTATTATGATGTTAAAAATGATAACTTTAAGGTTTGTTGTTCAGAGTCCTATAAAAACTTTGTATGGACTAAAAGAGCTGTGTTGTCATTCATAGGCAGCTTGTTTGATCCTTTAGGGTTTATTGCTCCTATCATAGTAAGAGGAAAAATCTTCATGCAAACATTGTGGCAAAGTAATCTAAACTGGGATGACAAATTATCTTGTGATTTATTAAAAACATGGAATGAGTTCTATGTTAATGTATGTCAAATAAAACCTATTCATGTGTCTAGGAATTTAAAAATAAATAATGCTGATTCTGTAAAATTAATAGGATTCTGTGATGCTTCCCAACATGCATATGGTGGCTGCGTTTATGTAAGAGCATGTCATAACAATAATGTTTACATGAATTTAGTGTGCGCTAAAACACGTGTAGCTCCTTTGAAGCAAAAACTTACTATCCCTAAGTTAGAACTGAGCAGCGCTCTCCTACTCAGTCAATTAATTACCAAGGTGCGAGAAATATTAAAAATAGAAACTGTTATTTTGTATACAGACTCCATGGTGACTCTCGCATGGATACAATCAAAACATGGCAAGTTAGAAACCTTTGTAAAAAATAGAGTTAAGACAATTAATGAACGTGTTGACAGCCAGTCCTGGCATCACATTCAAGGTGTTTATAATCCTGCTGACTGCCTATCTCGGGGTGTTGATCCGATGTCATTAGACAGTAATGAGCTCTGGTGGCAAGGTCCATCATTTGTAAGGTCCTTGGACTATAAGGTAGAGCCTCTTGTTTTACCAGAGGATTTGAACACTACTTCTAGAGAGCCACTAGCTTTTGTGGGCTGTCAGACTTCCGATCAGCAAAGTCATTTATCTATTTTTGAAAAATTCTCAAACATATCAAAATTACAACGTATAATAGCTTATATATCGACGGTTAAGAATCAAATAGTGTTATTTTCAAAAAGTCAATTTTACAGGAGACGAAAAAAACGTTTATTTTTTTTATATTTATTAAATCTTAAAATCCAATTATGGCATTATACATAAAAATTAACTATGTTTTCAATGTTGATAAGCATTTTTATTTAATGTAAAGGTTAGTTGGATTTTTGGTAGATAGCAAATTTTGATTTCAGGTTTAGTGAAATCTGTACCATTTTGATGCAGATAGCAGGTTTTTGATGGTAGATAGCACCTTTATTTCTTGGACTTTAGTGAATTATGTACAATTTTGTTGCAGATGCCAGGTTTGCTAATAAATTTTTTTCAATCAAAAGTACTCTTTTATTTATAAAGATGACACACAAATGAAACGATACTAAAACATATCTTAAACTAAGAAAAGGGAACACAAATTGCAGTCAAATAATCAGCAAACATGAAAAATAAAGAAAAATCTGTCTTTATTGAGTCAATTCTGGGCACAAACCGCTAAAACTAAATTTGTACTCAGATCATTTATCTATATGGCATTGTGGATACGGTGTATCCATCAATTTTTCTTTTTCAATAAAAAGGAGAAAAGCCACAAAAATAATTTGGAATTAAAATCTGTCAAAATCACCTTTTTTTAAACACAAACGTCAGTTTTTGTCCACCTGTACTCGTGTTTTTATTTACCAAAGTTCCCTACAGTTCTGTTGAGCTGTAAAAAGAAAAATAAATTTACAATATAATCAAATAGGTTTTATAATTATTTAAATGTAAGTTTTTAATCAGTGTAGGGTAAAAAATCGTAGAAACCGTGACAATCTTGAGGCAATACTGACTTTAGCTGTTGAAGGTGGTTATATTTTGTTTTATTTATAGGTAGTTTGTTTTGGTGTAGTGGTCTATAAGCTTTTGATGAAGATTGCCTTGATGAAGATTGCTTTGTCGAAGCTTTTGGCCTTTGTGGTAAGTTTATCCAATCATCATCGTGATTTAGTTTGACTTTGATAATATTTTCAGGTTCGTACATTATCTGTCTTATATCCACAACCTGAGGGTCCCCTGCCTTTTTACCAGGGCGGACACTTTTGTACACATGCGTTTTATTGTCTGCGTAGTCTTTTATCAAGTCAAAATTTACGCAAATGGTTTCATATGGGTTCTTTTTACGCGCTTTTCTGGTTAGCTTGACGTAGTCGCTGGGTAGGTAAATTTCCTTGTTTTTTGTTTTCCGTTCAATAGCACTGTGAACCGAGTCACATTCCATTTGAGTGTGACCAGGCTCTAAGATTTTTTGTGTAATTAACACATTGTATTTAGTGCTGAAATTCGACAGTGCGTTGGCTAACACCGTGTTTCTGTTTTGGTAAGATGGGATGGTCCTATTCTTAGCCGGGAACCATAAGGGTTTCCTGGCTAAGAATAGGACTATCCCATCTCTTTCAATAGGTGTCGTAAGAGGCGACTAAGGGACTAAAAACCGGAGGATGGGCAGCAGTGTCTTTCCGTGCATTGCAACACACCTGCAATCAAACTGCGATCGCCAACTCGCCTGCCAAGCGTGGCGATTACGGCAAAACCCCCTATGAAATCCACACCCAGGAAACGGCCCCTAGTCCCCGGCGACCCCGCTATTCCTAGCTCCGGTAGCAGTCATGGTAACGGCGGGGCGGGGGGTGCGAAGAATCCCCGGCAGATGCCAGGCTACCAAACCCAACGACCTTTGGCCCTGGCAACTTACAACACGCGTACACTGCGGACTGACGAGAAACTTACAGAACTCGAAGAAGTATTGAGCAGGTTACGGTGGGATATCGTAGGTTTATGTGAAGTCCGAAGAGAGGGAGAGGACACCATGATCCTTAAATCCGGAAACCTCTCTGTTTCCGGGAGGGCAACTAACAGTCCCAGGGTGGTGTCGGGTTTCTCGTCCACAAGTCCCTGATTAACAATGTGGTCCAAATCCTGAGCGTTTCGACAAAGGTAGCATACCTTATACTCAGAATCACCAAACGGTATTCGATGAAGGTCATACAGGTATACGCGCCGACTACGGAACACTCCGACGACGAGGTAGAGACTATGTATGAGGACATCTCTACAGCCTTACATAGCACCAGGACCCATTATACCGTTGTAATGGGGGACTTTAACGCGAAACTGGGCAAACGAAGCGATGGTGAGCTGAGAGTGGGGCAATTTGGATATGGAGTAAGAAATGCACGTGGCCAGATGCTGACCGACTTTATGGAGAAGGAGAGCCTTTTTACGATGAACTCCTTCTTCAAAAAGTCAAAACAGCGGAAGTGGACATGGTTGCATCCCAATGGCGTTACAAAAAACGAGATAAACTTCATCTTGTCGACAAGGAGGCAAATACTCAATGATGTCTCCGTGATCAATTCAGTCAAAACAGGAAGCGATCACCGGATGGTCAGAGGCACATTGAATCTAAAGACCAAGCTAGAAAGATGTCGACTGATGAAGTCTACGCTCAGACCGGCGCCCATCCAGCTCCAAAACCCCGAGAGCTTTCAGCTCGAGTTGCACAATCGTTTCGAATGCCTAGGAGACTGCGAGAATGTGGAGGATTATAATAACAGGTTCGTGGAAATTGTTCAAACAGTCGGGTCTAAGATTTTTAAAACTCGCCGTTCAAGCAGAACCAAAAAAATCTCCGACTTCACCAGCAACCTCATGGAAGAAAGACGCAGATTGGTTTTGCAATCCTCTGAAGACGCTACACAGTATCGGCAACTAAACAGGCAGATCTCTAAGTCCCTAACTCGCGATTTACGCCAATATAATACAAATTGTATTAAAGAGGCGATTGAGCACAACAAAGGCTTAAAAGTGTTCGCGAGAGATCTGTCTGTTGGACAAACCCAACTGACCAATCTGAAGACTGAGGATGGCAGAACCATATCGTCTAAGACTGAGTTACTGGAAGAAGTTGAGAAGTTCTATGGACAATAGTACAAGACCACACGTTTGCCTGTCAGCGATCTGGCTGAAGACCCAAGAGCCAGACTAACCCGACACTATACCGAAGATATCCCGGACGTCAGCCTGTACGAGATAAGAATGGCTCTCAAACAGCTCAAGAACAACAAGGCACCGGGTGATGATGGAATTACGGCTGAACTTCTGAAAGCAGGTGGATCACCGGTACTAAAAGCTCTTCAGAAGTTATTTAATTCTGTTATACTCGAGGGACAAACGCCTAAGGCATGGCACAGAAGTGTGGTCGTGCTTTTCTTCAAAAAGGGTGACAACACCCTGCTGAAGAACTACAGACCCATCTCACTTCTGAGCCATGTCTACAAGCTGTTTTCGAGAGTCAGTACGAATCGTCTCGCACGCAGGTTTGACGACTTCCAGCCTCCCAAACAAGCCGGTTTCCGAAAAGGCTTTAGTACCATAGACCACATACATACGTTGCGGCAGATTATACAGAAGACCGAAGAGTACAATCAGCCACTACGCTTGGCGTTTGTGGACTATGAGAAAGCCTTTGATTCAGTCGAAACCTGGGCTGTGCTACAGTCTCTCCAGCGTTGCCAAATTGACCATCGATACATCGAGGTGTTGAAGTGTCTGTATGAAAACGCCACCATGTCGGTTCGCCTCCAGGACCAGAACTCGAAACCTATCCAGTTGCAGCGAGGGGTGAGACAGGGAGACGTTATATCTCCGAAACTGTTCACCGCCGCCCTGGAAGATGTTTTTAAGCTTCTGGACTGGGGTGGACTCGGCATCTATATCAACGGCGAGTACATATCCCACCTCCGATTCGCTGACGATATCGTGGTCATGGCTGAGACTATGGAAGACCTAAGCACAATGATCGATGGCCTCAGTAAAGTCTCTCAACAAGTGGGTCTTAAAATGAACATGGTCAAGACGAAAATAATGTTAAATGTCCGTGTCGCACCCACTCCTCTAAAGGTTGGAGACTCTGCACTGGAAGTTGTTGACGAATATGTATACCTGGGACAAACAGTCCAGCTAGGTAGTTCCAACTTCAAGAAAGAGATCAATCGACGAATCCAACTCGGCTGGGCAGCGTTCGGGAAGCTTCGCAATATCTTCACGTCCCAAATACCGCAGTGTCTCAAGACTAAGGTCTTTGACCAGTGTGTGTTGCCAGTGATGACTTTGAGACATGGTAGCTTATTATGGGCTTCATAAGAAGGCTCAAGGTCACCCAAAGGGCAATGGAGCGTGCTATGCTCGGAGTTTCTCTGCGTGATCGAATCAGAAACGAGGAGATCCGCAGGAGAACTAAAGTAACCGACGTAGCTCACAGAATCGCTAAACTGAAGTGGCAGTGGGCAGGGCACGTAGCTCGTAGAACAGATGGCCGATGGGGCAGTAAAGTTCTCGAGTGGCGACCGCGCACCGGAAAACGTAGCGTATTAGTAAGATAGCAGATTATAGCAGAAAAATTCAAGTAAAAGAAGATTGTCATTTTTGTTATTAGTAAGATAGCAGATTATAGCAGAAAAAAATGAGTAAAAGAAGAGGGTTGATTTTGTTATTAGTAAGATAGCAGATTATAACAGAAAAAATCAAGTAAAAGAAGGTGGTCGTTTTTGTTATTAGTAAGATAGCAGATTAACGCAGAAAAATTCATGTAAAAGAAGATAGTCACTTTTTGCCATTAGTATGATAGCAGATCATAGCAGAATATTTCCTTGTTTTTTATGGTCATACATTTAGCAGTTTTTAATATCATTTAATATCTCTCTAAATATTCATCAAATCGAAAGTCAGTCTTTGCCAACCTATGCAGCAAAATCTGCTAAATCCGGTCCCATCAAAATCTCAAAATCACCAAAATGTCAGATAGCAGTATTTGATTCTTAACCGTCGATATACAAATTCTACCTAAATTGTAAAACAAAAGTGAAATCTGTTAAAAATTCAAATAAGGTAACATTGACAATCCGTGAGCTACGGCATGCTTTAGATAAAATAATTATATACACTCAAAAACAACATTTTGTAAAAGAAATTCATTGTCTAAATAATAATAAGAATGTTAAAGGTCCCTTGACATCTTTGTCACCTTATATTGATGGGAATGGTGTTCTGAGGATTACTGGACGCATAGAAAATGCGAATATTCCATACAATCAACGTCACCCAATTTTATTGCCAAAAAATTGCCACATTACCGACTCTATAATAATAAGAGAACATTTAAATTTATTGCATGCAGGTCCCAAGTTGACACATGCCAATCTTTCTCAAAGGTTTTGGATAACAGGTGGCATTAGACAAGTAAAAAAGTTATTACACAAATGTGTTACATGTTTTAAATTAAAAAGCAGAGCATCAGAGCAGTTAATGGGCTCATTACCTCGCGAAAGAGTCACTCCTACAGCACCATTTCACGTCACCGGTGTGGACTACTGCGGTCCGTTTGACATCAAACAGGCGCGCATTAGGAAACCCGTAATATCGAAGGCCTATGTAGCTTTATTTGTTTGCTTTTGTACAAAAGCAATCCATATGGAGTTAGTTAGTGATATGACAAGTGAAACTTTCTTAGCAGCTTTAAGGAGATTCATTTCCCGCAGAGGTTCTCCATCTAAGATATATTGTGATAATGCTTCTACCTTTAAAGGTTGCAATAATCTTTTGAACAGCCTGTATAAATTACACAACAATGAGAAAAGTCGTGACAGTATCCTTTCCTTTGCGACTCAAAGTGGAATCGAGTTTCAGTACATACCTGCCTACTCACCTACTTGGGGGGGTTTATGGGAAGCTGGTGTCAAAAGTGCAAAGTACCATTTTCGTAGAGTCATTGGTAAAACCCTGCTCTCGTATGAAGAATTCCAGACGGTGATCATTCAAGTGGAAGGAATTATCAACAGTCGCCCGCTTGTTTCGATGATAAGAGATGGCCAAGACTTTACTTGCCTAACGCCGGCACATTTTCTCATTGGTAGGCCAATAACGGCCTTACCAGAGCCTGATTATACCCTCATTCCCACTTCCAGATTGAAATTCTGGCATCAGTGTACGCAGATAATGCAAGGTTTTTGGAAAGTCTGGAAAAATTCCTATCTATGCCAGCTTCAGAGTCGCCCTAAATGGCGTCATACTATACCAAATATTCAAAAAGGCCAGTTAGTTTTATATAGAGATGTCTCCTCTGTAATGGATTGGCCATTAGCCATCGTGCTTGATGTCTTCCCCGGCAAGGACGGACGAGTCCGTGTCGTTCGTATAAAATTACCTAATAAAAGTGAAAAAACTGTGGCAGTTAACAAAGTTTCACTTCTACCAATTTATGATTAATTAGTTTATAGTTATTGTATAAAACAAAAAACATTCTTTTAGGCTATCTTATGATGTCTTGATGCCAAAAGAATACTTTTTAGCATAAGATAATGATAGCACACTATGTACCTATCATACAAAAGATGTAAATTTAAGAGGTTTATTCTACCTATTTTCTTTAACAATCTAACTTAGCTTACATTACATATTCTGAACAAATTACATAAATTAATGTTTAAAATATTAAAATCATTAAGATTGTAAATCAAAATTTTTAAAGATAGGTTAAAATTAAAATGTTTACTTTTTGGAAATATTTCCCTTTCCCGGGACTATGTTTAATACAACAAATTTAGTAAGGTGTATCCGATTGTATTTTATATTATATATTATATCTGTGGAACTCACCTACGACCCTCTTGACCGTAACCAATGTCACGCGTGTGCACTGCTCCTCAAATAAATTCATTTTTATTGGAAAAAGAGACTTTCTAATAACTTTCTCCAAACACAAACACTCAACAGTATGTGTAATGGCTCGCTCGGTGCTAGTACTAAAAAACCGGTTGTCTGTAAAGTCGGTTTACTGACGATAGTTGAACGTGACAACGTCATAAGAAAATACTGATGGAATGGTTTCATAATATCGAAAACGGAACGCCTCACGGAACGCCTCAGAGCGAGGTAACGACGGAACGCCTCAGAGCGAGGTAACGACGCATTTTTTCGTGCGTGCAGCCGGCTCCATCGAATTATAAGACGTTATCACGTCAAAAATAAACATCAGCGTTCTATTTAATTCTTCTATTCTGTGATTTTGACAGCCACACCAAGATAGTAAAGTTGTCAAAAAAACCGGTAATTTAATCGATTTTAATAGAATTGAATCGCCCTGTGGAATCGATTGTTGACTTGTCTTCATGGCCTGTAAATAAAAAAAAAAGTGGTGAAACGCTCGCTTTTAATCTGGCTTTATATAAACACTAGCTGTTTCCCGCGGTTTCACCCGCGTGGACAACGTTTCTATGACTTTTCGAGGGTGCGCAGTGCGTGGTAAAAAGTAGCCTATGTCTGAATCCAGGTCCTAATCTGTCTACCTACCAAATTTCAGCCAAATCCGTTCAGTAGTTTTTGCGGGAAAGCGTAACAGACAGACAGAGTTACTTTCACATTTATAATATTAAGTAGGGATTTAACTAGGTTACCGACAACTTTTAGTTCAAAAGAAATATTTATTATTTTATCGGATATTGTTAATTAGTATCAAATATTGATTAGATATATGATGTAAAAAATTCGCGGTGGTAACCGTTTCTTATAAAAAACATGAGATTTCGAA
This sequence comes from Coleophora flavipennella, assembly GCA_947284805.1. Lineage (NCBI taxonomy): Eukaryota > Metazoa > Arthropoda > Insecta > Lepidoptera > Coleophoridae > Coleophora > Coleophora flavipennella. The sequence continues at coordinate 54,657,936 of OX369308.1, forward strand.
CATTACCTAAATTTTTCCTAAAAGCAAAATAGATAACCAAATACCTTGTTAGTATAATTTTGAGGTGAATTCAAATGATATCACCTAATAGCAAAATTAAACTGAAAACACTTTCGCATGTATGTTTTTTTTCACGGTATTCATCTGATCGCAATATCTTGATAAGCAAAAATGGTAACTATAATGTTTGTACTTTTTTAAGTTATATTGCGTCTTTTTAGTCATTTATGACAAAAATTAAACATTTATTTTTTAAGTTTTAATAATAATGTATTTCTCAGTAGTTAAAAATCGTAACTGTAAAATTTTCGTTTAATAATATGTTTTTGTACACTACAATCTTGTTTTCATCAAAATTAAACATCTTAATGTGACGTTTATGAAATTGAAAATTTAATTCAAAATACGCGCAAGCCAGTAATGGAGCCGGGTCGGATGCATGCGGTGGGTGCGGAGTGCGGGGAGAGAGCGCACGCTCGCGCCGCGCAGCCGCGGCCGGCCGGCTCGCGCACTCGCGCGGTGACACGGGTCAAATGACAATATTGAATTGAAATTATTGAAAGATTGTGTAAAGCTATCACCATGGAAAAAAATTATAATATACTTAAAGTAATAAAAAATCGATTTAATTGAATACAATTATAAAAAATTACCACTTTGGATGTACTTAAGTAAAAACATACAATGTAGACCCTGTAATGTAAACTTATTTGAAAATGAAGAAAAATGAAAAAAACGAGAATGGGACGTTCTTCGGCTTCAAAGTAAGTAATAGCCGCGTTGAAGCCCGCATTGATTTGAACTTAGAATGAATAGACTTACGTTTGATATTATTTTAACACGTATGAAGCTCTATGCCAGCGCGTAGGTTTTATTTTTGCAAGTGTGCGCTCACACACTCGTACGCAATATGCGGCTCCACTCCCAGCTGCCCGCAAAACGGTTATCATATCAGTAAGAAAAATATTGGTAGAGTTAAAATATGTTTTTAGTTTTATCTTAAAGATTTATTTAATTCTAAAAACGATCCACTTCGAATTTGAGTTCGTTTGATTTTTCTTGGTGAGAACTTTGGTCTCAGGTAGTTTCCAAGATCTGATGCTGTGTTACTTATTTATTACCAGTAAGATAAATTTACGTAATTTAACTTCTCAGTTCATTTACTTTTGAAAACCGGTCCCGCTTGTCCACATTCAGCGACTTCCCGCGACCTTCACCAAATGGGAGGCCTGCCGGTGCTACGTCAGCCGGTACATGAAATTTACTGCCCTAACGATCATCTGTTCTACGAACAATATGGCCCGCATATATCACGTAGTAAGTTAGTAAAGTTCCCGAGTGGTGAACGCGCACCAAAAGACCCACAGCACACCGCATTGAAAATGAACGGTCCTGCACATCTACATCCAGCGGCTTCCCGCGACCTTCACCAGGTCATCGGTCCACCAAATGGGAGGCCTTCCTACGCCACGTCTTCGGGTGCGCGGTCCCCACTAGAGAACTTTACTATCCCAACGGTGCCTATATGTGCCCTGGCCTCATAGCTCGTAGAACAAGTGACTGTTGGGGTAGTAAAGTTTTTAAGTTGTAACCGCGTACTGGATGACGTAGCATAGGCAGGCCTCCCACTCGGTGGACCGATGACCTGGTGAAGGAAGCGGAAAGCCGCTGGATGCGGACGAGCAGGACCGGTCATTCTCTGAGATAAGTCTTTTAGTGCGTAGTCGCTACTCGAAAACTTTAATACCCCAAAGGTCATCTGTTCTACGAGCTTCACGGCCGGGGCAAATAGCTACCATTCGGGCGTTAGGGCAGTAAAGTTCTCTAGTGGCGACCGCACACCGGAAAACGTAGCGTAGACAGGCTTCACACTCGGTTGACCGATGACCTGGTGAAGGTTGCGCAAAGCCGCTAGATGCGGATGAGCAGGACAGGTCATTTTCAATGCGGTGCGTTTTAGTGCGCGATCACCACTCAAGAACTTTACTACCTCAACGACCATAATATCTGTTCTACGAAGTATGTGGCTGGGCCAAATCAATAAGTATCTTCTTAGAATTTAGGCCTGTTTTATTTTTCTTGACGAGTCCTTTGATGCAGGTAGGTTCCAAAGTCTGAAGTTGGACCACTCTCTTGATCAGCTTCTGGGTCCAGTACAAAAAACTAACCGTGACAAAAAATTTAAGGTTTCAAGAAAACAAAGTAGAAAACACCAACGACTATTTATTCTTGATAACCTGCACATTTTTCTGTGCTTCTAGAATGTATGGCGGTTCTCGAATGTAAAGAGACCTGGGCACACGTGAATCAACCAGTGAAATAAAGTAGCCTATTGTTAATCCTCATTGGTACATTGGCCGTCCAGATTTGAACCCGGTACCTCTGGTTAGATGGACCGAGTCGTTACCGGTACGTAAAACTTACGTACATACTTACCGATTGCTTTAACGGTGAAGGAAAACATCGTGAGGAAACCTGCACACGCCTGCGAAGAAACTCGAAGGTTGTGTGTGAAGTCGACCAACCCGCACTGGGCCCGCGTGGTCGACTAAGGCCTAATCGCCCTGATTCAGGGTAGGCTCGAGCCCCTCGGTGGGGACGTATATGAGCTGTAATGATTGTTAATCCAGGCCCTAATCTGTCTACCTACCAAATTTCAGCCAGATCCGTTAAGTCGTTTTTGCGTGAAGAAGTAACAAACATACACACTCACAAACTTTCGCCTTTATAATATAAGTGTGATGAATCGTCTCGCACGCAGTCATTATTATGAATCGTCTCGCACGCAGGTTTGACGACGGTGATAACACCCTGCTGAAGTACTACAGAGTAGAGACCCATCTCACTTTAAAGCCATGTCTACAAGCTGTTTTCGAGAGTCATTATGAATCGTCCCAGGTTTTACGACTTCCAGCCTCCCAAACAATCCGGTTTCCGGAAAGGCTTTAGTAGCATAGACCACATATTACATACGCTGCGGCAGATTATACAGAAGACTGAAGAGTATTATCATCAGCCACTATGCTTGGCGTTTGTGGACTATGAGAAAGCCTTTGATTCAGTCGAAACCTGGGCTGTGCTACACAGTCTCTCCAGCTATGCTAAATTGACTATCGATATATCGAGGTGTTGAAGTTTCTGTATGAAAACGCCACCACGTCGGTTTGCCTCCAGGACCAGAACTCGATATTTATCCGTTTGCAGCCAACGATGAGACAGGGAGACGTTATATCTCCGAAACTGTTCATCGCCGCCCTGGAAGATGTTTTCAAGCTTCTGGACTGGGGGGAACTCAGCATCAATATCAACGGCAAGTAAATAACCCACCTCCGATTCGCTGACGATATCGTAGTCATGGCTAAGACTATGGAAGACCTAAGCACAATGCTCCATGGCCTCTAGTGCTTTGCACCGGAGACAAAATTCAGCTCCAGTTTTATAAACCGGTTTTATGAAAAAACCGGAGAATCTCCGGAGAAATGTCAAGTTTGTGTACCTTTTTTGATTTTAAGCTTTTTGAGTATAATGGAGAGCAATAACGTCATTATAGAATATATATCGTCCAACAGATCGTCTAGCGTCTCGTCAAAAAACCTTAAAGTCTTACAAATAATGTCACGAATTAAAATTACACTCTCATGTTATGGTGTTCGCTGAAAGATCAATACTCTATATATTCTTTTCCTTTGCATAATCTATTATTTTAATATCTTCTAGAGCATACACATTTTCAATATACTTACTTCACTGACTCAGTGACCCTAAGAGGATCTTAGCCTCCGACACTAAAAGCAAAGTATACAGGGTTACAGGTTAAGTCGACCTAAATCCTTTAGGACGATAAATAACATCTAATTTGCAACAAAAAAAGTCATATTAACTGGGGGTCAGAAATCAGCGGTTTTCAAGTTAAAGCCCATTTAATTTTAAAATTTTGTATGAAAAGCGCATTTGTTTTTAAATATTTCATTATTTTCCAAAAAAAGTTATACTACAGTTGGCGTGCAAAATACGGTAAAAACTTCCTCATTTTATCAGCTTTCCAACAAAGTAAAAAAGTACAAAAAAATACAAATTAGCTGAAACAAAACATAATGATTTCTGTCAAAAGGGTGGCTCAAGGCCCATATAAATTTATAAGAAAACATTATTTTTATGTTTTTTTTTAATTCCAAGGTTTATCATGTTTTTCGCATTAACAGACATCTCTGACCCTCTAGCATCATTGACTAACTTTGATTCACAAGCTCATCCAAAAAATTCGAACTTGATTTTTTTCCATAGAAATTTGTTGGATAATTAGTATGGGACTTGAGCCACCCTTTTGACAGAACTCATTGTTTTTTGTTTCAACTAATTTGTATTTTTTTTACTTTTTTACTTTGTTAGAAAGCTGAAAAAATGAGGAAGTTTTTGCCGTATTTTGCACGCCAACTGTGGTATAACTTTTTTGGAAAATAATTAAACATTTAAAAACAAATGCGCTTTTCATACAAAATTTTAAAATTAAATGGGCTTGAACTTGAAAACCGTTGATTTCCGACCCCCAGTTAATATGACTTTTTTTGTTGCAAATTAGATGTTATTTACTTGCCTAAAGGATTTAGTTCGACTTAACCTGTAACCCTGTATATATTAGTACCCAAAAGTCACCACTCGTTTTAACATGAGTCTTTGATATATGATTCTAAACCGAAAACCCGAAATAATTATAGAACTATCTCACTCATTTCACATGCCAGCAAAGTCCTTTTACGCATCCCGATCAAGCGGCTTGAAGCCTACATCAATAGACTAGATAGATAGATAGATTCGTAAGAGGCTGCGGTACGAGAGAGCAGATTCTGAACATAATACAATTAATAAAAAAAGGCAGGAAGCATAACATCGCTATAGCGATGTGTTTTATCCACTACTCCAAGGCCTTCGATCGCATTGACTGACAGAAAATACTCAATGTTATGAGTGAAATGGGAATACCGCATCATCGAACTTTTCTTTTGCAAAACCTGTACCTGAACAGCAAGTCAAGAGTGAGACTGTAGAATAGCGTGTCACATCCCTTCAACCCTGAAAGAGAAGTATATTAGGGATGCATCCTGTCACCGTTACTCTACAGTCTCATAGGTGAAAACATAATGAGGATTGCTGATGCGAATACCTTTCTGTACAAACTCCGATTTGCACATAACACCACTATCATGCGCCTCTGAGTCTGAATTGGCTGAACTCTCATTAACAATAGAGCGCTTTAGCATTATAATTTTCTGGAACCGGTTGTTTACATAAAAACCGGGTTTCTCCGGTTTTCGCAATCTCCGGTTTTTTACCGGTTTTTCCAGAACCGGAGCAAAGCACTAATGGCCTCATTATAGTCTTAAAATGAACATGGACAAGACGAAAATAATGTTAAATGTCCGTGTCGCACCCACCCCTCTAAAGGTTGGAGACTCTACACTGGAAGTTGTTAACCAATAGTATACCTGTCTAGCTAGGTAGGTCCAACTTCAAGAAAACGATCAATCGACCAATCCAACTCGGCTGGGCAGTGTTCACGCAATATCTTGACGTCCCAAATACCGAAGTTTCTCAAGACTAATGTCTTTTACTAGTGTGTTTTGCCAGAAATGACGTACGGAACTGAGACATGGTCGCTTACTTGGCCTCATAAGTAGGCTGAAGGTCAACCAAAGGGCAATGGAGCGAGCTATGCTCGGAATTTCCCTACGCTATCGAATCAGAAATGACGATATCCACAGGAGAATCAAAGTAACCGACATAGCTCACAGAATCGCTAAACTGAAGTGGCAGTGGGCAGAGCACATATAGGTATGTAGAACAGATGGCCGTTAGGGCAGTAAAGTTCTCGAGTGGCGACCGCGCACCGGGAAAACGCTGCGTAGGCAGGCCTCCTAAGCGGTTTTTTAGCAGTGGATGTTTTTCGGCTGATATGGTGATGATGATAATTTACTTATTATTATGATAATTAACCTAACTTATTTTAATTTGAATAATTCTGTACAGAAAACTGAGAGCCCATAAATAAGTAAACGTGATTCTACAAAAATAATCTCATCCTGAACAATTAAGTTATTTATTATCGATCTAATTAATAATAGGTATTTCAATTTAATCTCCGCCCTAGTCCAACCGTGGCACCACGTGTTTATAAAAGTTTGACAATCATTGGCTATAAGCCTACAACAAAATTATTCGCGACTCGCGAAAGTAAGGCCAATTCCGTTTGTTTTAAAAAAATGCAAGAATTAAATCTACTTAAACAATGATACAAATCATGTAATCAGCATTTTGTGACTTCAAGGCGGCGTTCTTTCACACGGGCGGCGCGCGCTGTGTCGGTGTTTACAAAGGGCGAGCGAAGCTATCTCATATTATACGTTCGAGAGTTAGATAGACCTTAGGTCGCAAGAAATAACGTTTATATTGAAACGTAACTAAGAAAAAATATTATTTTTTGAATAATCGTGGACATTTATTGTTTAATTTGTTTCTCATAGTATTAATAATATTTTGAAGGCATAAATTAAACACTTTTGAAGTAGTTATGTATTTTGGCTTTCCAAAAAATACAAATATTTGTGACTTTACAGGTTCGCAAAGAGAATCTGTTTAATTTTTAATAATTCATTAACACATATAATATACTATTCAGAATAAATTGTTCAATCACGGTTATCTATAATTTCTGGTAAGATAACCCAAAAAATCTGTATCTAACTGAATCTTCTCTATCAATGATAGTTCCGAATGATTAATTAGTTTAATTTTGATTTTTTTATCTAGAATGCAAGCGTCATATCATAACAGAGATACTTTTACAAAGTTATTTATTATGCTGTACTTGTGAAATCAAAATGTGTTCAAAATTTAGTTTTTCCGTTTTTTTACATTGACGCGGAGCTTGAAAATGTTTAATTCTTTTTATTTTAACTATAACTAACAATAATTTATGTCCTAGAAAAAGAAAATTACAGTTATCGAATTATGTCCAGGTTTAGCTAATTTGACTGGACTATTACGTTAAATATTTAAAAACACTGCGCGTGTGTATTTTTCTTCCAAAGCCAAATCGTTAGAGTCGTTTCCGAGAAACCAATGACACATTTATAAGGTGTAACAAAATTAGCTGAAACTATTTTAACTGGTGCTTCTACCCATGAAACTGAACAACTTTCCCCGTCTACCCTACCCTACACTACCCTACCCTACACTATCCTACCCTACCCTACACTACCCTACCCTACCCTACACTACACTACACTACCCTACCCTACCCTACCCTACCCTACATAAGAACCTTCTCCTGACAATAACGAACTCGACAAAAAAAGAATTAGCGAAATCGGTCCAGCCGTTTAGGAGGAGTTCAATGACTAACACACGGACAGAAGATTTATATATATACAGATTACCGTAAAATTCCGAATCTATACAGGGTGTAACAAAATTGATGTAGGTCCCATTAACTGGGGCTTCTACTCATCATACTGAACCACTTTTGTTCTACGACTTTGCTGAAAACGTAAAAAGATGTTTTACTCTTCATACAAATCGATTACCTGATCGACCGATTTTGGACATTTTAGTATGGAGGGTCCAATTTTTTTTTTTGAGAAATGACTATAGGTTCCTTGGAGAAATTTGTTCAGTATGACGAGTAGTTCAGTTAACGGGACCTACGCCAATTTTGTTACATCTGTATAAGAACCGGAAGTTGTCGGTATTAGAATGAGTACCTATTTCAGTAACTTCAACTTCAACTTTTCGGAGATTTAATGTATTTTCGGGGGCCTATTGTTACTAATCTTCAGGTTTATTTACCCACCATTTAGGTACGTTAGTACTAATATATATACTGTGATTTAGGTATCATTCCCACGACGGGCAAATATCACGCGTTAAGGGGATGTCTATAAAATACGTATACATATACAAAAAATGGGGATATGCGTGGTACGATGGCTTCTCTCTAACCCCGTTTTTCATATCATCCAATAGTATTTTATTGACGGATGAAAATAAGCTTTTGAGAACAGCAGCTAAGTTATTTAGTCAACTTTAAATTAATCTTTTTTCGCCAGGTATCTCCTAGAACACCACATGAAACTCCACACAGGAGAAGCAGTATACAAATGTGACATCTGCAAACGCATGTACAAAGGGAAGCACGCGTTGCAACTACACTATCTCACCCACGAAAGCTTCACTAAATGACGTTGGCTATTTAACGATAAAGGGATTTTTAGTGTTCATAATTTATTCGATGTGTTTAGCAAAATTTGCTTTTTGATATTTTTTTGTATGATTATACACCTTTTTTTGCTTATTAGGTGTTGTTTTTTGATAATAACCACATATCATACAACGATACGATACAATAATACTTGATTTCTATTCTTCTGTTTTATGTGGCTTATCATAGACCAGTAATGTTGACTGTTGATATTCCAATTATATTTTTGGTGCGGTAAAGGATCGATAGGCCTATTTATTGTAACAAATCCATAAGCTCGGTTGTTATACATTTCATCCTGAACCTTCACTTGAAAATGCGTTATGGAAATAAGGAAACAATTTTATTTGTACTTTTATATTGTATAATATCAATATTTTCCTCCTACCTTTCAAATAAATAATTTAAACTATTTTGACAGTGGTTCTTCTTGCCCTTGTTTATTAATGTCAATCAAGGTATTGACGGGCAAGAAGGACTACGGGCAAAAGCACATTCCCATCGCGCTTTAAGAGACAGTCCAATATACGTAACATAAAAAAGGGGTCAGGGTGCTGTACAGTGTTCACCAAGGGAGAATGGGGGTCTGAACTGCCTCATGCGGGCAAAAATACACACCCAGAGCTTAGAACCCTGTTTTTACATCACGTATTTTATGGACGGCCCTTCAATGAAAAAAATATGAAAAATCGACCGCGGGAACGGCGCGTCCAAAAAAGGCTTCAGCGAAACTTGGCGCAATGCTTGGCGAGTAGCACGGGCGGCGCGCGCAGCGACGCGACGCACGACTTGCTGGCTGACAGCTCGCGCCTCACTCGCACAATGTCGAGCTCAGCCTGCCTCTTACGCTGTAAATGCACTGCACCATTATTTGATATGCTGTGTCTTGTGTAGGATTAGACAATAGGCTATTTTATCGTATAAAAAATAAATTAAAAAATATATGATTCAATAAATAGCATTTCTTCTAGAATAGCAAAAACACTTGCTCGTTTAAATATCAAACAATTTTTAATTTTACATTTATTAAAAAAAAGTAAATTTGTTCTTTAAACACTATGGCACTTATGACGTCACTATGTTAGTAACGCGAATAACTACAGAACTACAGTTTGACAGTTAATAAAAAGTAACTCAAATGATTAGTAGTAAAATACCGTAATAAGCGACTAAGAAATAAGTTGGTATTTTTAGGTCGATAAGTGATCGTTGTTAAGCGCGGCCGTTAGGTAATGCGTACAGTATGAGACACTGTAACAGGGATCCAAACTTCAAATTCACGAAAGCGCATGTTAAAGTGCCGTTGATACTAGATATACTAGTATTCATGGCAATTACTGTTTTAAGCCACAGAAAATCCGAATATCGCATCAATATGCGAAAACTCTACATGACATTAAAAATTTGAGACTTGATGAAAAACAAAGAAAGTACCTAAGGTTTATTGAAATTTCAGTGGGGGGGGGGGGGGGGGGGGGAATTTAAGGAATAATTAATTCATAAATACTTCGGGCCCTCGGCATCGTCTCACTTAGATGGTAGTGACGATGATGCAGAAGATGGAAGCGGGCTTATCAAGTTACCCAAACGCAATGGGGACCTGGCTATTTTATCTTCATGCCAGAACATCAATTCTGTTTAGATGGCGGAAGCGTGAAGGCGTGATGATGATGGTCATGATGGTGGAAGCGAGACAAACTTAGATTCTGCCGGGATGTGAACCGCAATCTCTTGGTGTAAAACGAGTGAATTAACCACTACGCCACAAAGGCGGTTATTAGTCTATTCCTTGATTAAATCAACTTAGTAACCGCACTATGGATAGCGCTATAAACACCGAACAAAGATGACCCTACCCTGCTAAGATTAAGATCTAATAAGCAGCCTCCCACGCGCTGGACCGACGACCTAGTGAAGATCGCGGGAAGCTGATGGATGCGGGCAGCGCAGGACCGGTCGTCGTTGAAATCCTTAGGGTAGGCATTTGTCCAGCACTAAACGATTTTTAACACGCTTTTATTAGCTTCACTTGTAACTAACTATGTATGTAAGAAAATCTTGGAATCTTAATTTGACCCACTTGCCGGTCTTCGATTAGGATGAAATTTTGCACACGCTCTGAGTTCTGATGACAATACATGACTAGCTAAGAAACGTCATTACAAATCAAATATGGCGGCCTCCCCAAGATGGCGGACTAGCTGTTTGAAATCCACCCCCATGATATGGGTACCAAATGAAAGGGTTTGCTTTCAGAAATACGAAAAAATAGTCACGTGACTTAAATCCAATATGGCGGACGTCCAAGATGGCAGACAGGCTATTTGAAATGCGCCCCATGATATGGGTATCAAATGAAAAGGGTTTGCTGTCAGGAATACGAAAAATTAGTCACGTGACTTAAATCCAACATGGCGGACATCCAAGATAACTACTTAACAAGTTTACTAAAAGCGTGATTTTTAGTTTTTTAAACTAATTAATGATTATTAGCTAATATGATGATGATCGAAGGTTGCGTGAAGTCGACCAACCCACACAGGGCTCGCGTGGTCGACTAAGGCCTAATCGCCCTGATTCAGGGTAGGCTCGAGCCCCTCGGTGGGGACGTATTTGAGCTGATATAATAATAATAATGATGATGATGAAGCAGCTGGATGGATGCGGATCAGGTCGGTATTAAAGAGGGTGTTTATTTTTAATTTAAATGCTAATGAAAGAAACAGCACGTTTGTGTAAAAGTGCAGTGGGCAGGGCACATAGCTCCTAGAACAGATGGCCGATGGGGCAGTAAAGTTCTCGAGTGGCGACCGCGCACCGGAAAACGTAGCGTAGGCAGGCCTCCCACGCGGTGGACCGATGACCTGGTGAAGGTCGCGGGAAGCCGGTGGTTGCGAGCGGCGCGGGACCGGTCGTCGTGGAGATCCTTGGGGGAGGCCTTTGTCCAGCAGTGGACGATTTGTGGCTGATATGATGATGATGATGATAGAAGCAGCAACATGATTTAATACCTTCAGCTCATTAGCGAGACGCGCCTCCACTTGCGCAACGCGGTGCCTCAGCTCGGCTATGTCGCGCATCAGACGCGCTGCTGCTAGTTTATTGTCGGCCTGTGTGAAAAACGCTAAACACGTTAAAAAACCGACTTCCATCGCAACAACGTAGTGTAGGAACGGTGTGTTCCTACATGAGGAGAACATTAGGAGATATCTCCGCCAGGCGCGGTGGTGTGCCTGGGATCCGGCCGTGGACTAACCGTGTATGGCTGGTGCTTGTATATATGCTTATGAGCAAGGAAATATTGATAGTGCGTTGTAGATGCTTTGTTAATAGCCTTCTTGCGATGATGGTGCCATCTATCGAGATGAAGATGCAACTTTCCATATAGTATGACCGATGGTTCAGTCTTGAGTTGAGGTATGTAGTTGTTAGTGGCGGGTACTGCAGATGTCGCCACAGTAGTACATTTTTGCATTATTATTTTTAGTTTTTGTTAATTTTCTAATAAAGTACTACATCGATTTTGATAAAATTTATATGGGACCACACGGGAAGCACTAGCTTTCAAATAAAAAAAATCTTAAAAATTGGTTGACCCAGTCAAAAGTTATGAGGTAAGACACATAAAAAAAAACATGCAGACGAATTGAGAACCTCCTCCTTTTTGGAAGTCACTTGAAAATAAGTAATTAAACACACTGAACCTACCACCGATAGTTCTAGATAATTTATTTTACCTACTTTACTTTTATATACTTTATCTACTTTTTCATAACCTCAAATGATGATGAACTTTTATCTACAGACAAATGATTTTAATTAAAAAGGTCATATCAGATTTGCTATGGGATTTGGTGGTAGGTTGTATTACGTTGTATCAATTATTAAATACTGGCTTTTTCCCGCGGCTCCACCCGCGTGGACATCGTTTTTATGACTGTCTTTAAGGCTGATTAGTAAATTATGTCGTTTCCCACCTACTCAACCATTTCTGTGCAAAAAATTACAACAATCGAGTATCTTTTTAGTTCCCTCAGGAACTGCATCAAATTACGCTATTTTCCCGAGATAAAAAGTAGCCTATGTTCTTCCCCGTGACACAGGCTACCTGCATGCCAAATTTTATAATGATTGGTCAAGGCGTTGAAGCGTGAAAAGGTAAGAAACAAACAAACAAACACATTTTCACATTTATAATATTAGTAAGGATTTTTTTTATTCCTTAAAAGTACAATTTGATTAATCCGCTCCTCACCCGTGGTACGGTTGGGTTGTCCGGTTACTCCTTGCAGTAAACTTTTTTCTGTAATTTTGAACGTTCACACTTTTTTATTTTTTGACGTGACAACGTCTAATAAATCGATGGACACCGGTTGCATGCAGGAAAATGGATGACTTATTGGCCCGTTACGCTCATTGTCCCGTTACGTTATAATTATATATAACGTTATCACATTAAACTATCGTCCGTAAACCGATTTTACAGACAACTAATTTATTTATATTTAAATGGTGGTCCAGAAACGAGAGGAGACTGATGAAAGCACAGAACCCAACTCCTATGACAATCCAGGACAGAGCGTCCTGGCGCCGCTGTACAAGAAGACCCGATCCTAGATAGAACTAGATGACAATTTAGTTTTGATAAACAATGTTAATAACATTACTTATGATTAGTATACTAATCATGTTATCTGATTTAAAATCAATAAATAAATAACGGCTTTATGGCACAGCTGCCATAAAAATACTAATTATTAAGGAAAAGCTCGGCATTGGGATAAGAACAGCTTGTAACGCGGCAAAGCGTTGTTGCTGATATCGTTCTCCTTTCATTCGAGCTATTTCATTTCATCTATTTGTTCTATTACGCACGCGCAGGCACCAAAGAATCCATGTGTCACAATTTGAACAAACTGTGGCACATGGGATTCAAAATTCTTTCGATCCTTCAATAATTAAACAAAAACTTAAAAATGTAAAATAAAATAAAATACTTTGTATATGAGGCAGGCAAATTGTATGATTAGTCATTTACATACAGTCAGGCAAATTGTATAATTCGTCCGTATGTAAACGGTCAGGCTGTACTTCAGGCAATTTGTGATAATATGTTTGGTCAGGTTTGATTGATTTAACTGTCAAAGAGCGCGCCCCTGTCCCCGCCCTCGTCATTATATAATTTGCCTGTTTGTATGTATAATGACGGATTATACAGTATGCCTGTGACACAGTTATACAGTTTACTGGCTGCTCTCTTTAAAGGACCCATTTAGGGTCTTATTTTTATCATTAAATTATTTAATGTGTGCACGTACGGTTATTTAAACTCACGCCCTACCTACCCTACACCGTACACGCCGTGTTACATGCTAATGGGGAAAATGTATCAATTATGGACTTACAACTTTAGACGGTGCATTTCTCGCCACGTTTCTGCTGACAATGTTAGGAAGATCGGAGATGGAGCAAGGCGTGAAGATGTGCTCCACTGGTGCTTGCTTTGCCATGCCCTGGATAGCCTAGTAATAAAATTTTGTTAGATATTTAAGTTTTCTTTTTAGTTGTACATAAATTAATAGTCATCAAAAATACTTACAACATCCATAATAACATCTAGATATATACTCTCATATACCTACCATCATCAAGTAGTATATCACGCTTAAGTGAGTCATATTAAAAATGAAAGCCGGCCAAAAATTTACCTTCAAGTCAAAATGATGTCGGGGACTTTTATCTAGGTACCTGCATATTCCTGAATCCTTATCCTTAATCCTTAATAATAATAATAATCTTAATATATATAAATCTCGTGTCACAATGTTTGTCCTCAATGGACTCCTAAACCACTTAACCGATTATAATAAAATTCGCACACCATGTGCAGTTCGATCCAACTTGAGAGATAGGATAGGGTAGGGTAGGGTAGTGTAGGGTAGGGTAGGGTAGTGTAGTGTAGGGTAGTGTAGTGTAGTGTATGTAGGGTAGGGTAGGGTAGTGTAGGGTAGTGTAGTGTAGGGTAGGGCAGGGCAGTGTAATGTAATGTAAGGCGGTACGAAGTTCGCTGGGACAGCTAGTAATATTATAAATGTGAAAGCGTGGATGTTTGTTACGCTTTCACGCAAAAACTACTGAACGGATTTGGCTGAAATTTGGTAGGTCGACAGATTAGGACCTGGATTAAGACATAGGCTACTTTTTACCACGCTCGCGAGCCGCTTGCGGCTCGCGCACTGCGCGCCCTCGAAAAGTCATAGAAACGTAGTCCACGCGGGTGAAGCCGCGGGAAACAGCTAGTATAATATAAATGCTTGGTTCGCGGTTAGACATAGGTATCTTAGATTAAACTTCGCCGGGCCGTAATCCTCTCAATTTTATTTATTAAAAATTGGATTGCATTTTGCTGCACCTCACCTGATGGTAAGTGCTGATGCAGCCGAGGATGTAACACGCAAGCTCAAATAGTGCCTATTCACTCTCGTCTTGAAGATTCCTAAATTGTACGAATCGGGGAATACAGACGCCGGCAGGGAATTTCACGCCTTGGTCGTTCGCATAATGAACGAAGAAGGAAAACGCTTCGTGCATAAATGTGGAACATTAACGACAAATGGGTGGAATCGCCCTCCGTACCTGGTCGTCCGATGATGAAATGGAGAGGGGGAAATGAGGTATTGAAGCTCCAGGGCACACTCCTCGAAATAAACACCGATAGACAGGTGACTTTGCGGCGATACTCGAGGCTTTGGAGCCTGTTTGATACGAGTTCCTCGTCGCCAATGAGTCTCCTAGCGCGTCAGTCGATAGAATCCAAGGCATATAGCTGGTAACGAGCCGATCCGTCCCATAAGTGAGAACAGTACTACATACATGACCGAACTTGAGCTTGGTATAATATTAGAAACTGCTCTGGTGTGAAGTAAAGTCTCACTTTCGAGAGTATAAGCTAGGTATCTTTTTGGCAGCCGTTTTTGCCTTGGATTCAATGTATTTTCCGAAATTCAGATCGGGTGTTAAATCTACGCCAAGGAGCTCAAGATGGACGCAGATTCATCTCGGAAAATAGGAGTTAGGGTTAAAAGACTCCTTTTTCGTAGTGAATAGAAACGCCTGTGTTTTAGAGGCATTAAACCTAACAAGATTGGAATCGCCCCCGTCACATACTGCCTTGAGTGGTATGTTCACGCGCTCAATCATGGCCTCTCTCTCTGAGATAGTATATGCGGACCCCTAGCTCGAGTATCTCTCCGCAACCGTGCTGTCGTCTGCATACCCAAATATGCCGTATTTCAGCAGATCGTTAATAGGTCAGACGAACAGCCATCGAGAACAAACCAGTAGGTATTCCATAGGAAGGAAGCTTACCTAGCTAGCATGCCAGACCGTATCAAATGCCTTGGAGATATGTATCGAAAGATACGGCAAGTGCTTCCCCGTGCTTCTTTATGGCTTCACCCCATACATGCGTAACATACACTAGAAGATCTCCCGTTGACCGACCCCGGCCGAAGCCATACTGACGGTCACTCAGGAGGTCATGGTCTTCTATGTATGCTAAGAGGCGGGTGTTCAATATACGCTTCATAATCTTACAGAGTATGGAGGTGATTGCAATAGGTCGATAGTTAGATGGGTCAGCACGACTACATTTTTCAGGCACCGGCTGCACGTTGGTAAGCTTCCAAGACTTTGGTACTATACCCGTTTTGAGAGAGAGGCGGTACAGACGTGTCAGCACAGGAGACAACTCAGGAGCCCAGTTCTTTAGAACTATGGCTGGAATATCGTCAGGACTGCTGGCTTTATTCACATCTAGACTGCAAAGAGTTTTAAAAACTTCTTTTTGGCGAATACGAAAAGGGGACATTACAGTAATGCATAGAAGTATTTGAGGTAGTGTATTATTTGCAGTGTCCAGACGCGAATTTTCAGTAAATATATAGGCAAATAAATTTGCCTTGTCCGCAGTTAAACGAGCCAGCGATCCGTCAGGTTTTTACCAGTGGAGGCAATGACGAGCGGCAGAAATTTGACTCGACCGACTTAGCCAAGGACCAAAACCCCTTACTCCCAGATGGTTATGAGGCAGGTTTTTATCCAAGATGGCTTATGTGGTCAAAGCCTGCCCTGCGCAGTGTCTTTTTGTAGGACTTGGCAGCTTTATTAAAGGTTTTCTTCCTGGAAAGATTTTCCGGAGCTTACCGAGATCGAGCGTCAGCCCAGGCTTGATAAGATAAGCCGAATGTTTCATTCAGCACCAAAGCCACCAAACCATGGGTGCGCTTTGCATTCCAGAGGAATGTCAGAAAATGGAATATAGTATTCCATTGTACGACATAAATAACCTCTGATACTGCTGTCGCACAACTCGACGGGTCGCTGGAAAAAAAACACGTTTGCCGCCAAGGAAACGATGCAAAAAAGTTGCGCATGTCATCCTAGGCTGCTGACTTGTACCGCCCTATCCGTCAAGTGCCCTTAGGACTATAATCAGGAGGTGAACATGACAGCACAGATTTCACCAGACTGTGGTCGGAGGTACCCAAAGGAGAGGATAATAACACACTATATCGGTCTGGATCCGTTGTCAGCAGAAGGTCCAAAGTCCAAACAGTTAGCCGTTTAGTCGTCATCGTACACGCGTTGGCTGGTCGACCAGCTGGGAGAGATTGGATTATTTGATCTCAATCATTATTTCTTGAGGTCTGGTCTGCGACACCAGTGGTGTACTATGTCACTACACATTTTGCTTGGTAAATAATAGTGCTTGCTTTTTTACTAGCTTTTATTTAACTTGCAATGTACCTATGTATGTTTGTTCGGGTGAAATCTTGCAAGTTAAATTTGATCCACTTCCCGGTTTCCGATTGAGCTGAAATTTTGCATGCATATCTATATCGCGTGACAATGGAATATTAAAAGCTTGTACCTAAAGGTTATTAGGTTTTTTGAAAATTATTTACTTTTTAGTTAGATATTCTTTAAAACTTACATGAGCAACGGCAGTTCTAGCGTGTTGCACATGATGCGCCTCTTCTTTTTCCAAATGACGTTTCAGATGTTCTATCTCTGTCGTTATGCCGTATTTCTCCTTTTCCAACTTTGCATTTGCTTGTTTGAGGGCCTAAAAATATTTATGTTATTGAAAACTAATTTGACTGGATATGTTTGTCACCGAGTGGATGTGTTTCTGCTTGCTGGGCTCGTCATGGATTAGTGTTTCCGTAACTCTTTCTTATAATAATATTGATATAAAATCCTCTGAAATGGCCATACACGCTGTGATGTGAGCGGGCATTAGAAATTACTTAAAGGTTATATATTTGCAAAGGGTGACTTTTTATTCGCTAAAAGCAGCTGTTAAGGCAATCAAGACATAATGAGTTAAGTAAATAATCACTAAATAGATGGCAAGGTTTAATATTAAAACATGTAACATCCGGTTGTTCATGTGTTTATAACGGGATCACCTTGGGATTCTTTGGGACACTACTGTGGAGGTGGTCGCAAATTTTAGATTCTGCTCATAACACTAAAAAAATCCCAATTTAAACGGAACTTAAGATGACTGTGAACCCACAGCGAAAATTGGACTTTTCATACAAATGGCGTTAACGATTTTCACCTCTTAAATGTCAACCGATTTGAACCAATTTTTGATCGGTTGTCAGTCACACAAAGTCGTATACGTTTGGTTTTTTAATTACTGGTTATAAACAAACAAAAAATGGTTGAAATTAGTTTTGTATGAAAACACGTGAACGACAATAAAATTAAACTTATTAATTTATCGAAAAAACAAAAACCTTTATGCCTAGCTTTTGTTATGACTGACAACCTATGAAAAATTGTTCCAAATCGGTTAACATTTAAGAGATGAAAATCTTTAACGCCGTTTGTATGAAAAGTCGTAGCTTCACAATCCTCTTGAACAATCGAAGCAAAAAAAATTCGAGACTGCATTCAAATTTGGGAAATCGACTGACTGATCAGTCCGCCTTTGCATATCATTGTTAAGTTTTTCATTTTTGTATATTTGGACTGCATTAAAGGATATTTATCTTATCTTATCAGTCACCTGTATAAGGGGAACAAACCTTCATTTTCTCCTTTTTCTCCGTGTAACATTCTTCAATCCTCCTTTTGAGCTTTCTCTTTAGTTCTTCTAGAAGGTTGGAAAGAGTCACACGATTATGTTCCAGCTCCGCTCGCTGTTGGACTATCTGGTTAATCGAAGTGAGGAGTTTTATTCCTGTAAGTGAATTAAATGTAATTAAACCATATGAGTCATACTTATTAAAGTAAGTAATGGAGAAACTGAATTCTAAATATGAATTTTTGTACTTTAATTCTATAGCTTCCTCGGGGAAACTTTTTCAGTTTTGTCAGTGACATAATCAGATAAGATAATTTATCATACCTATCTCTTGTGAGTGACATAATGTGATAAGATAATATAACATACTTATCTGAGTGACATATTATGATAAGATAATCTAACATACTTATCTGAGTGACATAATAAGATAAGATAATCTAACATACCTATCTCCTGTGAGTTACATAATGTAATAAGATAATATAACATACTTATCTGAGTGACATATTATGATAAGATAATCTAACATACTTGTCTGAGTGACATAATATGATAAGATAATCTAATATACTTATCTGAGTGACATAATATGATAAGATAATCTAACATACATATCTAAAACATTATGGGCGCAATTAAAATATTGACTTTAATAGGTTCTAACAATACTAAGGTAGTTTAAATTTTGCTGCTATTCTTCGACCAAAAAACCCTGTTTAAATAATTTTTTCGTTATTTATATTATACACAGTGTTCATTCTTTATAACGTCATTATTTTACTACGATCCTTATAATGTAGAAAAGAGCTCAATTTGGTTGGTTTACCTTAAAACGCACACATTGATAAACTCTTTATAGCGCAGCAGCCATTCTATATTATTTATTAGGAAGAAATATGTTCATATTTCGACACAGTAAATATTCATTATCGGACTGTCGATATTATTATTTATGTTATCAGGTTACAAAAGACGCCGAATAAACCTTTAAGCCCCCGAAACTTCTGAGGTCGTAAACAGCCGTCTTAATTTTGTTATTGTTAATTCCCTTGAACACGTGCATTATTACGCTTGGTTTGCTTGGAAATGATGGTCTCAAACTAAACACACCAGGTAGGTACCTATCGTATTATCAGTCGTAAACTAACTTTGTGACTTATTGTAAACATTATTTGAATTTGGTTGTTTTTCATGTTTTCACTCCATATAACTCTCTATAACGATAAAAAATGCTCGGTCTCTTGAGTTTCGTTATAAAGAGTTTAAACTGTATTAACTTTTTCCATGTATCGACTTACATATGTTGATCTTAATATTATCTTGAAGACCCTTATCGATCTGAAGCTGTACAAATAGTAGGTATACTTTAAATAAAGGACAGATAAATAAATGAAATGAAATAAGTACTTGATTGTAAAACTCACTTTGCTCGTTCAAGCGAAACCTCGCAGCAGCAGGCTGATAATGTCCATTGTCGGGACTCGGAGCTCCAGAGTCAAACCCTGGAAGGGATTGAGGACCTGTATAGCTGGAGAAGAGGCTGGATTCCGGGGACTCTTGAGCTGATGACTGGAGGAAGAGGAATGATTAAGTTTTTTTGTTTTCTTACTCCTCAAGTTCTTGCCAGGGGCGGATCTTTTTAGAGGCTTTTTGGGCTGCAGCCCAGGGTCCCGTAGATATAAAGGGCCACGAGCTCCTACTGAAGACCATGGACAAAGTTATAGCCTTATTATAGTTACTACTGTTTGTGTTTCACATTTCCATCTTCGGCATCATCGTCACTTACCATCAGGTGAGATGATGCCAAGGGCTTGCCAATTGTGAATAAAAAAAGAATACTAAAAATATGTTATTATTCCCTTTTCTACACGACTGCCCACGAAAAAGCAGTGTATTGTTTTCAGGTCTATGTATGTATGTTTTTTTTTATTCCACGATATCTTCTAAACGGCTTGATGGATTTTATAGTGAGAGGTTAGATTTATCTTGATCGCAAAAGTGACATAGGATAAATTTTACCCGACTTCCCAAAAAAGAAGGGTAGGTAATCTTTATAAGCAGTCGTTTTTATTTTTAAAATATTCCCGTACCATGTACTTGGTAATCATTCTTGAAAACGTTTTTTTGACGAAATGTTGATTAATATGGCAGGCCCCCAACTTGTATTAGCCAAAGGCCCCAAAAAACTTACGGTCCCCCCCTAGTTCTTGGTTATTTCTAACTAGCTGATGGTTTAAATTGTATAGCGAAGGTGAAAGGGC
Source organism: Coleophora flavipennella (assembly GCA_947284805.1). Taxonomy (NCBI): domain Eukaryota; kingdom Metazoa; phylum Arthropoda; class Insecta; order Lepidoptera; family Coleophoridae; genus Coleophora; species Coleophora flavipennella. The sequence continues at coordinate 54,678,553 of OX369308.1, forward strand.
TTACCAATATAAGATAGACGTTAAATTAAGACGCTATCTATCACGTCATAAAAATCGTAGAAAAGTTCAGAATCGATTTTGATAAAATTTCTTTGGGACCAGTACGAAAATATATCCTTTCAAATAAAAAAAAAAGTATTTTCCAAATCGGTTAATAAAACAAATGACAGAGTTCTTCAGTCGAATTAAGAACCTCATTTTTTGAAGTCGGTTAAAAATGAATGAATTCTTCGGGTCACAACGGACCACACGGCCTGCTAATAAAGTTTTCGACTTGCCCTGTCGGTATTCCACGTGGCAGGCCGCAAAAGTTGTCAGAAATTGAGCATGGCGAGCTCAGATTACAGTGGCGAGCAGCAAAAGAAATCGGATGTGGTTTTGTTATACTAAAAACAAGGTGTAACAAAATTGGTGTAGGTCCTGTTAACTGGGGCTTCTACTCATCATACTGAACAACTTTTGTTCTACGACTATGCTGAAAACGTAAAAATTTTTTTTTACTCTTCATACAAATCGATCAGCTGATCGACCGATTTTGAGCATTTCAGTATGGAGGGTCCAATTTTTTTTTTAGAATTGACTATGGGTTCCTTGGAGAAAGTTGTTCAATATGACGAGTAGAACCCCTAGTTAACGGGACCTACTCCAATTTTGTTACATCCTGTATATATGTGGCAGGCAAATTGTATGATTAGTCATTTTACATACGGTCAGGCAAATTGTATAATTCGTCCTTATGTAAACGGTCAGGCAAAATTTAAAATGTTGTACGCCGATTCAGGCAATTTGTAATAATTCGTCCTTATGTAAACGGTCAAGTAAAATGTAAAATTCTGTACGCAGATTGTAAAATGCCGAGCCAGGCAAATTGTAATAATTCGTCCGTATATAAACGGTCAATGCCGAGTCAGGCAAATTGACAAAATGCCGTACGGCAGATTGTAAATGAGCTCGCGAAGCGAGTGATGTTAGGTTCGGTCAGGTTTGATTGATTTAACTGTCAAGAGCCTCGCTTCGCCGCCCTCGCCATTATATAATTTGCCTGACCGTATGTATAATGACGAATTGTACAGTATGCCTGTGACATATACGTGGTGATTAGTTTTATAATTATTAAAACAGGAGTTATATATAATCCAACCTTCAAGGTACATGACTCTCATCTCAGGAGATGAATGAGAAGACGATACCGTATAACTCTATCTCCTAGCAACCATTGGTCAACGTGAACTTATAAAGATACAAACTTGTTTAATAAGCTGATATTTGTCTTAAAAGTCTTTCTTCCGCATTTACCCGAGGATAATCCTCGACTCTCGATCCTCAATTTCGAATTAAGATTTCATATGTACGTTTATCCGACGCTCTTAGGGTGAAGGAAAACATCGTGAGGAAACCTGCACACGCCTGCGGAGAAACTCGCAGGTTGTGTGTGAAGTCAACTAACCCGCACTGGGCCCGCGTGGTCGACTAAGGCCCGATCGCCCTAATTCAGGGTAGGCTCGAGCCCCTCGGTGGGGACGTACATGAGCTGATATGATGAACCCTCGGCTAATGCAGTTGTTATCGTACACATTTAATTTGTACTCGTAGTTTAAGTTTTGATTTTGATTTGATTCTTGGGAAAATGTCTCAGGTTCAGTTACGTGTTCTCAATCACCTCCTTAAATGTTTCCCGTCGTCTTACCCTGTAGTGTTGCCAGTGTAGAAGTGAGAAATGCAATATACTTGAACATGTATCGTCGTAACTTACACTGCTGATGATGCTCTTGTATCTTGGCAGGTCGTCGCCAGTGAACCTCACCGTGTGGTGAGGATTGCGAGGCTTGTGCCCTGGGGTGAGGATCTTGAGAGCCATGATGGTCAGTGACCTATAGGGAGAAACTGAAATGTATACTCATAAAATCGTTTGACCTGACTGACTATCAACGCACAGCTCAAACGCATCCCCTAAGAAAGGATTTTGGGAAATTCCCACGGGTACGGCAAAAAATGAGTCTGCGCGGGAAACATCGCGGGCATCCGAAAACACAGTCCAAAAATCACTTTCCGCAAAGTCATTTTGAGAACGACATTTGGCAGATTTTTCTATACAAAAAACCCCGACAAAAAAACCGCGTAAAACGTAGAAAATATAAAAAATAAAACGTATAAAATGTCTTGGCCCTATAAGTTTAATATAAATTGTTATATTTTGATATAAGAGTCGTAAATAGTAGGACATATAATCAATTTAAAAGGAAAACTATCACGTCTTAGTAGACTTTTTTAGTTTAGGAGTAATAGTCGAGCAACGAAGCTGCAAATCGGTTAATATTTAAGAGGTGAAAATCTTTAACGCTGTTTTTATGAAAAAACACAGCTTCACAATCCTCATAAGCTGTGCAGTTCGATTTGTAAAAAGCTCATAGATTTTCCATACAAAATAGTCTATTGCGAAATGCACCTATAATTTGGTTTATAAAAATACACATTAATTTTTGAAGACTACGCAACCCTAATTTAAGCGAGTTTTTTGTTTATATTTTTAATGTACAGACACTCGGTAAATCACGCAGGTTAACGGACCTGGAGCACGGTCATTATCTGTATTAGTTTGACTGTTAGTGGATTTAGTGCAAGTAAGTACAGACTGGTTCTAGATCATTGTCCACGAACAACCTTATACCAAAATAATTGCTTCAATATGTGCATCAAAATTTATAATAAAGTACCACATAATATAATTATTCTGCCCATAAATCTGTTTAAGAGGAGGCTATTTAATTGGTTATTAGAGCATAATTTTTATAGCGTTAAGGAATTTCTTGACGGAAAATTTAACGACTAATTCTTTGACATGTGATATAATTCGGAAATGTAATTTAATAATTTATATGAATAATAAGATATACCTATTGACTTGCATATGTAGTGTAGCCAAGTAAAATTATAATTGTATTTAACTTATTTATGTTTGCATGCTATTTTAATAGTTGTACCAGGAGATTTTTTGTGCTTTGTTATCTTGCATTTTTGTATCTTTACCCTGTACAAAGCGAATAAATGAATTATGAATTATGAATTATGAGTACCTGCAACTTATACTTGGCGTTGGCTGGTATTTATTACTTGTGGTTTGTTTGTACTACAATCACATTAAGTTTCACGCTTTTATATAATTACCGTTTTATGGTTAGGGTAAAACATAAAAAAAAACTTTAAAAAAACGTTTCTTATAGGTATGGGGACCGTTTTAAATTTTTGACAGTAAATCCGCTACTTTAACTAACACATAAGATTAGATTTTTTAAATTTGTTTTTTTTTAATGGAGAAATTTCTTACCAGTTTGCAAGCAGATAACACGGCGAACGGTTTAACTCTGAGCCATTTTTGCATAATTTTCGTCAACCGCGCACGAGAGGTTAAACATACAGGCTGTTTGTAAAACATTGAAAACAATGCCTATTAACCTAGTTATCTGGGAATTTTTCTTGTAGGTAGGTACTTATTTATTAGTGACAATCATAATCAAAGACTAAGCAAGAGGTGCGTACGTACATATTCCTAAAAATACCTAAACATATGTAGATTGGAAAAACAGGTTGAGTTGGAAAACCTACTTAAGGGTTTTAACTAGGTATTTAAAACCCGCAGGTAAGTCTACCAACTAGGTACTTAGTTAAAACCTGTAGGTAGGTCTACCAACTACCAACTACGTACTTAGTTGAAATCCGTAGGTAGGTCTACCAACTACTGACTAGGTACTTAGTTAAAACCTGTAAGTAGGTCTATCAAATACCAACTAGGTACTTAGTTAACACCTGTAGGTAGGTCTACCAACTAGATAGTTAGTTAAAACCTGTAGGTAAGTAGGTCTATCAAATACCAACTAGGTACTTAGTTAAAATCTGTAGGTAGGTCTACCAACTAGGTATGTACTTAGTTAAAACCTGTAGGTAGGTCTGCCAACTGTACTTATTTAAAACCTATAGGTAAGTCTACCAACTACCAATTAGGTACTTAGTTAAAACCTGTAGGTAGGTCTACCAACTAGGTATGTACTTAGTTAAACCTGTAGGTAGGTCTACCAACTAGGTATGTACTTAGTTAAAAAGTAGGTAGATCTACCAACTATCAACTTAGTTAAAACCTGTAGGAAGACCTACCAACTAGGTATGTACTTACTTAAAACGTAGGTAGGTCTACCAACTATGAACTTACTTAAAACCTGTAGGTAGGTCTACCAACTAGGTATGTACTTAGTTAAAACGTAGGTAGGTCTACCAACTATGAACTTACTTAAAACCTGTAGGAAGACCTAGCAACTAGGTATGTACTTACTTAAAACCTGTAGGTAGGTCTACCAACTAAACCACGTTTAATTTTACCAATCTACCTAAGTTTAGGTATTTTTAGGAAAGTGTACATAAACGTACCTCCTGCTTAGGTATTAGAAAAGCGACCCATGTCAAAAAATAACCCTTTGAGGCACACCACGCCACTGCTGCGGTTACCTACACTTTATAAAAATTGGAAACGCAACGTGTTAAAAAAAACGACTTTCATCGCACCAAGTTACTCGTAAAACAATTTAGCATTATCATTTTTGATTCTTGTTAAGTTTCTTGAAAAATACTGCCTCCGATTTTGATACAATTTATTTGGGACCAACCTGGCGGCATACTATATCGATTAAAATAAGAATCATGATAATCGGTTCACAATCTGCGAAGATATCGCGTTACAAACATACAGAAAAAAACATAATTAAACTTCAGTCGAATGGAGAACCTCCTCCTTTTTGGAAGTCTGTTGATACTTATGCCTACAATATTTGGAACAGACATCATTCTGTATAAGGATTATAACAAGCCGTACTTGGTACGGGGCGGGCGAGCTCGTATCGTATTAAAAAAAATCATAACCCTGCATATTTCGCCATTGCCAACCAATGATCAGCCATTTTGGATGGGTTTATGCAACGGGTGTAGCACGACTTTGTAGGTACGGTAGGTTGATAGGGCGTGGGTTTGAAATAGATGCGTGCGTACAATTTTTAATAATGAAGTAAAAATACCTAAAAAAATAAGTACATAAAAATAGTCAAAACATAATAATACACTTAAATTTAAAATACAAATCACAAAAATATAAATTAATCATACCCTTAATCTTAATCTTAGAGAGTATCCAAATAATGAATAATGTTAAAATGTATTGAAAACAAATGTCAGTGCATGCGTAAAAAAGAAATAGATGGAATTAACAAATGTCAGTGCATGCGTAAAAAAGAAATAGATGGAATTAAAAAAGATCGAATGAAATAAGAACACGTACCTAACAGCGTGCCGCGTTACAAGGGTAGCCAAAGGTCCTCTGTCCTAGCTTTCAGAATCGTTTGCTCTTAGGTCGGTTCCTCATTCATTAGGTACTGAGAATCGAGTGATTTCTCTCCATCGCCTTAGGGCCATTGTGACTATAAACTTTTGTAGGCCTTGTCTGACCTCATCGCTCCGTCTTATTGCCAATCGACCTCTTCATGTTGCCAATAATCGAGACTTTCACCACCTCTTCTCATTGTATGGCCGAAACAAGTCAGTATGCATTGTAAGCATAAATTTTCGTAGGCAACAGAGTTTGGACTTTTAATTCTGAGAGGATAGACACATTTTGCATGAATCCTAAGCATCCACCTCCAGCACCACATTTCAAATGTATCTATTCTCTGCCCCTCTCTGGTTCGTATTGTCTATAATATATACATATAGATACATATAGACTCTATATGTTTCCACTCCATATATGAAGATAGGAAAGAAATAATAATAATAATTAATTACAAAAAAATGGAAAAAGTATAAAAGTAAGATGGGTTTCGATAGAAAAAAGTGTTTTTTTATAGTTTTTAGAGGATTTTTTATTTAGCTTTATCGTAAAACGGTTACATAAAAGCGTTAAAACTTGGTGTGATTATAGCATTAGGTAATCCTGAAGAAAACAACAAATAACAAAAAACGGGCCAAGTGTGAGTCGTACTCGCGCTAAGGAATCCGAACTGAATGAAAAAATACATTTTTCTGAAGCTTGCGTTGATGTCTTTGTTTGAAATAAATAGGTTTGTTAAACTCGTAAGGAGAGAATGTGGTGGTACGCAATCTTCGGTGCGCGAGTCCGACTCGCCCTTGGCCGTTTTTTTATTTTATTCCTATGAATTAATTAGTTACTTTGATAAAATAAAACTGTAAAATATTCACATACATCACACTGAATAAAACCATCCACAATTTGACATTCCCATAGTGGGTACATTCGGTAGCGAAAACGAATTATGGTGGAGAAGCACGCGAGCGAGAGATCACGCCAGGTACACTGTATAGTATACCTGTTGTAAATCGGATGGCCTGCTGGTTCAAAACTTTAAGTATAGGTGCGTATTTAGTAGCTTTTAGGATTACATCATCACATCAGCAGGTCATATATACGTCCCCACCGAGGGGCTCGAGCCTACCCTGGATTAGGGCGATCGGGCCTTAGTCGTCCACGCGGGCCCAGCCCAGTTGGTCGACTTCACACACAACCTTCGAGTTTCTTCGCAGGCGTATGCAGGTTTCCTCACGATGTTTTCCTTCACCGTAAGAGCGTCGGATAAACGTAGGTATACATATGAAATCGAAATTCGAAAACACATTGGTACGTGGCAGGATCGAACCATGACCTCCCGGACAGGAGGTAACGGCCCTTGCCATTACGCCACCGACGCTGTCCATTACGCCACCGACCTCCACCGACGCGACGCTGTCCGTAATCAAATAGAAAAAAACGGAATCCATAAAGGATCACTTTGGTGTCCGTCTGACAAGATTCTTTTTCTCAGGAGCAAATATCTACACAGAATAAAATATTTTTTAAAAATTTTTGGATTTTTTTTAATATTTAAATTTTTAATTAATGATTACGGGGTATGGGGAGTTATGTAAAAAAACGAATTGTTGGTGGATAGTGTGATACAATTTCATTTTCATTTCAATGTCCTAGTAGTTCGTGCTATGCAGGGAATTGAAATTAATACTAAATACTTAGATAATTCACCAGGTCGTCGGCCCACCGCGTGGGAGGCCTGCCTACGCTACGTTTTCCGGTGCGCGGTCGCCACTGGAGAACTTTACTGCCCCATCGGCCATCTGTTCTACGAGCTATGTGCCCTGCCCACTGCCACTTCAGTTTAGCGATGTGAGCTATGTCGGTTACTTTAGTACTCCTGCGGATCTGCGGTGGACCGACGACCTGGTGCAGATCGCGGGAAGCCGATGGATGCAGGCAGCGCACGACCGGTCGTCGTGGAAATCCTTGGGGGCGGCCTTTGTCCAGCAGTGGACGATTTTCGGCTGATATGATGATGATGATGACGAATTAGATACTATTTACAGTCTATCGGACCAAAAATATAAGGTAGATGGTTTGAAAACGGGGTATAAAAAAATTCTGGTCCAATCACGACGGAGCAGAGTTTTGCTTACAGTCAAGCTTTGGCAGACTTACCGTCAATATGCCGAAACGTGCTGGCACATGTCTCAAATGCACCTGTTTCGATTACAGTGAAGGATATAGGACCTATCATCACGTGTCTAAACATTCGAGGTAAAGATGCATACGTATAATAATACAACAAGCGTTATACCCAACTTTTTGTTATGATTGTTCTATGAAACTCTATATCTACATTATTTTTAATCTAAGTCCTAAGTCAACCAATAAAAAGATACATAGAGCGTATATCAACCGCTTCCGTGGCGAATGGTTAAGTCCAGTAGCTTCACATCAGGAGGTCGCGATTCGATTCCCGGCGGACTCTAATAAGACTCGGTTTGGTTAGAGAAAGAGTCATCATCATCATCATATCAGCCGAAGGACGTCCACTGTTGGACATAGGCCTCCCCCAAGGATCTCCACGACGACCGGTTCTGCGCTGCCCGCATCCAGCGGCTTCCCGCGACCTTCAACAGGTCATCGGTCCACCGAGTGGGAGACCTGCCTACACTACGCTTTCCGGTGCGTGGCCGCCACTCGAGAACTTTACTGCTCCAACGGCCATCTGTTCTACTAGCAATGTGCCCCGCCCACTGCCACAGAGAAAGAGTATTTTATATATAAGTCTTGCCGCCAAACAGCAGTGTTAACAGCATTGATAATATGTTCCGGCTTGAGGATAAGATAGCCAGATCCCCATTGCGTTAGGGTATCTTGGTGAGCCCGCTTCTATCTTCGGCTTCATCGTCACCATCAGGGAGATGATGCCAAAGGCATGCCAATCGTGAATAAAAATAATACTAGGGTTCCGTACATCCGATACAAAAGAAACCCTTATAAGATCACTTATGTGTCTGTCTGTCGCACCTGATTTTGTCCGAATCTACAGGACAAAAAGAGAGCTAATTTTGGGGTAATATACAACGTATGCAAATTTTCAAAGTTTTATTTCAGTGCATCATGTGACGTACTCGTATCAAATGAAAGGACACTTTGTAAGTAATTCTACAGTAAAAGCAGAGTAAATAAAATAAGCAAAACAAATAACACTTAACTACAGGCAGGGTTAACAAAATTCAATCATTTTTAAATTACAATTATTATTTTTTATTACGATTGCATGACGTCATGCTGTTTTCGACCATAACTTGAGTATCTACAAGCAATTTTCGTTTCTTTTTTCAAGCGACTTCCAAAAAGGAGGAGGTTCTCAATTCAAATGTATGTTTTTTTTTGTTTGTTTGTTACCTCATAACTTTGGATTGGGTGAACCGATTTTTATGATTCTTTTTTTATTTGAAAGCTAGTTCTTTCCGTGTGGTCCCATATAAATTTTATCAAAATCGGTGTAGTACTTTATTAGAAAATTAACAAAAAACAAAAATAATAATGCAAAAATGTACTAATTTGTTGCGATGGAAGTCGGTTTTTTAACGTGTTTAGCGTTTTCAATTATTTTAATTAATAATTTCAGTGCGTTTGACTGCAACTCACCTGATGGTAAGTGATAGATGATGCAGTCTAGGATGGTACACGCAAACTCAAACAATACCTATTCACTCTTGCCTTGAAGATCCCCAAACTATAGGAATCGGGAAACACTGACGCAGGCAAGGAGTTCCACTCCTGCGCTGTACGCATAATAAATTTAATTGGCAAGCCTAAAAGACTGCAGAAACAATGAAATTTCACATGTTGCTAATAATCGCATTAACAAAATAATATACCCTGGCAAAAATAAAATAAAACTTGAGATAGGATTTTTTGAAAAAACCTTGGTATCTTTTTGGATACAGTGCCCGCATACCAGAAAACATACTATTCCAAATGACTGTATCTGAGAGGACACATTGCTGAAATTTGAACCTTCACTAATACAGAGTGTGGGGCTTCTACACATCATGCTGAACAACTTTTGTTCTACGACTTTGCTGACATCGCAAAAAAAATACTCTTCATATAAATCGATCAGCTGATCGACTAATTTTGTGCATCTTAGTATGGAGGGTCCAAATTTTTTTTTGAGAATTGACTATAGTATCCTTGGGGAAAGTTGTTCAGTATGACGAGTAGAAGCCCCAGTTAACGGGCCCTACACCAATTATTATTTTACACCATTTATAAATCAAATTTTAAAAAAACTACACCACGAATACGACACTACACCACCCTAAAACCTTCTCCTGAAAATAACAGGCTCAACAAAAAGAATTAGCGAAATCGGTGCAGCCGTTCTTGAGTTATAAATGGTGTAACTAACACGACTTTCTTTTATATTAAGGTTTAACAAAATAAGCTGAAACTATTTTAAGTGGTGCCTCTACCCATGAAACTGAACAACTTTCCCCATGGAACCCATAGTCAAATCTCAAAAAAAATTGAACTTACCATACTAAGTTGGCTGATCAGCTGATCGAGTTAGTACGGAAGAGCCCATTTTTTTTCGCGATTTGACTATGGGTTCCATGGGTAGAAGCACCAGTTAAAATAATTTCAGCTAATTTTGTTAGATGGAAAGATGAAAAGTTTATAAAAAATAATAAATCTTGCAAGCACACTCGTATTTATTTTGTACTTTTGACACGTGATAGTAGTTTGGCCTCCTTTACAAAATCGGCACCCACCCTTCTTCCCTTTTGCAGGCCAGTGGCCGATACCATCATATCTCATAACGTCGTAGGGCAGAGCAACAGTGGTTGCATCAATATTAGGGTTCTTAGACCCTTTATAAAGATAATAAGTAATAACTTAACACGTTGCCTGTGTAACTGAAAAGTAGACACTGACCTCTCACGTCCAGTAAACTTTTCTTGGCCTTGGTAAACACATGCAAATAATGTACATTTACACATTAAGACAAGAAAACCATTATCTGAAAATTCCCCTTCCAATTTTTCCCACAGTGCCCCATATGTGGGTCATTCAAGCATGAGTTCTTAAATTAATGCCATACACAGGGTGTAAAAAAAATGGTGTAGGTCCCGCTAACTGGGGGTTCTACTCGTAATACTGAACAACTTTCTCCAAGGAACCCATAGTCAATTCTCAAAAAAAAAATTGGACCCTCCATACTAAAATGCACAAAATCGGTCCATCAGCTGATCGATTTGTATGAGGAGTAAATATATTTTGTTACGTTTTCAGCAAAGTTGTTCAGTATGATGACTAGAAGCTCCAGTTAACGGGACCTACACCAATTTTGTTACACCTGTATAAGTGGTGCGTGCACTTATGAGTCATTCTGATGAGAAATTCATACAAATTTGTTACCGACACGAGTCTGTCATAGGTGAGCTGTTAGTGTAAAACGATTGACGCGATCAGTGACGCGAGCGGAAGTCGATCGTTATTTTTTCGTTTTATTTTTGTCCTATTTTGACAGTTAGTATATGGCAACATGTGGGCAACATTTTCCAAAATGTTCTTCTGGTGCCCATATTTTTTTGTTTACAATTTCATAACCCACACGTGTATTAGAATTTTTTAAAATCATACGGCATTACGTGCGAGATTTGACAAGCCTATAGTTTCGCATGAGGGAGTGACCCACGTGTGGTGCACTCACGCCATTGAATTACTACTACTTACGTAGTAGTAATAATTCAATGACTCACGCGTCATCTAAACCTCGAAATGCCCCACATGTAGGTCACGCGCAGGGAACGTGTTAAAATAATGATTGCTTCAGGGGTACTTGGCAACGTGTCCAAAAAAATGCTATTTACATAAAATTATCAAGGCCTCTGAGTATTTGGCAAAAGAAACCTTCAAATTGACATGCTTATAAAGCTCAAGTTTCGACTAATTTCATAATTTTTATTACCTACATGTATTAATAAAAATACTAAGTCCTAGGTCCTAGTATGTAGCTTCATTATGACTGTATAGGTAATCAATAATTCCATTTAAATGTAATAGAACATAACTTGATCTTAGCGACTTGCCAGGGAGGGAGGGAAGGAACGCCATAATAACGCCATTTTGTTTGTCACTATTAAAGTATACACGCGACGCGGTCAATTTTTATTGTAAAGTAAAATTACAATAGATGGCATTCCAAATCCATAGTCGTAAAACACGTTCAGAAATATGCAGTCTTTTACTAGGTACAGAATTTTTCTCACGGTCCAAAAAGATTCGACGCCACACAATTTTTTATATCGATTAAAAAAAAATGTGGTAACTCACATTCTCTATGACGAAAAATGTAAAAAAAAAAAGATAGAAAATTCATTTATTTTTTATTAGGAATAACTTTAAAAAACGAGTCCCATTTGTACACCCCTCTTTTTATAAAAATTAGGCAGTGTTTTCCCATGACGAATGACATGTATTGTAATCAAATCAGCACCTGTGGTCTGCATGATGAAAGCATTTAAGCTGAGCTGCCTTATAATTAATTATTAACCTTTTCAGTGATAAGTTTAAATAGGTAATGTACTTAAAAAAATATGAAATACTTGCTGGTACTTGGTGCTTTGCTGCCTCAGAATAATTTAATATCACTCTCCACCTGAACACATGCAGCATCCTGTGGTTCGTTGACAATCCTATGAAAAGTATCCACCTATGTTGATCCACGTAATAAGACTATTATGCTATCTACATGCTAAATTTAATTCCAATCCGTTCAGTCGTTTTTGCATGATTGAGAAGCAAACATGTACCTACCCAAGACCTGCTGCAATCAGGTGATCGCCTGTTTAGTGCAATGGACGTACGTCCATGCGGAGCGGTTATTCCACTCGCTTCACACCAGGTCGCGGGCTCGATTCCCAGAAAGACCTATTGACTCAGTTTAGTTGGTGATATGGCATTTTCTTTGCTCGCCTGCCTGGCTATCCCTATCTAATCTAAGTCTTACCGTCAAACATCAACTTTTAACTGCATTGATGTTCCAGTATGAAGATAGCCAGTTGGGGAATCTTGGTAAACCCGCTTCCATGAATAATGTTGCAATCGCCATGTGTTGAGTAAAAATGGCCTAAGCTTCCAGAATTTAGATACAAAATGGAACAGTTAGAACATTTATGGGTTGTGAACGACAAAATGAAAAAAACTGCATACCTAAGGAGGAGCAATTAAAATGAATTAAAAAACATCATTTTTTAAAATAAATCTATATTGTTTATTCATTCTCCTGGCTGCGCAGACGGGCTGCAGCGTTGGTGACCCGTATGCTGAGCTGCTGGGCACGCTCTACAATACTCTTGCGTTTCTTGGAGGACACTCCATGAGCGATCTCAGCACAGTATTTCCTGTTCTGCATCATAAGGATCTCCAGCTCGCGGATGTTGTGAACCAGGACCTGGAATAGGGGAAAGCAGATTTTATTCCCTGTTTATTCACAGGTAATGAACTGGATATAAGCATAAAGGCATAAAATTCACTCTTTTCGTAATAAAAATGTATCTACACGTATGACCGAACAGCTAATCAATAGCTATACGGAATAGGGTTCGGTAGAGTTCTCTATAGCAAGGTTACAAATTGTAATTATCATTTTTAGTATGTATAACACAGAGTGCCCTTGCATTTCAGGTCCAAAGATACTTTATTCTCATAAAAGACAATGTCACTTCCACAACAAGAAGGCTTAGTTAAATTGTATGTAGGTGTTTGTCGTTCACACCGCACAGCACACATCGATATAAATGGTTAGTAAAAATTTTAAATATAATTATTACAACAATTATTATAAACTCCCTTTCACATAACTTGTAAAGTTCTTAATTTGAAAGGATATGTTGAGCTAATTTTCCTTGTTTTAATCTCTTGGGTTATCCAACCAAATCTGAATACATCCGCAACATCTTGATGTGTGTGTAACATGTAAAAACAACTCTGGGCAACAGTAGAGGGCATACATTTTTTGTGCATGGGTACAGTCCTGCATAAAAGTACTCTACTGATGACCAGGAGTAGCAAAACAATAGTGCAACAGTACGGACTACTCCCCTGCCATGTCCCATCTCACACAACTAATTTGGCCTGTAAATCTCTTACTGTGCAAGTAGAAGTTGAGCGGTGGACTTATAGTTTAGTCACACCCTGGACACTTCATACAATGGGCCAGAAATGACATTTCAAAAAACGAATGACTGAAGAAACAAAATGGCGGCAAAATCCTATACGTTCGACAACCAAACTGTAACCAATCTCTATCAATCTGGGTGACGAGGGGGTGAGGTCGGAATCTAGAGCGGCAAGGAGTGTCCATACTGTATGTTAGTACTAATATATACTTTGGTTTAGTATTGTCACTCAGTAATCTTTAACTTTTTACATTAAAATTAAATGTGTAATAAGTTTAACTACCTACATTTAAAATATCAGTAGTTGATTTTTCAAGTAGTTAAACAAAAAAGTAAATAAAAAAGCTTACCTTATGGAAACCGTTGGGTAGCATGTGGCGGGTCTTCTTGTTTGATCCATAACCAATATTAGGCATCAAGTATTGACCCTTGAAACGGCGACGTACTCTGTTGTCGATACCTGGTAAATGGAAAAACAAATTTAATTGAATTTAACCTTTACTGACTTATTGGGAAAAGTATTTATAAGGTGAGCGTTTTTTGATACTAATAATATGTATCTTCCACTATGACTGTAATAGCAAATTACTAGCTATACAGAATAGGATTTGGAAGAATTCTCTATGGCAAGGTAACAAATTGTAATTATCATATTGATATTGATAACACAGAGTGCCCTTGCCCTGTGTATACTAGCAATAATACCACTGATGACATGTCTAATAGAGAAGGGGGGAGGGAGGACCAGAAAGCAGATCCCGCCCATCATGTGGGATTGAATAAAAAAAAGCACAGAAGAGAGAGAGAGAAAGACAGAATGCCCTTGTACATAACAGCCAGAAGATTTCCACTGTTGAACAAGGGGGCCAGTTGGAGTGTACTTGAGAGGGCTGCCATACATATTAAATTCACAATTTTTTTATGGCAGCCCTTTTAAGTGCACCCCAATTCAAGGGATTGGGGTGCACATAACCAGGCTGCCATAATAAATCCAAAAATTGGTTTGATGATTATATTGTCAAAGGCTCTCCCCTATGGCAGCCAGGTTATGTGCACCTAGGGCTGCCATCCGACGGGTTTCCCCGGATTTGTCCTAGTTTGTAGGGCGTCTTTCCTGGGAGTGTTCGAAGGAGCATCCGGGCTAGTTCTTAAATTGAGTCTGGGTAAAACCCAAACACTATTTGAGTTAGAGGAAATCCGTTTAATAGAATTATTTGCAATAAACTAAAGCATATCGTAGTTAAAAATTTGGCGCGGAAAATAGACCCCCCCGCTAGCCAAACCGCGCCGCCACGCAACACTGCCGAGTGCCGGCCCGGTTTGGTTCGGACAGTCAGTCGCAGTCAATGCATCTGGGTATTTTTTTTATTTAACTCAAATGTCCGGGGTTTTTGAACTCAAATGTCTGTGGTCCGTAATTTAGGTGATGGCAGCCCTATGTGCACCCCAACTCTCCTATGACATTCTTTAACAATGCAACATGGAATTGCGAATTTTTATCATTTTTTGGCCATGTGTTTCGCATGTATCTCATACAAGCATTGGTCATTTTAACAGCATTTTAGTATTTTTGCCGTCAAGAGATAATAGTGTGACATATAGGAAAAAAAATGTGAGACCATGAGGAAAAAATTTGACAAAATGGTGTCTGTAGCAATTTATAGGTTAGAATTTTACAGATAGAACTAATGGTTTTCTTGGACTAAATAGGTAATAAATCCACTGGGGATCGGTACTGATTGGAAAAAATTGGCTCGAAATACTAAGAAACATGGTAGAATTAAAGAAAACGAATCTTACCTCTGGGCTTACGCCAGTTACGCTTGAGCTTGTCATATCGATCCGATTGGTGGCGGATGAACCTTTTCGTCCTCTTTTTGACGATTGTCGGTCTATAAACTGGTCTAATGGCCATCTCTATTTATTTCTTCCACTAAATGCGGCAGCAAAACCAACCATGCGGTGACACGGCCACAAGAAAAGAAGGAATAGACAAAAACAAAGATTTCTAGACCCTCAATGTGTTTTCATTGCACAGTTACGAATGCTATTGTCTATAGCTTAAGGTTCCATTTAGACAGCGCGGAAAGTTAAGAAGATAAGGAAAACTTATTTCTCTGTATCGTCAAAGCTCATAGGCTCAGAGCTCATAGGGCTTTTTAAACCGTTTGGAGCTTTAGTTACGACTAAAAGAGTTCTTATTTTTTTATAGTTAAATGAGCGAGCGAACTTTTAGCATTGAAGATATGTACGATGCAGATGTATGGAACATAATATAGAGAAATGCTTTAGACAATCTAAACCAAAAAGACTCAAAACCAGGCTACGAATTACGTGTTTTATTTTAGATATGCTTAGTGACAGTAAAAATATAAATATTCAAACTATTTTCTTTTTAAAACATGCAATAGTTTTTGTACAGTTCGTCTTTGATGGTGGTCAATACGAATTTGTATCGCCCACCTGAGATTAGAACAATCTGCCAGTGCAGACACAAACTAATCATGTGAGCTCTGTCACAAATCACTAACGATCATTTGCATGAATTTCGCATCGTTTGTGACGCAACTTAAGAAAAGTTATATAAACGATCAAAACATACGATGCTTTGAGTATATATTCTGTGGATATAGAGCGCGTCTTTCATAATGAGAACAGTAGGCACACACGGGTAAGAACGAGGCGACGTTCCGCCCGCAGGCTCTATTGGTCACAATCGACTGCTAACGGTGCACGTACATGGCTAATTATTAGCAGTGTTTTCAAGAATTTTTGCTATTAAAATGGACAAATGTGCAATAAATTCGTGCAAAAAAGATACTCAAAAACACACTAAACATAAATCAAGTATCACATTTCACCGGAAAGTATTTTTTTTACTTTTAAGCTAAAAAATAATGAAGCATTGCGGGGGTGAAGAAGACGTGAAGGGCGGGAACTAGGTGTTTCTCGCGCACTACGCTGCACCTCCGCTTCGGACTTACTGTCTAATTAGTGATGTGTCGCATTCGGTAGTAGTATAAATAAGTACTAATGATATAATTTAGTATTTTCACATTTTAATCTCCTTAAAAAAATTTTTTGAATGAAGATATTAATTTAAGTATTGAGTATTAATTTCTTTTTTAAGTCAATTCATTTTTAATTTATAAATGTTTTTATTTTGTAATTTATAGTTTTAAGTAAAAATTGAAATGTTAGTTTGCAATAACCGTAAAAAAAACTTGAACAATTAGTTGATTGTTTTTTTTGGCTGTAACTAACTGATTACAAGTTTTTCCTTTGAGAACATACCTGTAGCTTGTATTAATAAGCCGAGCAGCCACACTTACACGTAAAAGTTCATGTCTTGAAAACTACTCAAAACGATTTTGATGAAACTTGTACTGTTCCTTAAGTTGCAGTAAATGTAAGCCAATACAAAAGAACGGTAACAATCCGATATATAGTTTCGGAGAAATGCGTGGACAAACATGCACACATACTTACATACATACATTTTTTTTGGAAGTCCTAATAGATTTGTAGTGAATATATTGCAGTTCTAATAATATAACATACATAGTTTGTCGAATTCATAGCCTCTTTTTTTGAAGTCGGCTAATAAAAATTTACAAAAACTCAATAGCGACGTTTGTTTTCTTTATATATTAAACTGAAGTTAAAATTTTTGGTTAATTTACTTACCTACCCCGAACAGTACATAGAGGTGTGAGTATACAGGGTGACCGGAAATTCGTCGTTTTCCTTTTAAGGGGAGACACAATGGCTAATTTGTAATAAACTAGGGGTCAAAAATAAAGCGTTTTGGAGTCTGTTATGATCATTTTATTTTTTTTAGATTTTTTTCCGACTTTCCAAAATAAAAAATAAATAAAAAAAAACTAAATAAAAAATAAACATTATTTTTTTACTAAAAATGTTAACTTTATTTAAAAGATAGTGAACTATCAGCTTGTTTAATTTTTTTTAAATTAAACAAATTACCCGTACTTAACTTTTAAGAAAATAGCCTCAATTTAACGTCAAAGTAAAAAAAAATCGAAGTTTTTATTTTTTTATGAGCCACTGGTGTAAAAAAATTGTATGAAAGTTCGCGTAAAAAGTATTTTAACTACTTCCTTGTATCATCAGCTATCCAAAATAATACAAATCTTAACAAGTTAAGGGCATTTTGTGAAGATAATAATAATAATAATCGCGGAATTGGGAATTTCCCTCATTTTTATCCAAGATAACAAATCTTGGTTTTATGCAAGAAAAAATAAAATTATTTGAAACTTACTAAATAAAACTTTTTCTTACCATACGTTAAAACTTACACACCCTCTTTACTAACATAATTTAACAGTACAATTAAAAACTACAAATCTTGCTCAAACTGGGAGCCTCTCCGTCTGATACAGGATCTAAGTCTCCTTCTTAGTTCTGTTTTCACTATTCTTGAAGTTAAAGCTGCTTTTATTTTTTCAGCAGCGTTTATTATTCTATCTTTCCCTAAGTTCGTCTTCGGAATTTATGGGTGTAGTGTACACCAATTCCTTCATGTGGCCCCATAAATAATAATCGCAAGGTGTAAGATCTGGGCACCTTGCTGGCCACGGAATCGGCCCACCTCGCCCAACCCACCTCTCCGGGTAATTATTATCCAGCCACTCGCGCACTTGCCGAGAATAGTGGGCTGGACAGCCGTCTTGCTGATAGATAATCTCCATTCTTGTTGCTATGGGTACATCCACAAGCAGCACCGCCAGTTCTTCCCTCAAGAATTCAGCGTATGTTATGCCATTTAAATTCTGTGGCAAAAAGTAAGGTCCAATTAAGTGCCTGTCAATTAGACCCATCCAGAAATTGACAGAAAATCTTCTCTGATGAGCCTTTTCCTTCTTCCGCCTTGAGTTCTGCCCCTTCTCCGCCCAGTAATGGATATTGTGATAGTTAGTGATTCCATCGCGGTCGAACTTTGATTCATCAGTCCACAGAATTTTAGACAAATAATTTTTATTTTAGAAAGTCGGAAAAATTAATAAAAAATATGCAATGACCATAACTCCAAAACGCTTTATTTTTGATCCTTAGTTTATATGACTTTTTTATTACAAATTAGCCATAGTGTCTCCCCTTAAAAGGAAAACGACGAATTTCCGGTCATCCTGTATATACCAATGTTTTATTTGTATATGTGGATCTTGTAGATTATCACTTATAAAACACATATACATTCTTACATATAAGTACCTACTATATTAAGTTTCTGTTTGTCCTTGGCTGTCGATAATCCACTAAGACGGCAGTGCGCAGCAGCCCATCCATATTTGTCACATAAACATCTATATAGTTAAGTATAGCTCACTTGCCTACGATATTTATAAAGTAACCGATGCGATATGCGTGCTCTATACCTACAGAGTGTATACTCAAAGATACGAGGCATTTCCCCGTAATAACCACTATTACGCACGGGAGTTTTGCGTTACAAATATAGACCTTGAGGAAAAGGATTGGATCGTCACTAAAACCTACAATAACAGCACCTCGTTATCTTCATTATTTCATTATCATATCAGCCGAAAGACATCCCCTGCTGGACAAACGACTCCCCCAAAGATTTCCATGACAAGCGGTCTTGCGCTGCCCGCATCCAGCGGCTTCCCGCGACCTTTACCAGGTTGTTGGTCTACCGTGTGGGAGGCCTGCCTACGCTATGTCTTTCGGTGCAAGGGCGCCAATTGAGAAATTTACTACACCAATGGCCATGAGCTGTTTTACAAGCTATGTGCCCTACCCACTGCCATTTTCACTTAGCGATTCTGTGAGCTATGTCGGTTACTTTGGTTCTCTTACGGATCTCCTCATTTCTAATTCAATCGCATAGGGAAATTCTGGGTGGGTTTTAGTGGATTAGCGAGACGAGACCCCCTAGCTAAAGAGAGCGATCACAATTCTGTCATTTTTTACCTCAAAAGAAAAAAGAGATAATGTCGGCACATAAGAGTACGTTGGATACTTATTGATAATTATGTAATATTCATTATCACCATTATATCATCCGAAGGACGTCCACTGCTGGACATAGGCCTCCCCCAAAAATTTCCACGACGACCGGTTCTGTGCTACCCGCATCCAGCGGCTTCCCGCGACCTTTACCAGGTCATCGGTCCACCAAGTGGGAGGCCTGCCTACGCTAAGTTTTCCGGAGCGCGGTCGCCACTCGAGAACTTTGCTACCCCTTTTATTTGCCAGTGTTGACATACGGAACTAAGACATGGTCGCTTACTATGGGCCTCATAAGAAGGCTCAAGGTCACCCAAAGGGCAATGGAGCGTGCTATGCTTCGAGTTTCACTGCTTGATCGAATAAGAAACGAGGAAATCCGTAGGAGAACCAAAGTAACCGGCATAGCTCTCAGAATTGATAAACTTAAGTAGTAGTGGGTGGGCCACATAGCTCTTAGAATGGCAATGTTAGTTCCAATTTTTTTCACTCTCCATCTCTTGGATCCTTGTCTCACTTCAGGAATTATTTTCAGAGTTAAGAAGGAATAATAGTCAAAAGTAGAATTATTAGTTTTTAACTCTTGACTCAACTTCGATTAGTAAACCCTAGATTAAGGCACGTGGAATGGAGTGAACAATATTTCTAGAGACCATAATATGTCTTACACACCTTCTTTATAATCCCGTTGGAAATTTTAATCTAAAATTAATACTTTTCGAGATAATGAACATCAAAAATTTACTTAAATTTCGCGATACTATAACCATAAACAGGTGAAATGAAGTCACGTTCAGTGAAGGTAAAACTGCTTAGTTCATAAAACTTGTTCAATTTTGTTAGGTTTTCGGTATCCAAAACTTGATATGTTTTGTTTTATTAACTGACAATTTAAAACTTTCAAAAAGAAGCATTTAAAAATAGCATGTCGACTACTTGTCAGGCGCAACACTTGTAGTTCAATTTATGTTACACCTGACGTGTGGTTGTTTAAAACTAAGAAAGCAGTTAGTACCTACCATTATTTTTTAGATTAGAAATCTGAGTTTACGAATTATATGTACTCTTTCTAACCCTGGTACCCGTTTTGACAACCATCTACCCTCCGTGAGAGACTCGTTATTTTCAGGATAGATTTGGTGCGCCACACTCGACTGGGTTATTGCCGAGAGAACACGAAATAATCTCGGCCGTGGGGCAGCTCGTCGAATGACCTGCCTTGTCCTACGAATCTTACGATACATTTTTGCCACTTTTCGTGCGAGTTTGCGGAGTAATAAAGTAATGCGTTTGTGTTTTTAATTGTTTATTACCTGGGAAAATAGTGATGGATGATTTTGTGGGTTGTGAGTAAAAATTACTGTATAGTACATTATACGAGTACTATATTTCGGATCATCAGAAAGGTTTTGGCCGGATCTAAGAAATAAACTTGTCTTTGAGAAGTTTTGGAGTGTACAATCAATATTCACACACGTTTGCAACACGAGGCTTCACGATGATTCAGATGAAAACCGGGCTTCCCAAGTTGACAGTTCAGCTGCTCGATCAAAAGTGCTCGTAAAATAATTGGCGCCTCGGTCGTAGGTTGGCTGCATTGTCATTTAATGGTTCGATAATCACAACGATTCTGATTGGCTAACAAACAAGTACCAACACTACCAACTTCCGGTTTCCGGTCCCGCACCGACCACGCCTTGGCCTAAGATGACTATTATTACTACCCTAGCTAAGCGCTTGACGTTTCAAGATAAAGCACACGGTTCTTCGATGCATGCATAGATGGCGCCACGTCCTTGCGCTCCGACACGGCCATCCTGACGGCGATGCGTGCCCAGCAGCTGCCATAATTAATAATGAGGAGTGGATGTGTGTTTAAGTTAGGTATTCAGATTACCTAACTTATCATAAATCTGCTACAGATAAGTAGGCCTGTGGTGTGGCCCTAGAATAGCACCACCCATCTCCTCCCGAGGGCGTGGCAAGAGGTGACTAATGGATCAAAGACCGGAGGATGGGCAGCAGCGTCCCTTCTACGTACCGTGCCACACACCACGATCGCCTACCTGCCTGCCAAGCGATTGCGCCTTTGTACAGCAGTGAACGTTGCCTGGCTGATGTGATGACGATGAGCTGTGTAGGTACTTGAACTCCCCTTCCACAGGGCAAAGCTCACAAAAAAAAGGTAGGTACTTGAACTCCCCTTCCACAGGGCAAAGCTCATAAAAATAAAGGGAATACGTAGAGGTCGATGCTGTGTGACACACAGAGGCTCTAAAATGATAAAGGTCAGGTCGATGCTGTGCTCTAGGCGCATATGTCCATATGCGCCGTGGTACACGGGGGCCCTAAAAAAAAGGAAAGGTCGATGCTGTGCTCTGGGTGGTCTTGTACGCCGTGGTACACAGGGGAAAAAGAATGACGGTAAAAATGAAAAATATTTTGCAGTCCTCACTACAAGTATCATCAGGAAACCTGACCAAACAACACTGGCTGTTAACAAATCTACACGAAAACGACCAAATCATACGGTCGGCACCATCTTTTTCTTTGTTACAGCTTATGTTTAGTTAGTTTATGGTCAGTTAGTCTATGATGGTTCCGAACCAAGGTGTCGTGTCGACTTCGTGCGGACATTGAGTCGTCAGACTAAAGAGTCGGACAACCAGCTGTCGTCAGTCTGTAGCATTGTCAATGGTAGTCGTGTACCTACTTAGTGCCTCTTAACTTGCACTGACGCAACAGATAACAACAGATTTCTCTTTAATGAAAACTGCTCACCCGATGGAATCCCAGTATTGTGCATCAACCACGCAAAGGTTGACTCTCTTCTCCATCACTGGGGCAGCTTTGCAGGTGCTTCCCTCTTGGCTGCATCGCTTCAAGCAGCTAGACATGTAGTGGCCCTGCCCCTTGCCGATACGGGTCGTAGATACACAGATCTTTAGTAGCAATCCATGCACGTGCATTCACATCCGATCTATAGGGGTTGAAATCGGGTAACCTCAATTCATGGGACGATGATGGCGTCCGCGTGGCTAGTATCAGCGTCAGAAAATTCTGATTTCGTTGTTCCAGAAGCACTTTCTATTTTGTGTTGGTCACATCACTATCTGGAACACGTGGGGCGTCCATATCCTATCCCAATTCTGATTTCGGATCATCAGAAAGGTTTTGGCCGGATCTAAGAAATAAACTTGTCTTTGAGAAGTTTTGGAGTGTACAATCAATATTCACACACATTTGCAACACGAGGCTTCACGATGATTCAGATGAAAACCGATTATTTTATAGACTGCGATGAGTTCGGCACGGGGCTGGCTTCCCAAGTTGACAGTTCAGCTGCTCGATCAAAAGTGCTCGTAAAATAATTGGCGCCTCTGTCGTAGGTTGGCTGCATTGTCATTTAATGGTTTGATAATCACAACGATTCTGATTGGCTAACAAACAAGTACCAACACTACCAACTTCCGGTTTCCGGTCCCGCACCGACCACGCCTTGGCCTAAGATGACTATTATTACTACCCTAGCTAAGCGCTTGACGTTTCAAGATAAAGCACACGGTTCTTCGATGCATGCATAGATGGCGCCACGTCCTTGCGCTCCGACATATACAACAAAAGTAATTTGACTTATTAAAACAAATTGGATTAAGCACGTGAATCTATGAATGTTGGAGTGTTTAGTGAGCTTGTTGATTTTGTGTGCGAGTTAGATGGAGTTGTGAAGGACATATTGGAATATCTACAGTATTCAAAGGTACTGCGAAAAAAATATTCAGAACGATATTTTGGACTCTATTTTGGCTTTGTACATACTACTAAAAAACTTTAAAACTAACTAACTTTAAACTTTTCGCGTCAAACAAGGAACGCAAAATAAAACATATGTATAATATTATTTTTCCAAAATTCATTATAGGGTAGCGTCTTATTTTATGTATTTTTATAAATCCATGCAGTGTACCACCAGTTCTCTGAGGCACCAAACACCACTGTTATAGACCACATGGCACATACGGCTATAGTAATATACCGAGTTTAATTAAAATTATTAGACAAATTTTTGAGTTAAAAAATAATAAGTGATTTTTTACTATGTTGGCAACCCCAAAAAATCAAGGTAGTGGAAATTAGAAAAGAGCAAATTGAAATATAAACATAATATTGCCCTGTCCCGAATTTCACCCTAATCCATCCAGTAGTGTGAGAACTAGAGCAACGGATGGACGTACAGACACACACACACACACACACTTTTAAATTTATCTTATCTTATCTTATCTTATCTTTAGTTCTTTGTTTTTAGATATTGTTAGTGTAAGATAATCGATCTCCATGAAAATCTCAACTATGTTTTTTTTGCCATACAATACCTTTTTCACTCCTTCGTTGATCGAAAGTAAAAAAGTTTCTTTAATTTCACACCAGGGAGAAAACCAGAGGTGAGCATATAATACCTCATTATATTAGTATTTTTTTTAATCAAACATGCATGGACTTAAGTACTCGGTAAACGCTCAAACAGTTTGTCAAATATTTGTCAAACATGTGCTTACCGAGTAGTCGAGTACTATAATCGTGTAATGCCTTAGTGACGTCCTCGTAGGCAAAATATTGTTTTTTTACAAAATATATAACAAATCAGTCTAAATTAATGAAATTGAATAATTGGAAAATGACTGCAAAAGCAAATATTTTATCAAGCGTGGTTGAAAAAACTGAATCCTTGTCATCATCTCACCTAATAGTAAGTGACGATAATGTCAAAGATGAAAGCGGGCTTTCTAAGATTCACCAAGCAATGGGAAACTGGGCATTTTATCTTCAAGCGGGAACACATCTATACTGTTTACATTGATGTTTGGCGGCAAGATATATT
Source organism: Coleophora flavipennella (assembly GCA_947284805.1). Lineage (NCBI taxonomy): Eukaryota > Metazoa > Arthropoda > Insecta > Lepidoptera > Coleophoridae > Coleophora > Coleophora flavipennella. Next base: position 54,702,974 of record OX369308.1, read on the forward strand.
AGGCCACTGAGGTGGTTAAAATTACTTTATGTTGTATGTCGAATGTTTGAGCATCGTATTTATTTGGTAAGTTAATTAAGTCAGACAAGGCGAGGGCGCTGCACGCTGCCTTGAGGTATGCCGTCTGGGCCGAGTGACGCGGCGCCCACATTATGTCACAAATACAGGGCTAATAACATTTATAAAAGTTTTTTTTTTAAAAAAAAGTATATTTGTTTTTATTTGACAGGTAAATAAAAATAAAAAGGTTAAAATACATAGAATTTATTCTCAGATATGAATGAGGTATGGATTCTATTTATAATCAAACAAATACCATGCATTGCATCTTTTCTGAATCATGACATCATTAATTGTTGTGGGTTTGTTTTTGATTATTTAAAATTAGTGTGTGTTAACGACTCAACAGGCCACGCGATAAACACAGTTACGTCCGTGGGGTCGCGGCAGCGTGCCGGTTTTTTGGAACGCTGCTCGCCGCGTGAAAGAAAAACGATCGAAAGTCTAAAACTACTGAAGATAGGAGAAAACAAAAAATACCTTCGTCAAGCCAATACTGCAAAGATTCGAATTACCTACAGATCTTTTATGAAACCATACAAAAACAATATCCCACAAGATTCAAATAAGAATCGACAAAATCGTCTCATTTGTGCACTACTCGCCAATATTTCCTTCTGATGCTTAGAAAGTGGTATTTATTGTGGAATGATTAACATACTATCTAATTGGGTATTTATTCTTCTTTCCGTTGATACCAAAATTATACTCTATTCAGATATAGTAAAAATATTAAAGACAAAACGGAACACCCAGCCGACCCCCATTTCAGCGATCAGCACAACTTTTGAATTTTGGCAAGATGGGTGCCCCACCTAAGTTTTCGTTCACTCTTGTTTTTGATGTTTATTTAGAAATTGAATGTGGCATAAAAATGTTTGGTTTATTTTGAATGTATAAAATAATAATATTATATACATACATCAAACTAATATTATAAATGTACAAGTTTGTATGTTTGTTACTCGTTCACGCTAAAACTATTAAATCGATTGAACGCTAGTGTGTGTGTGTGTACAAACCCTTAATCCCGCAAAAGTCTGTCAGTTATGTCAGTCTACCGGGCCGAATTTGATGAAATTGGCTAGGCATGTAAAATTAAAAACGGGTAATCTGTAATTTAAACATTTATTTCACTTTAGAACGCAATTTCACTTGTTTCTATGAAATAAACAAGACATTTGAGGCATATTCACTTTATTTCGTGGTGTTTTTTTACTGTAAATATGAAGCTTTCAATGTAATACCATTGCAGAAAAACGCGCCGAGATGACTTTTACGTTAAATTTTTAGGACAAAAACACAATTGGTATGATAATATTTTTACCTACTTAGACGGAGTACATTGTCATGATCATGTTGGTATTATGACAGTAGTAGAAGTATATACTTACTGCATTTTTTTCGATTAAAGTCTAGGTGAACACGAAAACACGTTCAACGCTCGACACACGACTAACTTAGATGACATAAATAAAAAAAATTCAACAACTCGCAGAGAGGTGCTGTAAATATTAGGTAAAATAACAGTTCTAAAGGAAAAATAACAGTAATTTTCAAAGTTATTTGACAGTGGCTACACTATAAAATATTGCTAAATGTCCAATACCACCACCTCCTTTCTTTATCGGTAGATAATATAATAATACCTCTGAGAATAATACATATAACATGAACGTTCAGTGTGACCTGGCCGCCGGTAGATAAAGTTGACATCGGCTGTTGAGTGGTTAACACCTTTTTGAATTTGGACCGAATTTGTCTTAAAGCTTGCATTAGCCCTTTTTTAAAAATAATAACTCACAGACAAACGTTTATGACAGTTCTATACGCAAAGAGAACAAAACAAGTTGTCTATGCCACAGACGCCAATTGTCGCCATCGATCAATGACATTTTGTAAAGTCGAATTTATTGATAGAAAGCGTTAATGTAAATAATAAACAATTTCTACATAAAAGTCGGCTACCAGTCGATATGTATGCCAAGGGCAAGGGCTCTACCGTGCCTTCGGACGCTCAGGCCCGCGAGAAATTGGCGCTGTACGTGTATGAGTACTTGTTACATGTCGGTGCACAGAAGGCAGCACAGACCTTCCTCTCGGAGATCCGATGGGAGAAGAATATAACCCTTGGTGAGCCGCCTGGGTTCCTTCACTCCTGGTGGTGTGTGTTCTGGGATCTTTACTGCGCGGCGCCCGAGCGCAGAGACACGTGCGAGCACTCGTCAGAAGCGAAGGCTTTCCACGACTATGGCTTCGTCAATTCGGGTTATGGAGTCAACGGCATCGGACACAACGCTGGGCCTGCACCCCCAAATGACGGTACGATCACAAATCTTCTCATTAAACCTAAATTATTTCTTAAAAATTAAGGTCTCACTTGGCTTAGATGTAGCTCAGTAGGGCATAGATTTCTTATCTTGCTCAGTAAATAATGCGTTTCCCATCGTTCTAAATGCATATACGCTTTCTGCTCTAGTGTTTAAAACAAAGATTATGAACATTTAGCCTATATTTCAATGTGTTACAAAAGCTGTGTGTATGATTTGTAGTAAAATATGAAATTTAGGTCATAATGGTTTAAAAAGCAAAAAAAGATAAAGGGACAGTGCATTGATGCAAAAGGAAAACTAGTATATGTATAAGCTTAAATGTTATTGTAAAGCCTATGTTGATTTTTAATTATTATAGTTTTGATTTACATACTTTTATCTGATTTTAATCTCACCTATTTTTAGAACAGTTATGGAGATTCATTATGTATAAAATATATTACCTATGTATCTTGTTTTTATTGAAAACATTGTATTGGGCTTTAATCCTTCGCATACAAGGTGATAAAAAGTTACGAACCATACAAGGTGGGTCCAAATGACCTGAACATAAATGACTCCTGTGTACGTATATATACATGTGTACATATATTTAAAGAAATACATACAAACATGTGTTTTTACCACATTAGAGGAGACTCTAGAGGATTAGAACAACAATGAAAACCAAACTTTCACTTGCAGTCATTGGTTTGTTTTAATTTTGCAATGAAATGTGAAGCTCTTTCAAACTGAAAAACTAAGCATACAAATCAGTCTTAAAACCTTCGTTTTTCTTTATTTATGTAATAAAAACACAAAATAATATTAAGTCTTAAAATATTAACTGGTGTTAGGAACTTCCAGGTATTTTTATTTTTATTTTTGAAGACAATCTTCACAAAACAAATTTGCTTCTCACTGACTCTAAACACGTCTATCACGGTGAAGCATCCGTGCAGCATTAAATTAATGCTACAAGTCGATGTGGCAACGTCGCAAACCCATCTATTCAAAGTTACAGTCCTCGCCGTTACATAATTAAAAAAATATAGATTTTTACACTTAAAAAAATATAGATTTTTACACTTAAAAAAATATAGATTTTTACACTTAAAAATATAGATTATTACACTTAAAAAAATATTAAATTTTAAAGTTCCAAGAAATTCATATTGTAACTTGCTAGTCAATTCATATATGAAAACATCATGTATGTTCATTTAAGAATTTAGAGTTCATGTAAGAATTTTCATTTATTTCCTACAGTGACAGGCATAATATGAATTTAAGTAATGGAAATAAAATAGATGTATAGCCTTATAATGCTTGTGCTCTAGAGGATATTATAAAATAATAGACTATGTAAATGACAAAGATATATATATTTTGATTCTATAACTAATACCATTACCTGAGACTGTAATCTAAATCATGACATTATTTGTAATAGACAATAAGTTTGTTTTTACTATTTAAAAGTGTGTGTAAACATCTATTTAAAATTTATTTATTTGATTGGATTTGACTGTTGTATGTGAAGTGTTATATTTTTCATAATTTGTATTAGAGACCATACAAAGAGTACCGCACACCTCCATATGCCTTAGGGGAGGTCTCAGTGATTATTAAACAGAAGGCCTATTATTGTTATTTATTTATTCATTTATTAAGTCGGTTTACTGTTGAAACACTTATTGCTGTTTGTTTTGTCACTCTAAATAATTTTAAAGAACCTTGTCTGTCAAAAAAACCTTCATGAACAAAATTACCATTACATTAAATATAATTTCAAATACTTTCAGGCATGGGAGGGGGTGGTATGCCACCAGGTTTTTTCCCAAACTCATCGCTACGACCATCACCACCAGCCCCACACCCAGGATCACAGCCATCCCCGCACGGGCCGCAGCCGCAGCTGATGGGCACAGGCCAGCCGTTTATAGGGCCGTGGTACTCAAGCGGGCCACGCGGGGCGGTTAGGATGGGCATGGGCAATGATTTTAATGGACCACCAGGTAAGATTTATTGACTGGCTCGTTGTCGCCATTAAGTCTCTGAAGGCGCTGGTCGATAGCGTCTAAGATACTTATTTTTTACTATTGTATCATCATATCAGCTCATATACGTCCCCACCTAGGGGCTCGAGCCTACCCTGAGTTAAGGCGATCGGGCGTTAGTCGACCACGCGGGCCCAGTGCGGGTTGGTCAACTTCACACACAACCTTCGAGTTTCTTCGCAGGTGTGTGCAGGTTTCCTCACGATGTTTTCCTTCACCGTTAAAGCAATCGGTGAGTAATATGTACGTAAGTTTCGAAAAACTCATTGGTACATTGGCCGTCCGGTTTTGAACCCTGCACCTCTGGTTAGGTGGACCGAATCGTTACCGGTTGAGCCGCCGACGCTTTTTACTATTGTATAGAACATCATAAATAAGAATTTTGCTGATTATCTTTGGTGTTGTTACAAGTTACTATTGTTTCCCAGGACAAGGCATGATGGGCAACTCTCTGGAGCGCGGCGGCGGCAGCGCGGGGCTGCTAGGGCCGCGCATGACGCCGCCGCGGCCTGGCATGGGGCCCATGTCGCCCGGGGCCTACGCCGCCGGCATGCGCGGCCCTCCGCCCCAGCCTCCAGGTAACTATATCATTACGTTTGTTAGCATAGTACTATTGCTTCTTTGTCCATACTGTACTGGCAGAATACGCCCGCTCACTCGTTTCTAGTAGTGCCAAAAACTTGTTATGATCACAAAATAAGCAAAATTTGAATCACTATGAATTACTGAAATTAAAAAAAAACGCAACATTACCAACTACGCAGAATCAGAATGAACCCCCTAGATAAGATGGAATTCCAAAAATACCTTGAATAACTATAAGTTTATTATAACCTAACCATTCCGGGAGTGCCATCAGAAGTGGAAACTTTTACAATTTTATAAGTTTTGACCCTCCGAGTGTTCCTGGTTTGGTGGCAGTTACATTGCGGTTTTTTCCCATCTCAAAAATGTCCAACGCTCCTAAAGAAATTTTCACTTCAATAAATAATATTAAGAGAGGAGGCCAGTTGCATGACTTGAATCAGACAGCACAGTGTACTTGTGGAGTATGATAAGCACTGTGTAAGATTGAGCAGGTTACGATGGGATTATGTAAGAGGCACATTGAATCTATAAACCGAGCTAGGAAGATGTCGACTGATGAAGTCTACTCTCCGACCAGCTCCTATCCAGTTCAGCTCGAGTTGAATAATCGCTTCGAATGCCTAAGAGATTGCGATAATATGCACGATTATAATGACAATTGAGAACAACAAATGTGGAAATTGTCCAAATGGTCAGATCTAAAATTTTTAAAACTAGCCGTTCAAATAGAACCAAATAATCTAGGGCTTCACCAGCAAACCCCATGGAAGTAAGACACAGATTGGTTTTGCAGTCCTCTGAAGACGCTACTCAGTATCGGCAACTATACAGGCAGATCTATAAGTCCGTGACTCGCGATTTGCGCCTCTATAATACAAATTGTATTAAAGAGGCGGCACAAAAGTGTTCTTGAGAGACCTGTCTGTTAGACAAAGCCAACTGACCAAGCTGAAGACTGAGGATAGCATGATCATATCGTCTAAGACTGAGTTGCTGGAAGAAGTTGAGAAGTTCTACGGACAATTGTACACGACCACACGTCCAAAGCTAAAGACCCAAGAGCTAGACTAAGCCGACACTATACCGAAAATATCCTGGACGTCAGCCTGTACGAGATTATAATAGCTCTGAAACAGCTCAAGAACAATAAGGCACTGGAAAATCCTGGAAATCCTTGGAGGAGGCCTATGTCCAGCAGTGGACGTCTTTCGGCTGATATGATGATGACCATGAATATTTTTTAGGGCTTCGAGCAAGGAACCCTCATAATTTCGCCATGTCTGTCCGTCCGTCTGTCCGCGGCTTAGCTCATAGAGTACTAGAAAGCTGCCATTAGGCATTGTTATACATATTAATCACGCCGTCAAAGTGGTATGATAAAATATTGAAACAATAAATTTTAGGGTATTTTGTGTAACTTTAGCCTATCGCGTGGGGTATCGTTGAATGGGTCTTTTAAAACTACTGAAGGTTTGCTTTAACCATTTTTCTATTTACGGATTGGTTTCTGAAATGTTAAGTTTTAAAGTGCTAGACTTTCTTAGTTTAAGCAAAGTATATATATTAGTACTAACATACAGTATGGACACTCCCTGCCGCTCTCTAGATTATTGCGACCTCACCCCCTCGTCACCCATATTGATTCAGATTGGTTACAGTTTGGTTGTCGAACGTATAGATAGGATTACGCCGTCAATTTGTTTGTTACGTCATTCGTTTTTTGAAATGTCATTTCGTCCAGGGTGTGGTTTAAGAGTACCCAATAGAAAGCTGGGTTTATAGATTTTTCTTTTTTCAGGTCAATTTTATTTGCCGTTCGGTGTTTTCATACAAAACATTTTTTTTTATAAAAATTTTGGCCATTATTTGTTTATTTTTAATAATGAATTTAAAAAGCGAAACCTATAAGCCCAGCCTTTTATTGTGTCAATAACATATTGAAAAATCATTATGATTGGATACTAATATCACAGAATAACAAATATTGTAATATATTCGAAGGTGGAAAAAGTTTTCTCTTTTTGCATAGGTACATAGGTTTAACATATTTAAGAAAATACATTTATTTATTCAGGTGTTGGTTACTTTGCGGAATTCCATCACACGATGCAAAGGTATATTTTAAAACCTAATAGGTAGCAGGTTGGTATCTTTTTAGATTATGATGGTGGATTAATATCTAACAAATAACAAAAATACCAAATAGTTTATTTTTTTTATTGTCAATCATAAAAACTGTAATACTTGTACATACAAGCGTCAAACTGATAAGTACAAAATCTGAAAACAAAAAAAAACCAACGTTTTTTTTGACACTATCTCACCTAATGTTAAGTGACGAAGATGGAAGGGGGCTTAGCAAGATTTCCCACCGCAATGGGAACTAGCTAACTTATATTCATGCCAGAACACATAAATGCTGTTAAACGTTGATGTTTGGCGGCAAGAGTTAAAAAAAATGGTGTTAGCTAGCCAGGCTTAGAAAATCCCCTATCACCAACCAAACTGACACCTACAAAGTTAAACCCCGCCGGGAATCGAATCCGCGAACCTAGTGTAAAACGAATACACTTAACCATAACGCCATAGAGTTAATTGGTGTGAGTTCTACTCGCGCTAAAGGATCCCGTGCTGAATGAAAGAAAGATGTTTTTATGTCGCTCTCGTGATGTCTTTTAAATTATTGAAATGAATGGGTGTCATTGTTGTACTCGTTGCTGTTTCTTTAATTTCTTGTCTAGGGGTGTGGAGGTCGGTTTTTTTTATTTGGAAAATGTTTTTCGAAAAAAATACTTTTAGGTACAGGCTTTAATTTGAAAATAATTTTAATTACTTCGTTTTCTTCTCAGCGAACCCTTTCATTTGATACCCATTTCATGGGGCTTCATAAAAAATAACTGGTCCACCACCTGAGGGTCCACCCTTTGACTTAATGACGTCGCTTAGCTAACCTTGCATTGTCCTACAAACTTGACGTTGTATGAAAATTTTCAGCCGAATCAGAAACTTGGAAATGGTTGTAATTTAGCTTCCAAGATCTGTACCAAACTAACTAGCAGACAGACGGCAAGCTAATATAAACTCTTTGCGTGTGGCAGTCGCTCTCCGCCTGGGCTGCAGTGTCTGTGAACCTCATCGATGCATTTGCGGGTCCACGGTGGAGGCGACTGGCCATCAAGCACTGAGTTGCGGTCGTTGTTTGGAAATATTCCCACGCCACCACGCTCTCAATGACATCACCCGGAGGGCACTGGTCTCGACCAATATTCCGTTTTTGATGGAGCCGCCGGGACTTAGTCGATCTGATGGAAAAAGGCCAGACGGCTTAACCCTGGTGCCATGGCAGAAAGGAAAGTGCCCGCTGTGGGACGCCACGTGCGTCAGCACTTTTGCTGCCTCACACCTCACCCGCACGGTGCGTTTGGCCGGGGCCGCTGCTGAATTCGCGGCGGCCAAGAAGCATGTTAAATACTCGGTGTTGGAGGCAAATTACTGCTTTGTGCCGCTGGCGAGTGAGACAACGGGCTGCTGGGGTTCAGAGGCCTTAGCCTTCATAAAGGAGATTGGCCGTCACCTTCGAGAGAGGGGGTGTAACGCCCGCTCCGGGTCCTACCTGCTGCAAAGGTTGTCTATTGCCATCCAGCGCGGCAACGCGATGTGTGTCATGGTCTCCTTTGCGGCTGGTTTGAATCAAGTTTCGATCTTTATCAATATTTTTAATTAAGTCAGGTTTAGACATTGGTTTTTGATGTACTCTTATCAGTATGTATTTCACTTAGACCCACTGTAGGGTGCGTGTTTAGGATGTGAAGGAAACTCGAGTCTTTGATAGAGAAAGTATATTATTTTGCTCAAACAGACGATAATATTCTTAATTAAATGCTAATTATATATGCTAACAGTGAATGCACCCGAACCGCGCGCTGCTCAAAAATGCACTGTTAATGCCATGCCGCACGGGCGGTGACGGCGGCGCGATACAGGGTGTTTGGTGCCCGTGCACCGAACACCCACAAATTGTATATAAGTCTTGTTAGTTTGTGAATTCCTATTTTAATACCAAGGGGCCAATAAATATGAAAATTTATGCATGTGAAGCTTGTAACAAATCTCTTTCAGCATTGTTACGCTTAATTTCGCTAGTGCTGTTTAGTTGTGTCAGCAAGCGTTACTGCCCCCTGATTCTAAAAGCTTCGAGTTCGTTTCGTTACACGGAATCGGCCAAATAGTCGAACAGATTCGATGAAGACCATTTGCTATCACTAGATGGCAGTCGTTAGTGTACGGGGCCTTCAAGGCGGCCCGAAACTTCTCACAGTGAAACATCCACTCAACCGGACTAGGCCTCCGAGCGTGGAGTATGACTTAACCTTCCCCAGTGTGGGAAGATACTCGTGCCCCAGCCGTGGGGACGTTATTTATTGGTAATTATCAACGAAGGCACCAAATGAAAGTCATCTCTCTCTCTGTAATTAGCATATCATTATTTATGAACTATCCTGTACCATTTTTTGTTTACAGTCAACGCGAATTTGAATTCTCCAAAAATACAAATATTATTTGTAAAGTTGACAGTACAAATAAAAGGCGTTAAGGGTCCCCAGGAGGCTCGAGTTTCTATGCAAACGTAGTTTCGCTTTAATATAAAAACTGCATGCCGGATTGATCCAAACTTTGAAAATATACTGTGTAGACACATGTCGATGTTTGTAATTAGTTTTCGATTTACTAATATAAAACGGAAAAAAAATTGAGAAGTTTCAAACTTTCAGTACAAAACTAATTTATGCCTTTGTTTAGTTACGTTTCAATTTACTATGATGAAAACTAATTACAAACATCAATATGTGTCTACTCAATATATTTTCAAAGTTTGGATACAATCCGGCATGTAGTTTTTATATTAAAGCGGAACTACGTTTGTATGGAAACTCGAGCCTCCTGGAGACCCTTAAGCAACCCCTCACTTAACACGCATGCTAAATAATCCCCCCCTCTAAACAGGTATGCCCCCGATGGGTATGGGACCGCGAGGCGCGTGGGCCGGCGGCGGCAGCGGTGGCGCAGGGGGCGCCGCGCCTCTGAACTACAGCGGGGGCTCCCCTGGGGCTTACGGGGCGCCCCCTGGCTCCAACGGACCACCCGGACCACCAACCCCGATAATGCAAAGCCCACAGGATTCGTCGAACTCAGGTATGTAGTTAGGGGGTTACAACGGTGGCGGTGCAGGGAGGGATTGTGTTAACGATGTTTTGGTATAAGTCCTCCGTTTCGTACCATTTTTTTTTAATTTTTTCGTGCCGTCGTCGTCGGTGTCGATTTGGTATCATTTTTGTCGTTGCAAGTGTTGTTTACACGTGTTGTTGTTGTATTGTATGTATGTTGTCTAAATTATGTATTAACAAAATGAAGCTACATCACAAAATATGTTTTAAAATACATTTTGATGTAATTTTAATTATCTCTTTATTTAAACTGACGTTAATAGACGTCTAACAATGATTTATGTGTGCAGGTTGTGGCAAAAGTAATATAATCAAAAACATCTGTGCTAAAGCTGATACCAAAATATCGGTAACCAAGAAAGCTTCCAGTGTTAACATACGTCTTCACAACTTAAGGAAATTGCTTAGCAATTAAAAAATAATAATTTTAATATTGTTTTTTTAGGGTTCCGTACCCAAAGGGTAAAAGGGGACCTTATTACAAAGACTTCGCTGTCCGTCTGTCACCAGGCAAATAGCATAGTTCGATGCAGTCCCCGAGCAGTCGGCTAATTTCTTCAAAATCGCAACGGAACAATGGATTTTTGTGAATTTTTGCACAAATGGTTGGGGATATTTCATGAACCGTGATAGCTAGACAATTTAAATTTTCACAGATGATGTATTTCTGTTGCCGCTTTAACAACAAGTACTAAAAGTTAGAAAAAGTGAAAAAATAAGGGGGATGTCCGTACAAAAAACGTGTTTTTTTTTAAAAATATGAAGATACTAGTGATATACCATGATAGCTAGACAGAGAGTTAAAATTTTCACGGATGATGTATTTCTGATGCCGGTATAACATCAAAAAATACAAAAAAATTTAAAAAAATAAGGGGGGTCTGCATATAAAAAACGTGTTTTTTTTAACCGTGAAGAAACTAGGGCCGTCTTGTATGATGGTACGGAACCCTTTGTGCGCGGATCTGACTCGCACTTGGCCGGTTTTTTTTTTGTTTTAAACGTGTTAATCAATTTTCCTTGAACAAACAGCCCAATCTACTTGAAAAGCTCCTACAAAAGCGATTTAAATTTTTACAATTTAGACATTTTCAGGTTATTTTTATTACATCACTAAACCAGGTATTTGACTGTGGCACTACCTTGAATTTGTAGAGTTTCGTTGATGCGCGCCTACCAAAAAGTATGATCAATCAAAATTATGGAGAATAAATGATTGATTTCGAATAAAATGAATGTCTCATTGGTCTTGAAAGGCGCGCGTTGACGATCATATATATTTTTTTTAATTGTACCTAATATAATAAACTTTATAGTGGACATTTATTTCTTCATTTTTAGTTTCGCTTGCTTCATTCTCGCTTAACCTTGGTTCCGTACGCTTTGGGTCACTCTGTTGTACGCTTTATGTGTTCCTTTCTCCGATTATGTTATACAGTTACTTTGTGTTTGTGTATCTTCGTTTATTTTTGTATAGTGTAATCATATTTTAAACTAAATTTGATGGGAATGGCATAAGTGTCTTGATGTTTTCCGTAAAAAGGAAAATTAGAAAAAATATTTTTTTAAATTGATATTGCCACTCCTTTTCGAATATTTCAGAAAAAAATAAGTACAAAACAGTATCCAGTAGCGTTTTTTTATTGTATTTAGTAAAAAAAAAGATCATTAAAAATAAAGAAAGAAAAATGCTGTTTACATAACTTTGAAACTACTTCGACTTACTATTGATATGCTATCTCTGTCTTACTTTCTTTCATAAAGAAATTTTAATTTCGGTATACTGTACCGAATATTTTTTAAACTCTTTTGTTAGAACATTAACAATAATAATAAAGTGTTTTTTTTTAATTTGGATATTCTAAAGTTTTCCTATCAAGAAAGAACAAAAACTCATTCGGTAATCCAATGAAAATAGCATTAGTCTTGAAAGATTTATGCAATAGTGAGTTTAAACGCCGTGTTATCTATATTTTAATCACTGGCGGCGGCTTGAATGGCTCAGAGTGATTTCTTATATAAAAAAACCGATCGCGATTTGTAACGTGGCGTTCAAAATCGCAGGGTGTGAAAACACACCTTCGCTCAGTTGCAGAAACGATCATTAACATGTTAACATAATACGCCAGTGAAAACTTATGGGGGTGTCACATACTGCGACAATGAAAACATATAGGGGCGTCACATGCTACAACAATGAAAACTTATGGGGGTGTCACATACTAAGACAATGAAAACATATAGGGGCGTCACATGCTACAACAATGAAAACTTATGGGGGTGTCACATACTACGACAATGAAAACTTATGGGGGTGTCACATACTGCGACAATGAAAACATATAGGGGCGTCACATGCTACAACAATGAAAACTTATGGGGGTGTCACATACTAAGACAATGAAAACATATAGGGGCGTCACATGCTACAACAATGAAAACTTATGGGGGTGTCACATACTAAGACAATGAAAACATATAGGGGCGTCACATGCTACAACAATGAAAACTTATGGGGGTGTCACATACTAAGACAATGAAAACATATAGGGGCGTCACATGCTACAACAATGAAAACTTATGGGGGTGTCACATACTACGACAATGAAAACTTATGGGGGTGTTACATACTACGACAATGAAAACTTATGGGGGTGTCACATACTACGACAAGGAAAATTTATGGGAGGGGGGGCGGGAGGGTGTCAAAGTCATATATTTTTTGCTACTTTTGAAAACTTCAAAGTTTCTTATCCACAATTGGCATTGTTAAAAAATAAGCTATCTTTGAAATGAAAATACAGACTTTTCTATTAACTAATTTGAATATACAGTGTAAACTCTATATAGCGACACTCAAGGGACCGGGCATTTTGTGATGTTATTGAGAGTTTTCGTTATAAAGAAATAAATAAGCGTCAATGTAAACCAACTGGAGCCTGGAAAATTTTGACGCTTCAAAGAGCGAATCGTTATATCGAGTGACGTTTTACAGAGTTTACACTGTATTTTTTTTTTCAATCACTGATTTTTATAATTTTTCAAATTCCAAAAACTGATGACGTCACAGGCCCATAGACTATAGTAAAAACAGCCCCAGTACTATTTTCATTGACGATTGTAAAATAAATTTAGTTGTTTTAGTGTTATTAATTTAGTTTTTACGTTATAAAATATTAGATTTTTCATTTACATGCCTTTTTAAAAACTGAACAGTGCCAATTGGTAACCCCTAACATCATCTTACTAACTGCCTCCGTGGCGTAATGGTTAAGTCCATTAGCTTCACATCAGGAGGTCGCGGTTCGATTCCTGGCGGAGTCTAACTTTGTATGACTCGGTTTGGTTGGTGGAAGGGCATTTTTGAAGCCCGCCTGGCTAGCTTCCGCCATTTTATATAAGTCTTGCCGTCAAGCATTAATGTTAACAGTATTGATGTGTTCCGGCTTTAAGATAAGATAGCCAATACTCCATTGCGTTGGAAAATCTTGATAAGCCCGCTTCCATTTCCGGCATCATCGTCACTTACTATCAGATGAGGCGATGTCAAGGGCTTACCAATTGTGGATAAAAAAATATCATACCTAATGGTAAGCGATGATGATGCAGAAGAGGGAAGCGGGCTTACCAACATTCCTCACAACATTGTAGGGCTGGCTTAAACGAGATTTTAATAACTATCTAATGTGTATATTGATGTTTGGCGGCAAGTCCAGCACGTCTCTGGGCATTAAGACTTAGTTAATGGACGTTTGTGCAACTCACGGTTAGAAACGTTGTAGGGTAGTATGTACATGTAAGATGAGGCACTTGTGGGCGCAGGCGGGGACAACATGTACACGCTGATGAAGCCGGTGGGCGGGGGGCTCGGCGCGGAGTTCCCGCTGGCCGGGGAGCACGGCCCAGCGGCGCACAGCATGCCGCAGCCGCCAGCCGAAGGTGCGCCCTACGTGTGCGCGGCCTATGTGGCTAGGGGAACGTAGATTTTTGGACGGGAATACACGTCTCGAAGCACGGACTGAAAAAGACATCGACTATAATTGAAAACGCTAAACATGGTGAAAAACAGACTTCCATCGCAAAAAATTAGTACTTTTTTGCATTATTTTTGGTTTTTGTTAATTTTCTACTAAAGTACTACACCGATTTTGATCAAATTTATATGGGACCACACGGGAAGCACTAGCTTTCAAATAAAAAAAAAATCTTAAAAATTGGTTGACCCAGTCAAAAGTTATGAGGTAACACACATAAAAAAAAACATACAGACGAATTGAGAACCTCCTCCTTTTTGGAAGTCGCTTGAAAAACGAAACAGTATGACGTAGTATCTTTTTGAGCTGATAATCTGGTACAAAAAAAGTAAGTGTGTGGTTTTATGAAACCACGGTAAAAGTGAAACTTTACAGAGGACGATACGATCACGGCTGCTCTCGCTACGGTACAGAGGACGAAACGATCATACCGTCAGACGAAAACGACCGTCGCGCGACATGCAACACAAAGACGAAAAAAATTGAGACGATGTAATAAAAGTTTCACTTTAAAATCTTTCGCTACGGAAAAAATGTGATATTGTTATTTTTTATGCTACATAAAGAGCTAAAAATAAGAGTTTTCGTTGTACATTACCGCCGCGCTCGCTCATATCGCGAATCTCGATAGCACGAAAGCAGTTGAATTCTCAGTACCGAAATGCTATATAAAGGTTAAATGAATGTGAAACATAGATGCGCGTTTTTGGAGGTATGGTATGGTTTATAATTTAAATTCAAAATTTATTTGTTTCACAAGCGTAACCTCTACCTTTTCAGTCCTTGTTTCGAAATAGATTTAGACCACGATTTTAGAAAGAAATATGTCGAGTTAAAATATTCAGGATTAAATCGAAGTTTTTGGCATCCTTCCATACTTAGGTTGCATGTTAATCGCTGCTTAGCTGCATGGGACTACGGAGCGAAGAAGAATAATATGTAACCGTTTCGTTCTTTTCTGATCAGCTCAACACCTAATGCATAAAAATCAGTATTATTTCTGAATAAAACAAGCGCGTATCATGCAGCCTAAATCTTTGCTCTTCATTAAAACTTTATCTGTAGAACCCATAGTGAAGTCTTTAAAACATTTTTGGTCCTCGCATTTGATTTTCTTGTTTTTTTTAGTACTATTATTTGTATTTTGGAAAAATTGATTAATGTGATGAGACGTTTTTAATTTCTAGAAGAATGCCAACGATTTCAGTATCATTCTAATTAATGGAGGAATAGCAAAAACAGATAAGTTGTGTACCTTTTTCCGTCCAAAAATCTACTTAACAATGTAACATGCGGAAGTTAAAAACACATTGCTTTCAAGGACTATCAGTTCTTGAATCATGAGTTTTGTTTTAAACATAAATAAAGTCTGAATATTATGCAACATAGGCTGCGCATGTTTACCTTTTAATATCTGCTTATGTAATGAACATTCACTAAACGTAGCCAAATAAGGATATTGGCAATTTTTTAACATACATACATATTACATAATCTGGCTACATAGCGGTGAGTGTCCAATGCAATTAGTAAAATTAATGTACTAGTTGACTTTTAGACTTGTTGTGGTTTAGTGGAAGGAACGAAATTAATATTTTTAATTATACCCAAAAAGGTTAAGTGGAATGAAGCAAATCTTGATTCATCGAAATTTCTGGTGGTCACCAAAGTTTATCGTCACTCTCAAATTCCATGGTTTTGTTTTAATTTTTAAATAATACTGTTGTTACATAACCGTAAACTTAACGACATAATTTATTTGACGTCCATACACCGTCCACAGATGCGGAGAGACGGTAAAAAGAGTGGTTGAACGTCATACCTTATTTATGTCGTGGCCATATCGTTGAAATTGGCCAGATCATGAAGTACCCAGGCGGATTTAAGTTGATCAAGCGAAGCGGGCGATAATAGGTACGTTAGGTTTGATGATTATACTGTTGAAGAGGCTCGTAGCGGAAGGCAGTTTAGGTTCGTTTCGCATGATTTATCCGCCCATTTTCTGATCTCGTTAACCCTGGCCAATTCTACGACGGCCGTTTCATGAACTGGTCAATTTTATGATATGGCTACGACATTTGTATCGATTAGAACATAATTAGTGTACAGATGACTTTATTTGCTGAAAAGCGGCTGAGAGATGCTCCTCATGAAACTGGACAACTTTTCCCAAGGACCCTATACAACTGGAGTAAAAAAGTCCAAGACCTTACATATAATATTGCGAATCAACTGATAAATTATTGACAGTATGTACAATTATTAGAAAGTATAGGAAGTCAATTCTTTGTACACAGTTATAGGTTTACACAATAAGAATAACGTGCACAAAGACGGACTTATCCCAAACAGAGATCTATTCCACCCAACCTTTAATTATTCAAAGGACTTAAATAGCGAGCATAGAAACACGTTACACGATTTAAAAGAAGAGAAAAATAAAAATAAAAGATATATTACAACCAAACTGCTCAAAATTATATAATGATCAAGTACGTTGTTTGCAATAAAAAATATCTACTTTATTTTTCCCAAATCCAGTCTTTCAGATCGGCTTTTTACTTTAATTCCTATGTTTAGGTTAACAACGTACCCGTATATTTTGTAAAAATAAAAAAAAAATGCAATTTTTGCAAATTGTGGAAAATTAACCCAAGGCAACGGCGTCAATTAAATGGCAAAAATAACAAAAAATGAATATTTTTCAAATTTTTATTTTAAATACAATAAAATTCTACTAATATTGTAAATGCGAAATTTTGTAGGTATGGATGTTTGTTACTCTTTCACGCAAAAACTGCGGAACGTATCTAGATGAAATTTGGTAGGTAGACAGACTGGGACCTGGATTAACATATAGGCTACTTTTTTCCACGCTCGCGCACCCTCGGAGAAAGTCATAAAAACTATGTTCACGCGAGCGAGGCCGCTGGCAAAATCTAGTTAATAATATGTTTATGTATATTTCCATCATTAACACGAATCACACATTCGCCGCGGTTTGGCGTGCTTAAGGCGAAACCCTTTCGGAAAATAATGAAAACCCCAAAATCAGGGTTTGGAAAAAGTCATTTTTCTGCGGTTTAAACTGCAATACATTTATCATTTTTTTCATAAATTTATTACAATATGTCTGCTACAAATTGTAGGAGGCCAAAACGGGATTTGATAAAATTTTCGGTATAGAAAAAAAATTGCAAAGTTCGCTTAAATTTTATCAATTTTCGCTATGTTTTAGCCTACAAAAACCAGTTTTACTTCACTACAGTTAGACGTAACACCATATTTTTTTTCTCTGTTATTCCTCAATAAAATCTTGACATATTGTCGGACTCACTTTTTTTTTGCAAAAATGCCTAT
This sequence comes from Coleophora flavipennella, assembly GCA_947284805.1. Taxonomy (NCBI): domain Eukaryota; kingdom Metazoa; phylum Arthropoda; class Insecta; order Lepidoptera; family Coleophoridae; genus Coleophora; species Coleophora flavipennella. The sequence goes on from OX369308.1 coordinate 54,720,613, forward strand.
ATCTAAGATAAAACGAAAAAACGGTTGTCTGTAAAGTCGGTTTACTGACGATAGTTGAACGTGACAACGTCATAAGAAAAAAGCCTTAAACGGAACGCCTCACGGAACGCCTCAGAGCGAGGTAACGACGCATTTTTCGGAACGCCTCACAGCGAGGTAACGACGCATTTTTTCGTGCGTGCAGCCGGCTCCATCGAATTATAAGACGTTATCACGTCAAAATATTTGAAAAAGTGTAATACTTCGATTACGTATTCAGTAGTTGTCCAATATGATATAATTAAGATTTCAACCTTCGACCCTCAAACCCTGATGCTGTAAATGTACTTACTGCCTGCCTTAACCGTGAGACTTTGCACAAGAATAAAGTCTCCATGACAATACAACGTTATGATAAATTTTACCTTCAATCCACAAATTATGATGCTGCATGCTGACTAAAACGTCATAGGTTGCGTCGTACCAAGACCTGAAGACGATGGCTCAGGATAGGAAGAATTGACCATTACTGACCATTGACTCGAGGATCTGTTAATTTGAATTTGTATTGTGCGTATTAAGCAAAGATTTTGTCAATGTACTTCGGGTACTATTCTGACTCCTCAAGACCTCTGTTTTGCAGAATGTTGAAATGGTACGGCCCACTTGAGTCTAGAGATTTGTGGGTTTGTTCATTTTGGACATAGTAATGTAGATATCAAACCAGTGGCAAAAAAAGTGAAGAAAGTAGCGAACGTATCCTGACTCCATATTTTATGCGAACGGTGCAAAATTCACCTTTAACTATTTATTTTAAAATTCAGTTGAAACAAGGTCTTCACCATACCTTTTGGCGCGCGTAAAAGCTTTATTTAAAACTCAAATAGAAAATTTTCTGACGTCGATATTACGATATTATATCACTCAGTATCGGACTCATAATATCGGAACTCGCGTTCTGAGATTCCGATATTGAGATATTCCGAGATTCATGCTCTGATCCCGTGCGTGCTCAATTGGATTGAGGTCTGGCGATTGAACTGGCCACGGCAGAACGTCGATGCGAGCTTCGGCGAGAGTGCGTGTTATGACTCTAGCTGCGTGTGGACGTGCATTATCGTGCATTATTTGGAACGAATCACCCATCCGGACTCGCAAAAGGATGATTAAATCTGAAACAATCATCTCCGCGTAAATTCAGGTTGCCCCGTATCATTATTGTTCCCTCACTGTATAGATGAACTTCCTGGCAAAATCTCAAACGTTCCTGTCGTCCAGAGACTCCAAACACGAGTACTTCTTGTATCCGGCCTCATACCGAAACGAGATTTATCGGAAAAGCACACACAACGTCAGTCTTCTTTCTCCCAATCTCTGTGTTCGCGAGCCCATTGTAAACGGGTCCTACGATTGCAGGATGCTATAGTTGGGACTCTCAGCGGCCTTCGAGAACGCAGACCCACTTCACGTAGACGATTTCGGATGGTCTGATCACTTAGTTACAAGCCTGAAGAGCTGTGGAGCCTTGTGACCAACATCATGGCGGTCATGGTACGATTCCCTCGAGCAGTAGTTTGGATGTACCGGTCCTGTCTGCGAGTAGTGATGCGAGATCGTTCTCCTTGCGTTCTTAAATTATTTAGAAGCGTAATTTAACATAACAAACATACTTTAAATATTGTTTACCTATGCATGCATTATTAGGTCTCGAAAATCAATAATTTGTTTATTTCGCAAAAATACGGCTGATACCTAAAATAGGCTTGAAGCCTGTGCTATATAGGCTTGAAGCCTGTGCTATATAGGCTTGAAGCCTGTGCTATATAGGCTCGAAGGCCGTGCTATACTATTATTTGTTTATACACAAGCAGATCTACGAGTTCAATAGCTGATGTATTAGGGATGTTACGGATGTCAAATTTTTCACATTCTCGAATGCTAATGCGAATGCGAATGTTTACGCTGCGAATGTGCGAATGCGAATGTTAAGAACTTAAGTCATCAAGTTACTTATAAAAACCATATTAATTAATAATAATTAATCATTTTGATTACTTAAAAGATAGAATAATACAAAATGTATCGACATGACAGACCATTTAGTAGTCAAAGTTCAATAAAGGCACAATATATTTTAAAAACAACAGTTTTGCTGCCTTTTCAACCATAAAACGATTTCTTAGGGCGTCGTATATAAGGCCGGCTGCATTCGCATAACATTCGCATTGATTGATGCGAATGCGAATGTCGATGCGAATGTTAAAAACAATGCGAACCATTCGCATGAGCGAATGCAAATGCGAATATTCGTAACATCCCTAGTATCTATTTACAATTAAACGATAGTATTGGTTCCTTTGGGATGGTTGTACAGTTTCCCATGAGTACACATTTGCAGCTTGTCAGCGAATATGAAACTTACCCTGTATTTGAAGACTATACACGTCCACATGTCTAGGTGTGGATGACATGAAGAGTTGACGAGTAGCTCACTAAAGTACAGAGGCCAGCACATCACTCTGTGCCATATACGCATATGGCATAAGAACAGTACAAAGTGTCTAGCTTGATGTGTTGGCCTCTGTACACCCACTGTTTAGTAAGATTACTTGACGCCTATGCACGTCCACAGGACTAGGAGGAGTAGACGGTATGAAATCGTCTCCGGGGGGCGTCGGGGGCGGAGGGCCCGGCACGCCGCGCGAGGACTCAGGATCTGGCATGGGCGACTACAATTTGAGTGAGTATCTGACCGACGGCCTATGACGTTCTAGTGTTGTAACCCTTAAGACCGTATTTTTGGTTAATAAATTGTTTTTTTAGCAATTTTTGATTTGTTTCTTTTTGTTTTTTTTTGTGCTTTAAGTTTCGAGCTGTAGAACCTTTTTGGTTTGTGTTAAATTTTATTGATTTCATTCAGCATACCATTTGAATAGTTAATTCAACCAAAAACGCCAAGTTATTTTAAAATTAAGACTAGACAGTATTTATAAAAATTAAGGGCATAATCTCTGAGATATACAGAGTGACCTTTTTGTCGCTTTAAATGGTAGGCTCTACCTGTGAAACTGAACAACTTTCCCCGAGGACCTCATACAATAGGAACAAAAAAGATAGTTCCATACAATGTCAACAATAGATCAACTTTTTGTATGGAAAAATCTTTTGTTCCTGGGGTAAGTTGTTCAGTTCCACGCGAGTAGCGTTTAGTTTTCAGCCAATTAAAAGTCACTCTCCCAAAGGTTTCGGCGGCCCCGGCGGCGATCAAAACGATCAGACAGAGTCGGCGGCCATTTTGAAAATCAAGGAGAGCATGCAGGAAGAGGCGAAACGGTTCGAGAAAGATCCCGACCATCCGGATTACTTCATGCAGTGAATAAATAAATGAAAAAATTAAAAAAAAACAACGCCGCCAACAAGCCAAACAGTGAGCAGTCATGTTGCTTTATCGAAAATCCTTTTCCATACAAACTATAAATTTAATTAATCAAGAAAAAAATTGTTAGGAGCGTATTGTTTACTTTTTCTTAAAAATAGGGTTGTCACTAAATGTAGTGATTTTAATATTTTCTATGGTAATCTATGAATTCGCTAATTCTTTACTAGTGAAGACTCTGAAATTTCGTGTCCAGCGTACGTTACTTTCATTAGAATCGACCGGTTAATTTTCAAGAAATTTTTAATTTCTAGTTTGTATTTATGATGAGTTTTGGTAAAGCCTCTCGAAAAACATTCATTAATCAACGTTCTTATTATCCATAAAATATTTCTCTAGGTTTAAGTTGAAAGTACTATACAATTGTATGGGGTGTAACAAAATCGGTGTAGCTGTTACAACTGCTCACCATACTGAACAACTTCCCACTGGGAACGTTTGGGTTTCTTGAAACCCATAGTGGATTCTCAAAACTGTTTTTTTGGACACCATATCAATTTGGTCAGTCAGCTGATCGATTTGTGTGAACAATATAATTCGGTACTTGCCTAATAGTCATCTGACTTACTTTTTATGAACAGTCAAAAAAGAGATTTTGTCTAAAAAAATGTTGATATATTGAACTATGACGTCATATTTCTTCGTGATCGTTGACGTACTAATTATGTGTTTTTGATAAATTAAAAATAGAAAACGTTTATGGAAAACCAAATGAGTATTTTTTTTTGAAATTTCAGAAGTAGGGCCATTTCGTGAACTTCATTTCAGAATTTATTTTTGATGCTGTCAAGTACTCAATTGTTTTTCGCGACTTGACTACGGTCTCTTGGGGAAGTTGTTCAGTAGGACAAGCAGAAGACCCCGTTAACGGGTCCTACATTAATTCTATTACACCACGCATTATAAGAATTAAACGCATTTACTAGGTCGCTAAATAATTAATGAACACAAAAAAGAAGCGATTGAGTGGATATTATAGCGATATTAAGTGACGTTGATTTATGATGTTTTTTTTTATTAAATGGTTCTATAAAAAAATAAACAGACATATAAGAGAACGAGATTCACGGTCACGCAGTCAAAAAGTGTCCGTAAATAGAGCCCCCCTTTTCAACCTACTTCCAAAAAGGAGGAGGTTATCAATTCGACTTTCTTTTACGCGATGTCTTCGCGGAGTGTTTACCGATTTTCATGATTCTTTTTTATTCGATAGGGTATGCTTCCAGGTTGGACCAAAACATAAATTTTATCAAAATCGATTCAGTACTTTTTTTGAAAATTAACAAAAACTGTAGCAAAATTGTACTTGGTTGTTACGTTTCAAGTCGGTTTTTGTAACGTGTTTATCGTTTCCAATGATTGTTTACGGAGGTGTAATAGGAGATCGGACTGCTAGTCATTTGAGTTACTTTTTATGATCTGTCAAAAACGAAATTTTGTTCTAAAAATGTTTGAAATACCCACAAGTGACGTCATAGATTTTAAGCGTCATTGACGAACTTATTTTGTGAATTTGAACAATTAAAAATTGAAGACGTGGTGGAAAAACAAAACAAGTAAGGTTTTTTGAAAATTTCAAGGGGATGGCAATTTAGGAAATCATATTTCAGAATTTATTTTTGATGCAGTCCGATCCCTTTTTGCGCGGTTCTCCCTCCTTGTCCAACAAAGCCATTTGAATATTTTTATCCTCCTGTGTAACTGTCCGGACGTTTTTAATGTTCGTTTTGTATTAAATCGGGGATCCAGTTCTATTATATGGTGGTTTAAGTTAAAAAGTATAAAAAACCCAGTATTTTTCGGTCTCTGAATAATGATCTCAAAATTTTCGACCTTCTCACTTACGGCGGGTTGGCGCGCGTCCTTCGTTATTATTCCAACGATCTGATAATAGAGGTTTGCTTTGTCCTTTTCAACTGTCTGTGCACATTTTTTTTTATTTATTTATATAATAACTCGATGTTTACTGGTGTAAGGTGAGCGCGTAGTGCGGATGTTTGTTTCTTTTGACAAATGTGTTCTACTCCAGTCAACGAAGCAAGATATCCCAACAATGTGATTCCTCAGTCCAAAATGATGGTGAGCAGAAGTGGTCCAAGAGCCGTGAAAGATGTGTGGTATATCGAAAGTGAGAGCTTCTTCACTGGCTGCGGACTGATGGTGGTCCCATCGAAATCGGACCCGACAGACTGACTTGACTTGCTCTCAAACCTAACTGTAACTTGTCAAATTCTTGGACAAGTAACGTACATTTTTGGACTAGTTTTTCATTTTTTCTTTTTTTTTAAATCCTCGATTGGTAAAAAAAACCTTGATATCATCTCAGCTAAGTAAGTGACGATGATGCCGAAGATGGAAGCGGGCTTACCAAGATTCCCCAACACAACGAGGAACTGGCTATCTTATCTACTGTTAACTTTGATACTTGGCGGTAAGACATAGATAAGATGGTGGTAGCTAGCCAGGTTGGCTTATAAAATACCCTTCCACCAACCAAACCGAGTCATACAAAGTTAGACTCCGACGGGAATCGAACCCGCGATCTCCTGATTTGAAGCTAATGGTTGTTACCATTACGCCACGGAGGCAAAATTGAGCCATGTCGAGTGCGCCAAATAAAATAAAATAATGTAATTGTATAGATGTCTTCCACGTCCATGTCCTCCCTCCAGTCTTTAGCCAAAGTATATATATTAGTACTAACACACAGTATGGACACTCCCTGCCGCTCTCTAGATTCCGACCTCACCCCCTCGTCACCCAGATTGATACAGATTGGTTATAGTTTAATTGTCGAACGTATAGGATTTTACCGTGATTTAGTTTGCTCCGACATTTGTTTTTAGAAATGTCATTTCACGACCGTTTGTATGCAGTGTCCGGGGTGTGGTATAGCTAATGTAGTGCCCTTACTTTTAGTACACCACAAATATGGCAGCTCTTGGACCAATAGCGTAATAATGATGAGTCACATGACATGTACTTAAGAAAAACAAAATTATTATTTAAAAAATCCTCAAGAAATTCAAGTTATACAGCCATTGAAAAATTCCTCAGACCCTAGTGTTGACACACATGTGACAAAACATTATTCATAACGACAAATTGATTGATTTTATTTTGATGCGCCGGCGCGGCGGCGATGACACCGCGGCTTCAGTCTGCTCGCGACCACGGCTGTCGAAGCATAGTCGAAACGTTGAGGTAAAAACAACATCAATACCTGCTCATATAATATATAAAATCACGTCAAGTCCCGCTTTAATTTTTTTTTGTATTCATTAAATCAAATGGTTAATGAGTCTGCTTGGTAAGACGAACATAATTTTTATATACCTACACTTCTAGGATACAGTATGTCTGTGAAAAGACTAGGGATTGCATAATTTTGAGGGCCTATTTCGCCTAACTTCCACAAAAAATACATTTACGTATTTTATTCTACCAGAACTTGGGCGTCCGAGCGTTGTTTAGAGTCTCCTAGGAATGTAAATGAGAAAAATTATTCTCAGCAATGACTCTGATAGATACACTTAGAAAGTAAAACATTATCTAAATACAAAATTTCATACAACTCGTTAGAGCCGTGTCCGAGAAACAAATTTTGTATATACAGGAATTGGGCTGCTCCCTTAAAGTAATCAGATACGATAGATTTTGGATAGAGGAATAATTACTTTTGCGGTCTCCTTAAATGTACACACACTTCGTTGACCGGAGTATGCAAGGTGTTACACAATTGGTTTAGGAGTTGTTAACTGGAGTTTAAATTTGAAATGTCAAATTTGATAATAAACGTTTTTCTTATTTAAAAAATGAAGTAAGTCTCTTGAAGTTCAAGAGATAGCAGTATAATCACACAATATGTAAAATTTGTTAAGCGGGAATGGTCTGGCTCCATGATATAAATTTTACTAAAAGTAAAAATTGCGAAGAGGGTGGGTGGTCTACGGTCTCAATTTTTTTAGTAAAAATCTGTAGTAAAATGGTCAACAAAAACTCGCACATCTAGTAATGCTATGGAAAAGGGCTGAAAAAAGGCAAGCTTTTCCTTCTAAACATTGGGTTACTTGTACAATCTGTTTGATTTCATTTGTACAAGCCTCAGTTAATGACTCGTATACTAATTTACACGATTTTTAAGCCGAGTTCCTAGAATTTTTTTTTGAGACATAAAAAATATTGAAACATTCACACACACACGAACCCACACCCACATACACACACATATACTTACACACACAAACACTCACACACGCAAGCACGAACGCACTTAACTTTTATGTGAACTGGCCCACTTCTTTCAATGTTTTGTGTTATATTTACGAAAAATACATATTATTAGTTCTGAACGCTTTACAACTGTTTTCATAAACTTTGTGACGGATGTAAAAATGTATGAAGCGACAGTAATGCACCACTCGATAGTGATGTGGAATAGTAAAAATCTTAAATAGTGATGTTCTATGTATTATTACTTACTATATCTATGATAATGTGTTTAGTTACTAGAATTATTTCGAATAAAAATATTATATTGTATGTACTGCTTTACATAGATATTTTTATAACTTGACATCACGTTTTCAGTTTGATTGAACTATTAGTTGTAGAATTGATTTATCCGTGGCATATATTTTTTAAGTGGCATTCCAAAAATGTGGATTAAAAATGTTGCAATACAAAAAATGCTACACAGTAAAATAAAGCATATTTTTAAGGAGGCTTCTACTCGTAAAACTGAACAACGTAAAATAGTAGATTTTCATACATTTTTTGGATTCCCATACATTTTTGGACTCCCAAACATTTTTGGCTATGAATTGATCGAGTTGTATGGGAGAACAAAAGTGGTTCAGTTTCATTACTAGAAGCTTCTTTAAAAAAAAACATGCTCTCTCTTACAATCTGTATGTATGTCAGTCTATGGTTCCCTTACCACAGGGAATCTTAGTGTGGGGTCAGGTGACCATGTCTGATTTTTCCCTAATTTATTGTTGATTAAGGAGTAGTCACCGCACAGTAGCGCTCTTATCAGTTTTATTGTTATTTCTTTTATTTGAATAAGAGAATGCAAAAAGTAAGACGGTGTCACTGTAGTACATAAAAAAAACAAAAGTTTTACACTAGATTTACAGCAGTAAACCGCTGTACAGTCCCAATACTAGAATGGAAACTTCACTTGTAGCGATTTTCATTGTGCCGTAAACCCATACGTACCACTTAGTACTACCAAAGTATATATATTAGTACTAACATACAGTATGGCCACTCCCTGCCGCACTCTAGTTTTCGACCGCACCCCCTCGTCACCCTGATTGATACAGATTGGTTACAGTTTGGTTGTCAAACGTATGGGATTTCGCCGTGATTTTGTTTGCTCCGTCATTTGTTTTTACAAATGTAATTTCACGACCGTTGTATGCAGTGTCCGGGGTGTGGTACTACTGGAAATATAAAATGTGTATTTTTGTGTACTACAGTGACACCGTCTCAAGTTTTCCACTTTCTTATTAACTTACAAGAAATAACAATAAAGTCTACGAGGGCGCCGCTGTGCGGGGACTACCCCTTAACTAACAATGTGTGTCGTTGATTTAATACACAACTTTGTAAAATCTACAGTAAAAAATATACAGGTGTAACAAAATTTGTGTAGGTCCAGTTAACTGGAGGTTCTACTCATCATACTGAACAGCTTTAGTTTTATGACTGCTGAAATGGCAAAAAAAACTATACAAATCGATCACATAACAGATTTTGCCCAATTTTGTATGGAGGGTCCGATTTTTTTTGAGAATTGACTATGGGTTCATCGGGAAAATTGTTCAGTTTGATGAGTAGAACCCCCCAGTTAACAGGACCTACAACAATTTTGTTACATTCTGTATAGGGTGGCTTGAACGAAGGAAGCATTTCAGGAGGTGAATGAAACTGAACAACTGTCTTCAAAAACTTACGGTCGATTCTTTAAAAAAGTACTTTTTTATTGAAATCGATTGAAGCGTATTAGGGAAGTGTTTTTTTTTTGCGAATTCTCCATCATTTCTAAGGCAAAAGATGTTCTGTTTCGTGTTCACATTCACCCACTGAAATGCGTCGATCGTTCAACCATTCAACCATTCACAGTGTCTTAAGTATGTACGCATGGTCCAATAAAACATGGTCTTCTATGCCGGGAGTGACACCTGCTTATTTATATATCACCTTCCAGTCGCCACTTTATTGCTAAAAATACGAAATTGAGGAATCTTAAAATGTGATAATTTGGCTTAAAAAAATTTGGAATAATTATTCAACTTTTTTTTTAATACTCAAATGAAACGATTTTTAGATATCACGATATCACATTTTTACGGCATCGGTGATGATTGGCTATGGCGTAATCAAGTGTTACCCACGTGAACACTGTTTCTTGGAATGGAATACCAGGCGCAGTGTATACCATGTATGTACGTACATATCTGTCTCTGTTTCCCATAGTATGGGGATTATAGTGTTTTTTTTTATTATTATTTATGTTGACTGTGTGCTGTTGTTTTAATACACAAGATTGTATCATCTACAGTTAAACGTATATTTACGTTTAGTAATATTTATATGCCACGGTTAATTACTTTTTTAAATATTTTAGATTACTGTGCAATCGTTGACGAATACAAAATATTATACTATCACAAACAAGGTAATGGATTATTGCAATGTTTTCAGCGTCGAAAAATGTATTGATTTGTTTTTGAAACTAGTAGGGTAGTTGACTGCTGGTGTGATCTGAGTTTCATCTGTCAAAAACGACATTTTATTATAAAATGTTTGAAGTAGCTTTGTGGCGTCATAGTTTTTTAGCATTATTGATGATGCCTTGGCCTCGTTGTGAAAATTATTCACCATCAACTATGAATTTAAAAAATAAATAGAGATGATGCCAATAGCCTACCAATTGTAAATAAAAATAAAGATAACTATATAAAATAAAAAAAGTTGAGGAAAGTTGATGAGAGTCGAAAAAAAAGCAGACGGAAGTGGAAAAGACAAAATGTTGAAAAACATGATAATAAAAACACATTAAAAAGAATATAATATCAAAAAAGATCGAAAATATAGTAGAGGATGACTTCGTCACAGTACTAATTTACAAGATTTTATTAATTAGCAAATTGAAGACGTTATGCAAAACATAGTGAGATTTTTGAAATTTGCGTAGGAGAGCACTTTATTACACATCAATAAGGCACTGGATATACTACACAGTACCTATTTAAAATAAATTATAAAGTATTTTTCACCAAATGGCATTTCTCCAACAAAATATCAACATTTTTACATTAATAAATGCAATTGCATTAATACATTTTCAATTTTATATTTATTAAAATCACTAAATTAGAGTTTCAAAAATATTGACGTCACAAGCCAGTAGTAACACAAGCAATTCCAGAGCAAAATGTCGCTTCTGATAGCTGATAAAAAGCATCTCGAATGACTAGTTGTCAAACACCCATATTTACAGTTTATTTACAAGCTTTTATTTAGTTTCACCTGTCCCGGTGTCTGTAATGAAATCTTGCAAGTTAAATTTGAACCACTTTAGCTGAAATTTTGCATGCATACGTATATCGCGTGACACTAAAAGCTTGTACCAAAAAGTTTCAAATTAATTTTATTGCAATCGTCCCTATCTTATTTTAATTTAATCACACACAAGCTTCACAATTACGAAGAATGGCGTTTTTTTTTAAGTTTCGGGTCGCTACACCGAAATGAGACCTACACAATTGGTGTACTACTTGTGAAACACTGCAACACTCCTCATGGATTCGAAATATTGTTTCATGAGCGCTTGTAATAACTGATAACTCTTAGCACTTATTTTCTTCAGCATTGTACAGGGTGTAACAAAATTTGGGTCGGGCCCGTTAACTGGATGTTATCCTCGTCGTCGTAATGAACAAATTTCCATGTCAATTCATGTTTCTCTGTGACAAGGGGACAAAATTATATTTTGTTTCGAGGGTGTTAGTTTGAATCCTGTGCTTAGCGAGGATTCAATATACGTCATCACCTGAGAATAAAATATTTTGGCGCCGCGTGACACGCACAATTTTTCATCACAACCTATGAGAAAAAGAAACTAGTTTGCACCTGTAGATATTGGTTTGAGTGTTCTGTCTTGTGATTGGTCCGCGTCCGTATCAGAGTACGAACGCGGGCCAATCAGAAGAGAGAAAGGAAACTTCCTACAGGGAGCTAAGTAGAATTTTGTTCGCACTTATTGAGGAACCAACCGTCGTTTTTCGAATAGGTGTGAATTTTTTTTTTTATTTCTCTTTACGATTACGAAGAACCTCTCTCTCTTTTTCTCTCCCTGTCTCTTACGGTGATAAGCCATCTTTTCTTTTTTGGAGAAGTCGGTGTGGATTCCTTAGGGAAAGTAATTTAGTGTGGTGTGAAGAAGCCCCAGTTAACGGGTCCTTCACTAATTTTGTCACATCCTGTATAAACGAAACATCTTCCATATTCTTTAAATACTAAATTATTTAGCGTATATTTTGTGTTAAGTTCTTAAATGTTCCTAGATTTGTATTTTTTTTAAGATACACGTTCTAACACGAGATTTTCGGTGTGTTTGCGGTACCAATCTTGCGATATTCTTAGCGGTGCGGGACTTACTTAAAACTAATTTTGGGTGCGGGACCCTAAAAATCAAAAAGGTTACAAACTAAAAAAAATGACGATAAGTGAATGTACTCCAAAAGTTGCCTAAAATATGTGGCTATTTCGGTACAACATAGAGTACGAAGGATATTTTAAAGGGGGGATCCATGTTGTACTCTAGAGTACAGGAAAAATTGTTTTTTTTTTACTTCTCGTAGAAGCCAGTTTTCACGGGAAGATCAATATTATTTGCGAATGAAGTTTATGTCGATTCTGAATCGTCCCTTATATAATATACTGATATGTTATATCAGTCGTATTTTTATCACATTTTTCCCGCAAATTGTACCGCTCCGGCATAGTAAAAAGAAAGGATAGTAGGTTATCTTCATACAATGGTACATCAGTTTGTATGTGTGCGCGTCAGTAGGCAGGCGCGCACACTACAATAATAAAAACGTGTACTTTAGTAAAAGGAAATAAGTCGTTTTCATTATTATTGTAGTGTGCGTGCGTGCCTACTGACGCGCACACATACAAACTGATGTACCATTGTATGAAGATAACCTACTATTCTTTCCTTTTACTATGGCTCTGGTGTTAAGGGTGCGTTAAATGATAGAATTTGTATTCAATCACAAAACGAATTCTTCTTTGATCGGAACAGGCATTTATTCGTGTTATTAATAATTACATTATGGATTTTATGATATTCTCACACAATAAATGTTTAGTGTACTAATACTAGTTGTAGTCGCTATTCAACCATCACAAGATACTTTTACATCGTACAATATTATTATGGTACCAAGTACATTATATGAAATATAGTAAAAATGGCACCAAAAAAATCTGAACATTAACTAGTGTTCTAGTTTTCATGATTCCACTATGAAAACTAATTAATATTGTTTTACATTATTTGGAATAAAAAAATAATATTTTAGTAATATTGACGTACATTTGCTGTTATTCCTTTCTTATTTATTGAAATAAAAATTAAAGTTTTTCGACCATGTCGGCTCTTAGAAATTACAGATAACGATGAAATTTTTAAAAGAAGGAAAAAAAAATTGTACCATGAGGATGCAGTAGAGAAGTTTAATAGATTTTTTTTAAAATTAAATCTGGTATCTTTATGTAGTGTAAGGTTTTTTTTCGGGGTGTATGGATAATACCTGTATAAATTAGATTATTCATAGAGATTCTGGAGAGGTAGTGTTAAGTTATAGAGCAAAAGCTCTGTCCATAGTTCTAAAAACAAGTTTGGGTTCTTTTAGTGAAAAAGAAAAAAAAATCGGTGGAAACAACAAACCGAGAGTAATCAAAATACATCGGTAGAAACAACAAACCGAGAGTAATCAAAATACATCGGTAGAAACAACAAACCGAGAGTAATCAAAATACATCGGTAGAAACAACAAACCGAGAGTAATCAAAATACATCGGTAGAAACAACAAACCGAGAGTAATCAAAATACATCGGTAGAAACAACAAACCGAGAGTAATCAAAATACATCGGTAGAAACAACAAACCGAGAGTAATCAAAATACATCGGTAGAAACAACAAACCGAGGGTAATTAAACTATCTTAAAAAATGGGTACTGGTTTTCAAATCTCGACTGACATTTCGGAAATTTCTTTCCATTTTAGAAAAATAAAATATAACCAGAAAATATATGTAAATCATTTTGGACGTGTCATATTGTCGTCGTGTAATTTTCTTTATAAAGTATAATAATTGAATTTTTGAAAATGTATTAATGAGCAAAGGTAACTATATCAATTTTTAGCTAAATATACACTAAACGGACCCAAAAATTGTAAATTTCACGCAAAAGTTGAATAAAAGATAGGTTTAAGTGAAATTTAGTGTAAAACTAAATAGTATAAGTTAGATTTGGACAATGCAAGTAGATAACAGCTACGTTTTTTTTAATGTAAAGAGAACCATCGGATTTTACTTAATTAAAATCACTATAATAAATCAAATACATTACCTACTTTAAATTAATTTAAAAAAAAACAATGTGTAGCGCGAGGTTGTATGTTGTGTTAAGATATAATTTTATTACTATTTTAATAATATTATTTTACTTAATTTTTCGTGAATTAGATAAATTAATTATTTTTTTCTTATCAATGTAATGTTTATATACTTACATAAATAGTTATTATATATTAAATAAGTGGTTTTATTTACTGTATAATTGTGTTAACCTTTTTAAAGAGATCGAGGGTACAGGCTAGAAAAATATTGTGTTAATCTATGTATACACAGTCACAGTGTTAGTTCCATACTCCTCCGAAACGGCTGGAAGGATTTCCATGAATTTTTCTGTGTATATTCGGTAGGTCTAAGAATAGGCTTTAGAAAATTTTTCATCGGGATCTGAGCGGGCAAAGCCGCGGGAAACAGCTGGTAATGGTATAAAATCTTAACTCTTTATTATTGATAGTTAAGAGATCTTACATACTCGTATTAATTGAATAACTGTGTGGCTTTTTGTAAGCCTATTCATACACTAAAGATTTTTAATCACCGTCCAAGTTTTTCGGGGTGATAGTACCCGTGAAACTGAACAACTTTCTCCAAGGAAAATGGGTCATCATCATCATCATCATCATATCAGCCGAAAATCGTCCACTGCTGGACAAAGGCCTCCCCCAAGGATTTCCACGACGACCGATCCTGCGCTGCCCGCATCCATCGGCTTCCCGCGATCTTCACCAGGTTATATCTCCGAAACTGTTCACCGCCGCCCTGGAAGATGTTTTTAAGCTTCTGGACTGGGGTGGACTCGGCATCAATATCAACGGCGAGTACATAACCCTCCTCCGATTCGCTGACGATATCGTGGTCATGACTGAGACTATAGAAGACCTAAGCACAATGCTCGATGGCCTCAGTAAAGTCTCTCAACAAGTGGGTCTTAAAATGAACATGAACAAGACGAAAATAATGTTAAATGTTCGTGTCGCACCCACCCCTCTAAAGGTTGGAGACTACACTGAAAGTTGTTGACGAATATGTATACCTGGGACAAACAGTCTAGCTAGGCAGGTCCAACTTCAAGAAAGAGATCAATCGACGAATCCAACTCGGCTGGGCAGCGGTCTTAAGACCAAGGTCTTCGACCAATGTGTGTTGCCAGTGATGACGTACGGAACTGAGACATGGTCGCTTACTATGGGCCTCATAAGAAGGCTCAAGGTCACCCAAAGGGCAATGGAGCGTGCTATGCTCGGAGTTTCTCTGCGTGATCGAATCAGAAACGAGGAGATCCGTAAGAGAACCAAAGTAACCGACATAGCTCTCAGAATTGCTAAACTTAAGTGGCAGTGGGCGGGGCACATTGCTCGTAGAACAGATGGCCGTTGGGGCAGTAAAGTTCTCGAGTGGCGACCACGCACCGGAAAGCGTAGTGTAGGCAGGCCTCCCACTCGGTGGACCGATGACCTGGTGAAGGTCGCGGGAAGCCGCTGGATGCGGGCAGCGCAGACCCGGTCGTCGTGGAGATCCTTGGGGGAGGCCTATGTCCAGCAGTGGACTTCCTTCGGCTGATATGATGGGTTCCTTGGAGAAAGTTGTTCAGTATGATGAGTTAGAAGCCCCTGTTAACGGCTCCTACCCCACTTTTATTACACCCTGTATAAAGTTTATCGTGTGCGGAAGATTCGGGAGATATCTATGTGTACATAGTTGTGTATGCCGCTATGTCACAGGTTCGTACCACGAGTACATCGACTTCCCAAGATACCTGTGACATACTTACTACACGTCCAATTAAAGGAAAAAAAAGGGTTATATCGATTTCTCGGGAATCCCCCGATTTTTCGGGATAAAAGTATATTGTCGTAACTATAATTTAGTAATCTGTGCTATAATCAACATAATATTTGAATACGCTTAATCTAAAAGTGAAAGTTTCATATAAATAAGCTATTTCAGAGATATAATATCGCGCTATGCTACTGCCAGGCTTTTTAGAGGTTTTAGTCCTTGAGCCTTCTTATGAGGCCCATAGTAAGCGACCATATAACACTTTAAACTTTCACGATTATTCATACTGACAAATTGAAAACGGGACTTGACGTGATTTTTATGCTTCGACAGACGTGGTCGCGAGTAGACTGAAGCCGCGGTGTCATCGCCGCCGGCGCATCGCAGGAACACCTCCATCTACCCTCACTTTATTTTGTGAAGGGTTAGGGTCACCACACATGTCACGACACACTACACTGACACAGTCCACAGGCCGCACGGGTGTTTGTTCGCAGTTTACTTGTCTACACTTATCATATCAATCACCGGATTCCATGACGAGGAAAGCTGTATCCCTGATCACGTCAAGTCCCGTTTTCAATTTGTTAGTAAGCGACCATGTCTCAGTTCCGTATGGCATCACTGGCAACACACACTGGTCTATAGGTCCTTTTATCGCGGTAGAACAATACATGCTAACTCATAACCTAACATAACCGTCTGGTCGTCTGATTCGGTTTTATTAGAGTTTTTCAAGTGACTTCCAAAAAGGAGGAGGTTCTCAATTCGTCTGTATGTCTTTTTTTTATGTTTGTTACCTCAGAACTTTTGACTGGGTGAACCGATTTTTATGATTATTTTTTTATTTGAAAGCTAGTGCTTTCCGTGTGGTCCCATATAAATTTTATCAAAATCGGTGTAGTACTTTAGTAGAAAATTAACAAAAACCAAAAATAATAATGCAAAAATGTACTAATTTGTTGCGATGGAAGTCGGTTTTTTAACGTGTTTAGCGTTTTCAATTATTGTAGCTCACAAAGCGGCGGCGCGCCATATTGTAAAACGGCTAATTTTACAATTATGGCTGCGACATATATGTATATTAGTACTAACACACAGCACGGACGTTCCCTGCCGCTCTCTAGATTCCGACCTCACCCCCTCGTCACCTAGATGGATACAGATTGGTGTTAGTTCGCTTCACGAACTTAGAGGATTTCGCAGCGATTTTGTTTGTTTCGTTATTTGTTTAAAAAATGTCATTTCTCGCGCGTTGCATGAAGTGTCCGTTACACGACATAGAGCGTAAACTGCTATTTATCAAATTTGAAGAGCACTACATTTTGATACTGAAGTGATGGGAAAAACGCTCAATAATTCCAGTTTATTTGCTTGGTAAATTAAGACCAAATAAAATGTTCATTGACAATAGAAACTATTTTATAAGTAATTAGAGTTTTGAGTAACTAAATAATTGTTAAGCATTATGTATTCATCAAGAATCATTAAAAATATATTCTTTTAAAATTTTCATAGAACTCTTCTTTGCATTGCTCTCCTCAACTAGCCCCAACTTCTTTAAAAATTTGGGTTTTGTCCATCTACTCCTACTGGCATTTATACTATTACAATAGTAGAACTATTTGGAACTCGTAGCTACCTACATCTAAATATAGTCATCTCTGTTTAACGGGTATTTTACATACTAAAGTAGAAAGGGATGGCATGCATTATAGCAAAGATATGAATTTCAGGGGGCACGGCAGTGCACTCCGCCAAGTCAAGCAGACAAGAACGGCCTTACACGCTTTTCTCGAAGCAACTCAACGCATTTGCGAGCTCTTAATATCTTTGTTAGGGACTAAAGAAATTGCCTGAATTTAATATTGCATTGTTTACGTAATGTAGACAGCGTATATCCCAAGTTACAAGTTTATACCTTTAACGGTTTTTAGGGTTCCAAAGTCAACAAGGAACCCTTATTGTTTCTCCATGTCTGTTCGTCTGAACGCGGCTTAACTCAGATACTAATAGTATTAGAAAGCTGTAATTTGGCACCGGTATACATTTTAATCACGCCGACAAAGTGGTATACAATAAATTTTTAAATTTGCCTCCCCTCTTGTAATAAGGGGGCGAATTATTTTCCGTTTCGGTACCCTATCGTGTGGGGTATCGTTGATAAGAACTTAAAAAAAAAGTAGTGTGTGGTTTTATGAAACCACGGTAAAAGTGAAACTTTTTTTTCACATTATAGACTTTACAGAGGACGAAACGATCATGGCTGAGCTATCGTATTGGAGATACGGTACAGAGGACGAAACGATCATACCGACCGTCACGCGACACACAGACGAAAAAAATTGAGACGATGTAATAAAAGTTTCACTTTAACAACTGTGGATTTACTAAAACTTGTTTCGATCCAGGTATTGTTTTGCGAAATATTAAGCTTTAAAGTGCCATTTTTTGTTTTTTGTTAACGTGAAGTGTCCTCCCACCAACACAAACTAGCGCTTTATCTGAAAAATTTTTATTAGTAGGAAATATAAACAATTTAAAAGGCCTTTGTCCAGCAGTGGACGTTTTTGGGCTGATATGATGATAAAAGGAAAACTATCACGGCTACGTAGGTTTTCTTAGTTTATAATCATAACCTTTTATCGATAAAGAAATGTTTACACGTCGATTTCGATTTAAACATTAAATTTAAATACTAGATTGTCAGTCAGTCAATACAAAAATAATATTATGTCATATTATAAAATAAAAATTACTTATCAAAAGATAATATAAATTTAAAAATTCATTCAAACTGTAAAACGTTTTCTCGAGAAGCCAACGCTTTAAAGCTTGCCTGTGTGAGAGCTCAGTGACATGAGTCGGCAGTTTGTTGTAGAGTGATGGCCCCAACACATGAGTCGTCTTACCGGACTTAGCGAGTCTACACCGCACCTGCAGGAGCCTGTCCACGTCGCGGTGGTTGCGAGTGTGTACATCCCTCGGTGTCACGTACTCGTGACAATTGTTGTACATATATACAGCCACCTTAGGTATCAGTAGCGAGGGCACTGTAAGGATTCCAAAACTTTGGAAGTAAGGCCTGATAGGAGTGTAGTGCGACACCTCACCACCTCCCTCGGCAGTCGGCACCACCCAGGAGAGCCGCCGGAGAGCGAAGCTAACTCCTCCTAGTTTTCCGCACAGCTTTGCTATGTGAGATTCCCAGGTGAGACCACGGTTTAGGAGTAATAGTCGACCAACTTAAGATGTGCAGTTGGATTTGTAAAAAGTTCATTGATTTTCCATACAAATTTTTTCTTCGTGTACCAACTGTAAGTATAATTTTGTTTTTTAAAATACGTAAACATTTATTATTTTTAAAAGACTGGAACCCTACTTTGCGCGGTTCCGACTCGCACTTGGCCATTCTTTTACGGTAGGTTGGAACTACTACTTACCGTAATAATAACCTACGCATTGCAGGTATAATCTTTGAAACTCGACTAATTTAACTACCAATTTCTTTTTCACGATCGGCAAAGAGAAGTGTTTTTCGATAGGTAGGTCTATTTCTTTTATTTATCGACCAAGTCATAAATGTTTAACTAATAGCCAGTTTAATCTGACCTTGCATTAGTAGGCAGACACTAGTACTGCGAGGTCTACTTATACTGAATTATTTTAAGGTCATTTACTTTTTACTCGAAAGAGTCAAAATTAGTGAAGCTGCGGTCGGGTCGTTACATTAGTAAAACTGTTACTCAGACCTACCTAGATCTAAGTTTTAATAATATATAATAACTATCTTTTTCCCGCGGCTTCGCCCGCGCAGACTCCGGTGAAAAAAAATTCTATACCTATTCTCAGACCTACCGAATACACAGAAAATTTCATGGAAATCGGGCCACCCGTTTCCGAGGAGTATGGCGACTAACACTGTGACATGAGAATTTTACATATAGATAGAAGATAATCCCTACTAATATTATAAATGCGAAAGTAACTCTGTCTGTCTGTTACGCTTTCCCGCTTAAACCTCTCAACCGATTTTGATGAAATTTGGCACAGACAATCTTTAGACCCTGAGAAAGGACATAGGCTACATTTTTCCACGCTCGCGAGCCGCTTGCGGCTCGCGCACGGCGCACCCTCGAAAAGTCATAGAAAAGTTGTGCACGCGGGTGAAGCCGCGAGAAACAGCTAGTAAATAATAAATGTGACCTTTCGATTTCGACCTTCGGAAAACTAAAGAATATTTCAACCTCCTTTACCGTAATGAACATGGGGAAAAATTTGTAAAATTAGAAATCGATCTGGTTTGTTTATATTTCGTATTTTCTGGATTCGGACAAACTTAAGATATCATACCCTCCTTACAGACACGGTGAGTAGATAAGTTGTGCAGCCACGATGAGCATACTTTCTCGCGAAGACTTCATCGTGTGGGGTAGTCGGGCATACACAAATCAACACTTAGTAGCAAAGAATAACTTTATTTATTTATTTACTAGCTTTTGCCCGCGGCTTCGCCCGCGTGGACATTACTTTTCTCCAGATAGGGCTATTCTGATTAGCAGTCTATGCACAGATTTGAACAAGTAATATATAAGTCATTGAGTCTATGTCATTTCCCACTCCCTCAACCATCTCTATACAAAAATCACAATGATCCATTATTCCGTTGCGATTTTAAAGAAATGAACCAAAAACAACTATTTTTTTAGTTCCGTCAGGAACTGCATTGGACTTTGCTATTTTCACGGGATAAAAAGTAGTCTATGTCCTTCCGCATGACCGTGTTGGAGCGTGGAAAGGTAAAAACACATTTTCACATTTATAATGTTACGAGCCGCCCCGGCTTCGCACGGGTGCAATGCTGATACTAAACTAAACTGTAGTATCTACAGAATGTCTTTATGCTCCCCGGCCGGTACCGCCGCAACTGCTATGTCCCTGCATTTTAAATCTGTAATATCTTCGAAAATATTCATTTAAATTATATGCTGTAAAGGGCCATATTGATCTACATTACTTGCACAATGTATTCAAGGTACTTAATTGGATAAGGATTAATGCTGTATTGCTTAAAATCGTTTCGTAAATAAACCATTATTTATTTATTTATATTCAGGATTAAAACAGTCGCCACATTCAGACCTATAGTAGACCCGTAACTCATACTTACACATAAAAACTTCATGAAATGTTCACAAATAATTGGTATTTCTGGGGAAGTAACTTATTCAGATTTTTTTTCTGGAATAATGAATTATCAGTGTCCCCGGTCTTATCAAATACTAGTTTTTTTTACAAAGTTTCATTTAAATCATTAAAGCCATTTTTGATTAAAAAAAACAAGCAACCTGGGTTTATATAAGAGGTATCTTATTCCGAATTTTCCTGGAAAAATTAACATGAACTACGGTGTAAAGTAGATCATCGAAAATTATAATAACTTACCGAGTTTTATCAAAATCGTTAGAGCCGGAGCCGAGAAAAATTTTTTTTTAGGCAAACCCTAAATAATCAGTATAGGGAAATTCGAAAAAAGAGTATGACATTCACATAGCCCAAATTTTATCTAAATTCGTCCAGTAGTAAAGGCACTACAGTACGGACGAACGCACATACATAAATTTTTATTTATTAGTTTCTTAGTCTCTATTAGTGTACGACAATCGATCCCCATCAAAATATCAAGTTTTTTGCCTTCACAATATTTTCTCCCTCCACTCCTTCGCCGGTCGCATACGCTCCTGACTGACTCCTCGCAGCCCGAAATGTATTCTATAGGTACACACAACTCGTGCAAAGAAATGTCGAAATGAAGCCAACTTTATTTCCAACTACCCTCTAATGTTTTGTATTTCATTCAATCGCCCGTTTGCTTCATTGCTCGTTGGGCGTTGGTGATCGTGAGTCTATCTGTGATTTTTTGAAAATAATATAATATAATAAAATAAAATGGAAACTCCGCAAACAGTAAGTACATTAATTTAATTAATGTTATATTTAAGTAGACGTGCAGGTAATAAATAGGTCTTACTTACAATGCATACATTCGAAAACTCTTGTAATAGGTAGTCTTGTAAGGTGATCTGGTAACACGATGTTGGTGGTGCATACCGAATTTTCCAAAAGTATTAGAACATTTAGTTATTGACATAATTTGATGCCAAATTAGACTATTGGAACGGTTTTGTAGTTGCTAATCTAAATACAATAAAGTATAGTAAATATTTTTTTTATCGTGGGTAGGTTGGTAAGCGCATCAGTTGAGAAGGCTGGATTGATTTGGCTGTTTTTAAATGTTTGTAATGTGTGTTTGTGGAACGGTTTTGTAGTTGCTAATCTAAATACAATAAAGTATAGTAAATATTTTTTTTATCGTGGGTAGGTTGGTAAGCGCATCAGTTGAGAAGGCTGGATTGATTTGGCTGTTTTTAAATGTTTGTAATGTGTGTTTGTGGAACGGTTTTGTAGTTGCTAATCTAAATACAATAAAGTATAGTAAATATTTTTTTTATCGTGGGTAGGTTGGTAAGCGCATCAGTTGAGAAGGCTGGATTGATTTGGCTGTTTTTAAATGTTTGTAATGTGTGTTTGTGGAACGGTTTTGTAGTTGCTAATCTAAATACAATAAAGTATAGTAAATATTTTTTTTATCGTGGGTAGGTTGGTAAGCGCATCAGTTGAGAAGGCTGGATTGATTTGGCTGTTTTTAAATGTTTGTAATGTGTGTTTGTGGAACGGTTTTGTAGTTGCTAATCTAAATACAATAAAGTATAGTAAATATTTTTTTTATCGTGGGTAGGTTGGTAAGCGCATCAGTTGAGAAGGCTGGATTGATTTGGCTGTTTTTAAATGTTTGTAATGTGTGTTTGTGGAACGGTTTTGTAGTTGCTAATCTAAATACAATAAAGTATAGTAAATATTTTTTTTATCGTGGGTAGGTTGGTAAGCGCATCAGTTGAGAAGGCTGGATTGATTTGGCTGTTTTTAAATGTTTGTAATGTGTGTTTGTGGAACGGTTTTGTAGTTGCTAATCTAAATACAATAAAGTATAGTAAATATTTTTTTTATCGTGGGTAGGTTGGTAAGCGCATCAGTTGAGAAGGCTGGATTGATTTGGCTGTTTTTAAATGTTTGTAATAATTCGAATAACTTTTTTATGTGAAAAATGGATTTCATGTTCTAATGACATAATCTGGTTTATTTCAAGTATTGAATTTTGACATTATTATTAACTACTAGCTGTCCCGGCGAACTACGTACAATTAGTAATCTGTGGTACCGCCTTACATTACTTTACACTGCCCTACCCTACCCTACCCTACACTACACTACACTACCCTACCCTACCCTACACTACCCTATACTACCCTAACCTACACTACCCTACCCTACACTATCCTAACCTACACTACCCTACCCTGACTACGCTCCTGACTGACTCCTCGCAGCTCGAAATGTATTCTATAGGTACACACAACTCGTGCAAAGAAATGTCGAAATGAAGCCAACTTTATTTCCAACTACCCTCTAATGTTTTGTATTTCATTCAATCGCCCGTTTGCTTCATTGCTCGTTGGGCGTTGGTGATCGTGAGTCTATCTGTGATTTTTTGAAAATAATATAATAAAATAAAATAAAATGGAAACTCCGCAAACAGTAAGTACATTAATTTAATTAATGTTATATTTAAGTAGACGTGCAGGTAATAAATAGGTCTTACTTACAATGCATACATTCGAAAACTCTTGTAATAGGTAGTCTTGTAAGGTGATCTGGTAACACGATGTTGGTGGTGCATACCGAATTTTCCAAAAGTATTAGAACATTTAGTTATTGACATAATTTGATGCCAAATTAGACTATTGGAACGGTTTTGTAGTTGCTAATCTAAATACAATAAAGTATAGTAAATATTTTTTTTATCGTGGGTAGGTTGGTAAGCGCATCAGTTGAGAAGGCTGGATTGATTTGGCTGTTTTTAAATGTTTGTAATGTGTGTTTGTGGAACGGTTTTGTAGTTGCTAATCTAAATACAATAAAGTATAGTAAATATTTTTTTTATCGTGGGTAGGTTGGTAAGCGCATCAGTTGAGAAGGCTGGATTGATTTGGCTGTTTTTAAATGTTTGTAATGTGTGTTTGTGGAACGGTTTTGTAGTTGCTAATCTAAATACAATAAAGTATAGTAAATATTTTTTTTATCGTGGGTAGGTTGGTAAGCGCATCAGTTGAGAAGGCTGGATTGATTTGGCTGTTTTTAAATGTTTGTAATGTGTGTTTGTGGAACGGTTTTGTAGTTGCTAATCTAAATACAATAAAGTATAGTAAATATTTTTTTTATCGTGGGTAGGTTGGTAAGCGCATCAGTTGAGAAGGCTGGATTGATTTGGCTGTTTTTGAATGTTTGTAATAATTCGAATAACTTTTTTATGTGAAAAATGGATTTCATGTTCTAATGACATAATCTGGTTTATTTCAAGTATTGAATTTTGACATTATTATTAACTACTAGCTGTCCCGGCGAACTACGTACAATTAGTAATCTGTGGTACCGCCTTACATTACTTTACACTGCCCTACCCTACCCTACCCTACACTACACTACACTACCCTACCCTACCCTACACTACCCTATACTACCCTAACCTACACTACCCTACCCTACACTATCCTAACCTACACTACCCTACCCTACATACACTACACTACACTACCCTACCCTACCCTACACTACTCTACACTACACTACCCTACCCTACCCTACCCTACACTACCCTACCCTACACTACCCTACCCTACCCTACATACACTACACTACACTACCCTACCCTACACTACCCTACACTACACTACCCAACCCTACCCTACCCTACCCTACCCTAAAAAAAAAAATTGATGTTGGCCGGTTCTCAGACCTACTCAATATGCTCACAAAATTTCATGAGAATCGGTCAAGCCGTTTCGGAGGAGTAAGGGAACGAAAACTGTGACACGAGAATTTTATATATTAGATTGATTGTTTATTTCTTGATTTTTCACATATGAAATTATGTTATTAATATATTATAACTATCAGAAAGAGTGCAATTTGCACCTATTTTGAATAACCTTGAATCATGAATCTGTTTGTAAAACTTTGAATTTCCTTTGATTGTTGCTGATGAAAATAATCCTTCGACCCAACACTTATTGAGATACAGTAGTTAAGTTTGTCAAATACAGGTTTAGGCGGTTCTGGCCTCGAATGTCCAATTCCTTAAATGTCCATTTTCCTCGAATGTCTAATTTCCCGAATGTCCAGTTGCTCAAAGGTCCAATTCCCGGAATGTCCATTTGCTCGAATGTCCAATTCCAGAATGTCCGTTCATCGAATGTCCAATTCCCTGAATGTCCATATCACCATGGAAATAGATCTACGGCTACAACAACGGGTACTGGGTTTCACGGAGTCGGATAGGACGTAGTGCGAAACTGCTCTAACGGTACCGTTTCAAAAATAAACCTAGTATTGAATTTTATTCATTTGTGTACCATTACCGACGGATACCTTTTTAGTTGATACCTTTATTTTAATTACTTCACGGTCTTATGCGTTCATGGAAATGTACATTTATCACTCATTTAACTTACTTTTTATCTTACTGATCATTAGAATAGCGATAATAATTGCATGTCGGGTACGTCTCTTACCTATTAATATATGTAGGTATAACTCTTTAGATAATAGTGATACTGGCCAATCATTGAAAATAATAAACATGCATTAGAATATGTCATTTAATTTAGTGCTGTCAGTGTCAGTAACATTATCTCTTACACTGATGGAAAAAATATGGTTTACCTTCTGATTATTAATAGTAGGCCAACAATATGTGGTGAATTTCGTAGGCACACGGACTATTTGTAACTCTACTAGACGTCCAGCCAGGTTCTGATGTTTCATCACAGACGAAACGGTCAATTGGGTCATTAGACATACAAAGATTGGACGTACAGGTAATTAGACATACAGGGATTGGTCGTTCAAGGAATTGGTCGCACGGGGACTGGGCATTTGGAAAATTGGACATTCGATTGATGGAATTGATGGAATGGATTGCTTCAAGTTATATTAATCCAAAATAGCCAATCCCATTAAAAGGATTGTGAACCTAAGGTTACAATTAGACTTCCTATACAAACGTCTATATCGATTTTCACATCTTAAAAGTTAACCGATTTTGTCCAATTTTTTATTAATTCTTAGTCAGAACAAAAGCGAGGTTTATGTACCGTAACAAATAATGGTCGAAGTTTTGCACGAAAACGTCATCATCGTCATCATATCAGCCGAAGGACGTCCACTGCTGGAAATAGGCCTCCTGTTTTTTATTTCCCTTATTCGGAGTATTACGGATATTTAAAAAAAAAATGGTCCGGCCGTTCTCAAGTGATGCGTTTACCAACGAACTGCATTTATTTTCAGTAAATATAAAAGTGAACCGTGACCGCCCGACTGACTGATCTATCGACGCACAATTCAGCTCAAACCACTGGACGGATCGGGCTGAAATTTGGCATACAGATATCAATTTATGACGTAGGCATAGGATTTTGGGAACGACGAAAAAGGCGGGCGAAGCCGTGGATAACAGCTAGATATCAATCAATTGTCACATGTATGAAAGACCATCACTTAAGAATGGCTCGACCGATTTGACTGTTTTTTTTTGTTGTCGCGTTTCGTGACTCTACGTACTTTTGAGTGAATATCTACGGGGATGAAAGAGCTTGTACAAAAAGCTCGAATTCATTCACATATCCTTTATTTAACAAAATTGGTGTAGGTCTCGTCAACTGGGGTTCCACTCATCATACTGAACAACTTTCTCCAAGGAACCCATAGTCAATTCTCAAAAAAAATAAATTGGACCCTCCATACTAAAATACACAAAAACGGTCGATCAGCTGATCGATTTGTTTGTTTGTTTGTTTGTAAACTCTTTATTGACAATATTGAATGCAGAACATAAAACAGATATGTATGGTATAAAGGCGGACTTATCCCTTACGGGATCTCTTTCAGTCAACCTACGATTTGTATGAAGAGTAAAACAATTTTTTTACGTTTTTCAGCAAAGTCGTAGAACAAAAGTTGTTCAGTATGATGAGTAGAAGCCCCAGTAAACGGGACCTACACCAATTTTGTTACATCCTGTATAAAAGAAAATTACTTAATTTCTAAGTTTGATTCACACCTCTCACGTTTCAGACTATCCAGGAGCCGCTCGCAGATGTGATGGAGCTATGCAAAATAGCGCAGTGTCTTGGCTTCTCTCTGAAGTCTCTGAAGACCAGTGGCATCGACTCCAGTCAGGAGGCTGGTGTTAAGACTATTGTCATCAGCTGTCAGGTTTCTCTAAGTTTTTTAAAGTGAATATCATCATATCAGCTTATATAAGGTCTAAAAAAATTAGCTGAAATTATTTTAACTGGTGCTTCTACCCATGAAACGAACAACTTTCCCCATGAAACCCATAGTCAAATCTCAAATTTTTGGATTTCCCATTCTAAGTTGGCTGATCAGCTAATCGAGTTAGTATGGGAGAGCCAATTTTTTTTTGCGATTTGACTATGGGTTCCATGGGGAAAGTTGTTCAGTTTCATGAGTAGAAGCACCAGTTAAAATAGTTTCAGCTAATTTTGTTACACCTTATATACGTCCCACCGAGGGGCTACCCTGAATTTGGGCGTCCAGGCCTTAGTCGACCACGAGGGCCCACCCAGTGCGGTTGGTCGACTTCACACACAACCTTCGAGTTTCTCCGCTGGCGTGTGCAGGTTTCCTCACGATGTTTTACTTACCGTAAGAGCTTCGGATAATTCGTACATATGAAATCGAAACAGGATTCGAAACATGAACTCCCGGACAGGAGGTATAGCGGCCCCAACCGTTACGCCACCGATGCCCAAGTCCTAATTACTATCTGTATTTCAAATTTCAGCGAAATCCGTTCAGTGAAAATCAATCACCCAATCAGTCAACCTTGTATTGAAAGTGTTTTTTTTTGCGATTTTACTATTTGTTGGGATAGTTGTTTAGTTTCGCAAAGCCTGCGCTTAAAGCTTCATCATAATATCATCATATCAGTTCATATACGTCTCAACTGAGGGCCTCGAGCCTACCCTCAATTAGGGTGATCGGGCCTTAGTCGAACGCGCGGGCCCAGTGCGGGTTGATCAACTTCACACTCAACCTTCGAGTTTCTTCGCAGGCGTGTGCAGGTTTCCTCACGATGTTTTACTTCACCATAAGAGCGTGGGATAAACATACCTACATATGAAATCAAAATTCGCAAACACATTGGTACTTGGCAGGATTTGAATCATGACCTCCCGGACAGGAGGTAGCGGCCCTAACAATTACGCCATCATATCAGCGGCAAGACGTCCACTGCCAGACTAAGGCCCCTCTCATGGATTTCTACAACGGCCGGTTCTGCGCTGCCTGCATCCAAAGGGCTTCCCGCGAACTTCACCAGAATGGGAGGCCTGCCTACCGGCATCCTACCCATGCCAGATTACTTCAGCTACGACGACGCCAAGCTCCAGAAGTAGGTAACCTTAAAATGTCCTGACCCAAAGGAACCATGAACCCCTGCCATTGTGGCTTTAAGAGTTCGCCCATCCCATACGTCTCCTTCTATCTCCTTATTCTCCGTTCCAGTCTTCAGGGCTGCACGCGGTGCTGGAGAGTGGAAACGCTAACTGTTCGTGCCCCATCGCAGACCTTCATACCAGTAGTCTCTGGCAGGACTCGGGCATAGCGGGCGACAAGCAAATTGACAAGGTAAGCTCTTACTCTTCATCATCACCAATGGTAATCATCATATCAGCCGAAAAGACTTTCACTGTTGGAAATACGCTTCCCCCAGGATTTCTACAACGTTCAGTGTTATATACGCTGCCCACATTCAGCGGAATCGAAAACATAATTAGCCAGCCTGCTTAAGCACGTGCGTGATGATGATGACCGCCTGATGTGATCATCAGCCAAAAGACATCCACTGCTGGACATAGACCTGCCCCGAGTTGGGGGCTATGCCGTAATCGCCACGCTCGGCAGGTGGGTTGGCGTCGTTGGCGATCACCATGTGCAGTATTGTCACAGTATTACAATATAGCGGCTTACAGTAATGCAACGAATGTACTTACGCAGAGCAACGGTAGGGTACTTGCGGGGCAGCGGGCGGCGGGGCACAGACTGGCAAACTCCGCGAGTTTACTGGCTACAGGCTAGTATTGCTAGTACGCTACGTTAAGCTACTGTAATGATGGTGAAAAACAGTTAAGACGTCATTGCTTTTAGGCTTTACATACCAAAAAAGAACAAATATGAGTTTGTTTACAGAGGATAAAAAGTAACTCAAATGACTAGCGCGCCATCGCCCCATTTATCTCCCCAAATGCGTGAGTCAAAAATGAAATACTAAATTGCACTCTCTAAAAAATCCTTTTAAGGTTAAAAAATCTGTTTGTTTTCCTATTAAGTTGTCAATGATGGTGAAAAACAGTTAAGACGTCATTGCTGTTAGGCTTTACATACCTAAAAAGAACAAATATGAGTTTGTTTACAAAGGATAAAAAGTAACTCAAATGACTAGCGCGCCGTCGCCCCATTTATCTCCCCAAATGCGTGAGACAAAAGTGAAATACTAAATTGCACTCTTAAAAAAATTCCTTTTATGGTAAAAAAATCAGTTTGTTTTCCTATTAAGTTGTCAATGATGGTGAAAAACAGTTAAGACGTCATTGCTGTTAGGCTTTACATACCTAAAAAGAACAAATATGAGTTTGTTTACAAAGGATAAAAAGTAACTCAAATGACTAGCGCGCCGTCGCCCTATTTATCTCCCCAAATGCGTGAGACAAAAGTGAAATACTAAATTGCACTCTTAAAAAAATTCCTTTTATGGTTAAAAAATCTGTTTGTTTTCCTATTAAGTTGTCAATGATGGTGAAAAACAGTTAAGACGTCATTGCTGTTAGGCTTTACATACCTAAAAAGAACAAATATGAGTTTGTTTACAAAGGATAAAAAGTAACTCAAATGACTAGCGCGCCGTCGCCCCATTTATCTCCCCAAATGCGTGAGTCAAAAATAAAATACTAAATTGTATTCTTTAAAAAATCCTTTTAAGGTTTAAAAAATCTGTTTGTTCAATAATGGTAAAAAACAGTTACTAATTTAATTTGTAGGTACTCACCTTTGATTTCGTTATTGTTGGTTAATGTCGTGTATATAAGTTTGATAATATTATTTCATACTTTTGAGTGAATTTAATTTTGAAGTCGGTTTTTAAGTTTTTTAAACTTTTATTTTATTTTATTTATTTTTAGTGATAATGCTATCTATCTAACAACATTATACCCAATCACCCACTCGCCAACAGGAACCATCAAATCATAATGCATGTGTTTCATTAACATGCTACATTTTTCATGTGATTCTTGTGGCTTCCATCATCTCAACAGCATGAAAGTTAAGGAGTTTAGTCTTCCATCATCAGCCCATCTGAATAACCTAAAAGAATACAACTATCGGTCTATACGTACATACGTATTTGCGTAAAATATTTGAAGAACTATCCTCCAACTCCTAATCGTTAAGGAGTTGTACTTTCCTTCGTCAGCTCATTAACAAGAGATGATGACTACCAGACGCTAAAACTTAAATAGTTTTAGGAAATACATAAAACACGTAATATTTGCAAATAAAATTTGAGGGTTGTTCTCGATTTCCCTGGGATCCCATCATCAGATCCTGACTTGGTGACAATGAGACCCCCTCGGGAGGTTCTATACTATACTCTTTCGAATAAAAAAATAATTTTGAAAATCGGTTCACAATCGGTGGAGATGTCGCGTAACAAACATACAAAAAAAAACATAGTCGAATTGAGAACCTCCTCCTGAGTCCTCCTTTTTGAAGTCGGTTGAAAAGTGGATAGCCTTGATAAAACAAATATGATTATTTTATGTCTATCCTGCTTTATCACACTAACTGGGTAATAAGTGTGAATAGTGTAACTAGGATGAAGTTTGACGCTCTCTGTATGCTTTAGTTATTGCTCTGAGGGTGGTACGGTGTGACGTCATCAAAATTTTATCTATTGGTTTATTAGATCTGTGGGACATTCCTATTGAACCTGTACCGTGTTATAAATAATCGATGCCACGAAGGATTGTGATTATATTTGCGCTCTTTAGTTTATGCCATTTCAAAATACGCGCGAAAACCTAACTGTTGCCATACTCAGTTTAAAACAACTCTTGTGTGACATTTCTTGTTATGCCCCTGCCTTTCCCCTACCCTTCATTTTGGTATTTTGGAGTTTACCTTTTTTTGAATTTGGAAACATGCGTTATGGATGAATAGCAATAATGCCCGACCCAATAATTCACGACCCATTTATGTACAGCCCATATAATGGGCGCACGAACTGGTCATGGACTTGAATTGAAATAGAAGCAAAATTTTTAGAGCGTGATTATTACGGATTAGTTATTTATTACGATTAAGATTAAGCCGCAATTATCTTATTATTACCTGATTGAACCCTTTGGAAATACCACTTTCTATATACATAATTCTATACAGAGTGTAACAAAGTTGGTGTAGGTCTCCTTAACTGGGGCTTCTACTTAACATACTGAACAAGTTTCCTCAAGGAACCCATAGTCACTTATATTAAAGAAAATTTGGACCTTCCATACAAAAATGCACAAAATTGGAACCTAGATGTATGAAAAGTTTTTTTGCGCTTTCTGCAAAATCGTAGAACAAAAGTTGTTCAGTTTGAGGAGTACAAGCCACAGTTAAATTTGTGTAAAAAATTAGTGTTAATCTCGTTAACTGTTGCTTTAACGAGATCTACACCAATTTTGTTACACCCTGTATATATTTCAAATAAATAATTATTATTAGTGAAACTCTACGTGTGTCCTCTACACGAGATAGAGTTACACGTTACATTGTCATCGGTTAGTCCACAGGAACATCGGTGGCGTAATGGCTAGGGCCGCCGCCTCCTGTCCGGGAGGTCGTGGTTCGAACCTGCCACGTACCAATATGATTTCGAATTTAGATTTCATATGTACAGGCCCCCCACGCGGTGGACCGATGACCTGGTGAAGGTCGCGGGAAGCCGATGGATGCGGGCAGCGCAGGACCGGTCGTCGTGGTAATCCTTGGGGGAGGCCTTTGTCCAGCAGTGGATGATTTGTGGCTGATATGATGATGTACGTTTATCCGACGCTCTTACGGTGAAGGAAAACATCGTGAGGAAACCTGCACACGCCTGCGGAGAAACTCGCAGGTTGTGTGTGAAGTCGACCAACCCGCACTGGGCCCGCGTGGTCGACTAAGGCCCGATCACCCTAATTCAGGGTAGGCTCGAGCCCCTCGGTGGGGACGTATATGAGCTGATATGAATGAACTCCACAGGAAACAGGCAGCACCCTCCTAGGCTCACTGTCAAAATATGAGTCATGGAAGCGTGTAGCGAGGAAGCTCCGCGAAATAGCAAACCTCGAGGAGCACGAAGACACAGACTCCGATCAAACCTTAACTCCGGAGCCGAGGTAGGTACCTAGGATTTATGGTAGAGTGGAATTTATTTATTTATTTATTCCATAGGGAAATCAACAGCTTTTTACATATAAAATACTTATTTCTAGGTATGATGAAGCCTTTATAGATTTCCACAATTAATTTTTAAAAGGAAACACAACTTAAACAAATTAAGCAAGTCAGACTTGATTTATAAACTACTTACTAATCACGACGAAAAAAAGAGAGAAAATAATAATAATAATAAAAAAAATACAAGTTACTAATTAGCCATTCTTTTTTTTTTATTCACAATTGGTAAACCCTTGGCATCATCTCACCTGGTGGTAAGTGACGATGTTGCCGAAGATGGAAGCGGGCTTACCAAGATTCCCCAACGCAATGGGGAACTGGCTATCTTATCTTCATGCCGGAACACACCAATGATATTAACATTGATATTTGGCGGCAAGACTTAGATAAGATGGTGGTAGCTAGCCAGGCGGGCTTAGAAAATGCCCTTCCACCAACCAAACCGAGTCTTACAATTGACCACGCCGGGAATCGAACCCGCGACCTCCTGTGTAAAGCCAGTGACCTTTGTTGCTGGGCTACGGAGGCGGTTAAAAGGCCGTCCAATCAAAATAGCAGTGTGTGTGTATGTGAATGGTGTGAGTGTTAGTGTATGTGTGTGTTTGTGTGTGTGTGTATTTGTTTCACTTGTGTAAGTATGAATGTTGGTTACAAATGGCGATTCCTGGTGTTCTAGGTAAGCTCTAGTCGATTTAAGGCTGTTTTTCAACCGACATCCAAAAAAGAGGAGATTTTCAATACGAATGTATTTTTAATTTTTATATTTTTGATGTGTAACATCTTTGCTCTCGCTTTCCTGCAATTTTTGGGAGTGATTTCGTGAAATGGGACGGAAATGTGTAACAGGAAGTCGCGAATGCGCGGAATTCTACTTTACGAGAGTCCGACTCGCACTTGGTCGGTTTTTTTCGTTACTGTCAGATCCGCCACCCAGGTACAATATCGTCATCAAATCTAACTAACCTAAAGTATTTTGTCACATGTTACACATCATATGCGAGTACTGTAGGTCTCGCTCGATTTTTTTTAATGTTTGTTACCTCACAAGGGGAACAGATAAAATTAACTCAGTGAAATTACTAACGATTTTTGCTGTAAACAGTATGCGACTCATCATAATTTTATCATCATCATATCTGCCGAAAAACGTCCACTTCTGGATAAAGGCCGGTCCTGCGCTGCCCGCAATCCATCGGCTTATAATATATCTACATATATATTTAAAAGGAAAGTCGTGTTAGTTACACCATTTATAACTGAAGAATGGCTGAACCTATTTTTATGATTTTTGTGTTTTTGCGTTTGTCTTCGTCCGGAACAAGATAATAATAAGTATTAAAATATGATATTCATCAATGAAAAATATTATCAGTCGAAAAATAATTAATTTTAGGGTAGGGTAGGGTAGTGTAGTGTAGGGTAGGGTAGTGTAGTGTAATGTGGAACGAAGTTCGCCGGGACAGCTAGTAATTTTAATAAACCTTACTCTATAAATTTTTCATCAAGTCTTCAATTTTTAGTTCACAAAAATCACAAAATGAGTACTTAAATGGCGGTGTTAAACTATGACGTCACTTCCAGGTAATTCAATTCAAACATTTCTAGAACAAAATATCAAAAACTACTGAATGGATCTGATTTAAATTTGGTAGGTAGATAGATTAGGACCTGATAAGGCGGGTCTTAGACGAAAGTGGAATTATTTTTGACAGATGATAAATATTAGCTCAAATGACTAGCAGTCATAGACTGTTCTATACCTCAGTTCTGTATTTTTTTTGGCACGTTCTGTAGCCTGAAAGGATCGATCGATGGATTTTGGAGTATATGTGGTGTGGTATATCTTCGTCTTGATCCCGTGAGTGACATAGGATACATTTTTACCCGACCGGCCAAAAAATAAGGGTTAAATTTAATACAGTCGGTGTTCAATTAATTCATGTAGCCTCCGTAGCTCAGAGGCAAAGTTCACTGGCTTTACACAGGAGGTCGCGGGTTCGATTCCCGGCGGGGTAAATTGTAAGACTCGGTTTGGTTGGTGGTAGGGCATTTTCTAAGCCCGTCTGGCTAGCTACCACAATCTTATCTAAGTCTTGCCGCCAAATATCAATGTTAACAACATTGATGTGTTCCGGCTTGAAGAGAAGTTCCCCATTGCGTTGGGAAATATTGGTAAGCCCGCTTCCATCTTCGGCAACATCGTCACTTACCACCAGGTGAGATGTTGTCAAGGGTTTACCAATTGTGAATAAAAAAAATAAAATAAAAAAAAGTAGGTATTTTTTATAGAACTCATTAAGATTTTAAAAAAATGTATTTTACGCTTTTCCAGATTGATTCGCAGATTCACCTACGTTATACGTTCCAGAAGTCTCGACGAGACATTTAGGTAAGGTACAAATAGATATCGTCATAAACGTATGTGGAGTAGGCAGGCCCGGATCTACTTCTACAGCCTCCAGTCAGTACAGTACAGCCAAAGTGTCTTAACGTGTGCGATTTTGATGAGGGTCATATGATCCCTATGGGGGGCGGGGGGGGCTACATCAGACAAATATTTCATTTGTTGAAAAATTTGCCTAGGGGGTGGCAAATTGGGACTCTGATGTTGGGAGTATGGATGAACAGCCTAGAGGTAAGATACGAGTGCTTCAGTGGTAACGACGCTGTAGGCAGGTGCGGTCGCAGCCCGATAGCCTAACACTTTGGAGGTGTTAATCTTGCCTCAAGAACCACTACTAAGGGTTAATTTTAGAAGCTGGAAGATTTTCTTACAATGTCAATGATAAAGATTCGTTTGCGTGCAGAAATCACCTAGATAGCTTCTATTGTAGACGATAGGATGAGCAAAGTGAGTCCAAATAACTATTGCACCAATAGCATTTACACCAGACTAGTGTTGCAAAAAAACGTTTTTTTTTTCTGTGTTGAATAAAAACATGAAAAAAAAACCTTGAAAAAAACCACGTTTTTTTCTGTAACGTTGTTTTTTTTCACAAGTGCAGAACCTTAAATTTATATTTATAAGACAATTTACTATTGATATGATATGATTTAGAGTTTGTATCGAATATTATTATTTTTGTATCTACTTTATATTTCTGGTTCAATTAAAAAAACATGAAAATAATAAAAGTTTTTGGCGACATTAACGAAGTGTTCGATTACAAACGGGAATTCCCCGAACAGGCTAATAATATTGGATTCGCGGCAGGGGAATTCCCTTTATTCGTTGTTTGACTTGATCTTCACTCGGTGTGACCGTTATGTGCGAAGTTTTAGCCATTTTGGTAGTTGTATTCTTTTTTTTTTGAAAAAAAAACCCGATCTTGAAAAAAAAAACAATGGTGCCAGGTTTTTTTTCATGTTTTTTTTCATAAACTTGAAAAAAAACTTTTGTTTTTTTTTTCAATTTGCAGCACTACACCAGACCACAAACATACAAACACATTTTCACATTTATAATATTACAAGCTTTTGCCCGCGGCTTCGCCCGCGTGGACATTATTTTTGTGACTGTCTTAGAGGGTGCGCGGTGCGCGAGCCGCAACAGAGCACCAGAATAATACCACACCCTGGACACTTCATACAACGGGCCAGAAATTACGTTTCAAGAAAGGAATGGCCCAACAAACAAAATGGCGGCGAAATCCTTTAAGTTTGACAACCAAACTGTAACATTGTTTTATCAATCTGGGTGACGAGGGGGTGAGGTCGCAATCTAGAGAGCGGCAGGGAGTGTCCATACTGAATGTTAGTACTAATATATAAGGTCTAACAAAATTAGCTGAAATTTTAACTGGTGCTTGTACCCATGAACTGAACAACTTTCCCCATGAAACCCATAGTCAAATCGCAAAAAAAAAATTGCCTCCATACTAACTCGGATCAGCTGATCAGCCAACTTAGTATGGGAAGTTAAAATAGTTTCAGCTAATTTTGTTAGACCTTATACAGGGTGTAACATAAAGGTGTGGTGATACTTTAAGGTGGGCTTGTACTCATTAAACTGAACAACTTTCTCCATGGAACCCATAGTCAAATCGCAAAAAAAAATTTGGCTCTCCCATACTAACTCGATCAGCTGATCAGCCAACTTAGTATGGGAAGTCCAAATTTTTTTTTGCGATTTGACTATGGGTTCCATGGAGAAAGTTGTTCAGTTTGATGGGTACAAGCCCACCTTAAAGTATCACCACACCTTTATGTTACAGCCTGTATATACTTTGATAATACCTACTTATTTAACACTTATTTACCCTTTTGTATTATAGGATTTGGAATAATTATAAAATTATGTTGAGACCCATAGTCCCTTTAATAAGTTTTTTTTTTGAACTTTTCATACATACAAATCAGCTAATTGACTAATTTTGTACGTTTTTTTTAAGATTTGTCTATGAGAGCCCAGACACATAAAAGCGTTACGTTGTGGCGGCGCGTCGCAACGTGTCCTAGTACCGTAGCTTAGAGTAGTCTTTAGCTCTCCGCCATGGAACGTAAAAAGGATATCGCTCACAGATTTGGACAGAAGGATCCGCCCGTCTCCATATTTTACTAAGATTATCTTCATACAAGCAAAAAGTAGCGCCATCAGACATAACTCGTACGAACTAGCGTGGGCGAGAGTTGATGACAGTGCCGCGCTAAAACTGTCGCTTTAAAAACGCGTTTAATTAATTTGTTTACAAGAAAAAATACAATGTAAGGTTACTTAATGATGATACGATATTCCATGTTTCTTTTAAGCCTTTATGTCATGATTTTTACAGCCTCTAACAACACAATAAGGTATTTTTATATGGAATATCTTTCCACCGCCCTCTACGATTTCCCGCAGACGACTGAATCGCGAGTGTGCGAAACTTTCGATTTTCGCAGCAATTCGCTGGGAGCATTAGTCGCGTGCGTTGGCCCGCTCTCCGCGCCTGGTCGTCCGATGATGAAAAGGAGAGGGAGGAATGAGGTTGTGAAGCTCCAAGGCACACTCTCCGAAATGAATCCTTTAGAACACCGATAGACAGGCGACTTTGCGGCGATGCTCGAGGCTTTGGAGCCTGTTTGATACTTACCGATGAGTCTCCTAGCGCGTCGGTCAATAGAATCCAAGGCATTTAGCTGGTAACGATCCGTTCCATAAGTGAGATCAGTACTCCACACATGACCGAACTTAGAGGTTTATATCGATTTGGTTTGCCTGTAGAATGCAAATCTCTGTTTTAAAATAGGTTTAAAAAAGTTAGCGAATCGTGTTTCTGCAATTGACAAAATGAAGAATCAGGTTAAAAAATATCACTTCCTTATGTTTTGTAATTGCTGAGAAAAATCGTGATCCATGCGACCAAAGTTTCTAATGCGTCGTCCTATCATTGATGTTTGGCGGCAAGACTCTGAGTCTGAGATGGTGGTAGCTAGCCAGGCGGGCTTAGAAAATGCCCTTCCGCCAACCACACCAAGACCACCAAGCAAATATAGACTTAGCCGGGAATTGAACCCGCATCCTCCTGATATGAAGCCAATATACTTAACCATTACGCTACAGAGGCGGTCAAACACATAGTTATAAACAAAAAGTCTGTGCGGTCAACCGATAAATGACAAGGAAACGAACCAGTTCGAAAAAACCCAATTATACAGCCAAAATATTTTTTTCCAGTCCCATCCAAGCCCTCCCGTCGTCATCGCTACTGGAAAACCCAGCCGAGAAGGGTGGAACCCAAAAGGTATAAGTCGATTATCCAGGGTCGCAGGTTAACCCTTTCACGAGCAACGCAAATACGGCGTACAAGATAAAATTGAACCTTATTCGAGGTCAATACAGATCAATATTCACACAGCATCCCTGGCAAACATATTGGCAATTTAATGCTCGTGAAAGGGTTAATGTTTTATTTTTTCTAAAACAGTGATCAAGATTCTTAATATATTTTTAAATAGTTTATTTATGAAGATATTAAATAAACCTACAAATAGTTTGTAGATAAACCGAATTAAGAGGACTGTAAACCTGCGACTTTTGAAGTAACACTTCTTTACGCACGCTTGACTTGGGGAGTAAGCTGGTGAATACGTTACGCGAACGGTGATTAAGTTTTACTTCAGTCGTGTTACATCAATTGAGGAATTCGCTAAAATTACTCCTGTTAATCCTCCTACAGTAAATAAAAATACGAATCCTAATCTACAAAGTATTGAGGGACTATAATTAATTAAATTATTAATTAAATTAAGCGTCGGTGGCTCAACCGGTAACGACTCGGTCCATCTAACTAGAGGTACCGGGTTCAAATCTGGATGGCCAATGTACCAATGAGTTTTTCAAAAAACTTACGTACATACTTACCGATTGCTTTAACGGTGAAGGAAAACATCGTGAGGAAACCTGCACACGCCTGCGAAGAAACTCGAAGGTTGTGTGTGAAGTCGACCAACCCGGGGAATCTCGGTAAAAGTGGTTTTACCGAGATTCCCCAACGCAATGGGGAACTGGCTATATTATCTACAAGCCGGCACACGTCAATGCTGTTAACATTTATGCTTGGCGGCAAGACTTAGATAAGATGGTGGTAGCTAGCCAGGCGGGCTAAGAAAATGCCCTTCCACCAACCAAACCGAGTAATACGAAGTTAGACTCCGCTAGGAATCGAATCCGCGACCTCCTGATATGAAGCTAATGGACGTTACGTTGCGCCATGGAGGCGGTTCAGTTTATGATTGTCCAAACTCCTTGTCTATGGTTTGGACAACCTCAAACTAAGAGTTTAGAATTCTAGTCTATGATTGTCAGATTTTCTACGTCTGTTACAGGCAGCCAAAGGGATGCCACAGTACGCATCCAGTCCGAACCTCTCTGGAGTCGCCTCAACTAAGAAATCCTCTCCCCTGAGGAGACGTAAGCGTTTAGAAACCGTCTCTAATCCCAACTTGAACTCCAAAAAAAAGGCCCAAGAAAAAGAAGGAAAGCTAGCTAAACTAAAACGACGCCTGCACCTCAATTCGTTCAAAGTTAATGAATCTACAGGTGCAATAGAAGAGGAAGACGGCAAAACGAACTAAATAGTAAGTTTCAAGCTTTTATTGCTAATTTCGTGTTGAGGACATGAGCGCCCGCGCCGGCAGAATCATTAACAAGGGGAAGCATCTACATTCTAATCAATATATCAGCTCATATATGTCCCCACCGAGGGGCTCGAGCCTACCCTGAATTAGGGCGATCGGGACTTAGTCGACCACGCGGGTCCAGTGCGGGTTGGTCG
Source organism: Coleophora flavipennella (assembly GCA_947284805.1). NCBI lineage: Eukaryota > Metazoa > Arthropoda > Insecta > Lepidoptera > Coleophoridae > Coleophora > Coleophora flavipennella. Next base: position 54,760,409 of record OX369308.1, read on the forward strand.
ACTTCACAGACACCCTTCGAGTTTATTCGCAGGCGTGTGCAGGTTTCCTCACAATGTTTTCCTTCACCGTTAAAGCAATCGGTAAGTATATGTACGTATTAAGTTTCGAAAAACACATTGGTACATTGGCCGCCCGGATTTGAACCCGGCACCTCTGGTTAGGGGGATCGAGTAGTTACCGGTTACTCCACCGACGCTTTTTTTACAGTCTAATAGGAATGACGAATTCTAGTCATCTGAGTTACTTTTTATCATCTGTCAAAAATGACATTTTGTTCTAAAAATGTTAGAAAAACCTAAGCGTGACGTCATAGTTTAGCAGCGTCATATACGTGCTCATTTTGTGATTTTGGTGAATTTAAAATTCGAATACTTGATGGAAAAAAAGCGAGTAAGGTTTTCCGAAGTTTAAATAGCAAGGCAATTTAGTGATCAAGAGTTTATAAATTATTTCCGATGCTGTCGTCAGCCCTATTCTTTGCATTTTGAAATGCAGTAGGTACAACCCGAAAGCGATATAATATATGAAGGCTCCGAAGCCCTGTCAGGAGGGTCTGCCATGATTTTTTAACCAATGCGTAGGTTAAGTGACGACTATTTGTAACAATACAACGCAGTTAACGACAATACTTTAATCACCTTTAGAATTATAATTTAGATATTAGAACAAAGGATCGATAAGATTGAAACGGATAGGATTATGACGTTCCACTAGCGTTCCACCGATACGCGTGGACGCGTGCGCTTCGATCGTTTGACAAATCCAGAATGACAACTTGAGTAAGATGGCCGCCCTTCCAGCGTTCGGTGTTACGTCAGTTTCGTTCAGAAACTAGGCAGTCAATCAATCGAGTAGTAGGTGGCGCTACTGAGCCGATTCTCCCGTGGCGCCGTCATATACTTAAAATCTGAGTTTTAAAATGCACATTATATTATGTTAACATCATTTCTCATATTGTAGGATTCGGTAAACAATAGCTGAAGGTGATCTCTTCGAGCACAGAAGAGAACGAGATATCAATCTTTCTTTCACATGTTTACTCTTCCTTGTTGCTATCAATAATCATTTGTCCAACACAACCAATATCTATAAATGGGCGAACACAGCGAGCCCGAAATTTTTGAAGTAAAACTACTTTACGCACGCTTGACTTGGGGAGTAAGCTGGTGGATGCGTGACGAGAGCGTTACGGAAGTGTGATCGGGCGAGGCAAACGGAAGTGGAGGGGCATATATAAATTAGTGAAGATAGAAAGAAAGATACTATTTATTTTTGTTTACCAACAAAATCAGTTGTTAAAACAATCAAAACAAACATATAGGATTAAAAAGATTTGATAATATTCAGAGGATATTAAAACTCTTTTCAACCGACTTAAAAAAGTAGGAGGTTCTCAATTCGACTGTATGTTTTTTTGTATGTTTGTTACGCGATATCTTCGCTAATTGTGCTCCGATTTTCAAAATTCTTTTTTTATTTGAAATAATATACTCCCGAGGGGGTCCCATTGTCACCAAGTCAGTATCTGATGATGGGATCCCAGGGAAATCTAGAACAACCCTCAAATTTTATAGGTACATATTACGTGTTTCATGTATTTCCTAAAACTATTGAAGTTTTGGCGTCTGGAAGTCATCATCTTATCATCATCACATGAGCTGATGAAGGAAGGTAGAACTCCTTAACGGTTAGGATTTGGAGGATAATTCTTTAAAAATTTTACGTAGACCGATAGTTGTATTCTTTCAGGTTATTCTGATGAGCTGATGATGAAAGATTTAACTCCTTAACTTTCATGCTGTTAAGATGATGAAGATGGAAGCCACAGGAATCTGTATCTGTTAATGAAAATTAAGATTTGATGGTTCCTATTGGCGAGTGGGTGATTGGGTATAACGTTGTTAGATAGATAGCATTATCACTAAAAATAAATAAAATAAAAGTTTAAAAAACTTAAAAACCGACTTCAAAATGAATTTCACTCAAAAGTATAAAATAATATTATTATACTTAGATACACGACATTAACCAACAATAACGAAATCAAAGGGGGGTAGGAATTAAATTTGGGGCCTAAAATTTATTTTGAGTCCTTCTTAAAACACTAATGTGGTGAAACAGTACATACGCGGAAAGGTCTTGCAGCCCATCCTCCAGTGACCCCTTAATAGTCTCATACGACACCCTCGACACGAGATGAGGTGGTGCTATTCTATGGCCACACCACCTAGCAATTTGCTTGCGCGTGGACTATATGCTTGAGTAAATACTCATGAGTCCTTCTCAAAACACTAATGTGGTGAAAAAGTACATACGCGGAAAGGTCCTGCTGCCCATCCTCCAGTGACCCCTTAGTCGTCTCATACGACACCCTCGAGAAGAGATGAGGTGGTGCTATTCTATGGCCACACCACCTAGCAATTTGCTTGCGCGTGGACTATATGCTTGAGTAAATACTCATGAGTCCTTCTCAAAACACTAATGTGGTGAAAAAGTACATACGCGGAAAGGTCCTGCTGCCCATCCTCCAGTGACCCCTTAGTCGTCTCATACGACACCCTCGAGAAGAGATGAGGTGGTGCTATTCTAAGGCCACACCACCTAGCAATTTGCTTGCGCGTGGACTATATGCTTTAGTAAATACTCATGAGTCCTTCTTAAAACACTAATGTGGTGAAAAAGTACATACGCGGAAAGGTCTTGCTGCCCATCCTCCAGTGACCCCTTAATAGTCTCATACGACACCCTCGAGACGAGATGAGGTGGTGCTATTCTATGGCCACACCACCTAGCAATTTGCTTGCGCGTGGACTATATGCTTGAGTAAATACTCATGAGTCCTTCTCAAAACACTAATGTGGTGAAAAAGTACATACGCGGAAAGGTCCTGCTGCCCATCCTCCAGTGACCCCTTAGTCGTCTCATACGACACCCTCGAGAAGAGATGAGGTGGTGCTATTCTAAGGCCACACCACCTAGCAATTTGCTTGCGCGTGGACTATATGCTTTAGTAAATACTCATGAGTCCTTCTTAAAACACTAATGTGTTGAAAAAGTACATACGCGGAAAGGTCCTGCTGCCCATCCTCCGGTGACCCCTTAGTCGTCTCATACGACACCTTCGAGAAGAGATGAGGTGGTGCTATTCTAAGGCCACACCACCTAGCAATGTGCTTGCGCGTAGACTATATGCTTGAGTAAATACTCATGAGTCCTTCTCAAAACACTAATGTGGTGAAAAAGTACATACGCGGAAAGGTCCTGCTGCCCATCCTCCAGTGACCCCTTAGTCGTCTCATACGACACCCTCGAGAAGAGATGAGGTGGTGCTATTCTATGGCCACACCACCTAGCAATTTGCTTGCGCGTGGACTCTTTGCTTGAGTAAATACTCATGAGTCCTTCTTGAGACACTAATGTCGCTTCTGTTATCGCTTTGCTAGTTTACCATATTATGCTGTGGTTCATTTCGGAAGAAAAACATACAAACTCACTTTCAGTCAAGACTTTTAAGAGGGGTGCTCTAACATCTATGATCATGAGAGTATATGCTATCCTAAAACCTTAACTTCATTAATGATGACTTCCTTATCTGCTTTACAGCTGACTTCAAGCCGCGGACGTTAGCTCCTGTTCAAACTCCGAAAGAAAATCGCAAGCCAAGTCCCAATTAACCCAGCTGCAATAGAATGAATTTCAGCATATCAACTACACCCAGGCTAGCCAGTGTTAAGAAACAATAGATCACAAAGTTTTACTATTAGTCTGTTTAAAAAATGTCTTTATTTTTTTACGTGCTGTTTTTTAGTCCTTTTTTTTTCATTTTTATCCTTAAGGGAGGCTCGAGTTTCCACACAAACGTAGTTCCGCTTTAATACAAAAACTAAATGCTGGTTTAAATCCAAGCTTTGCGAATGTATTGATTACACACATATCTATGTTTGTAATTAGTTTTCGATGTACTACGGGTAATATAAAACGGAAAAAAATAAGTGAAGTTTAAATTTTTCAGTACAAAACTAATTTAAGCCTTCGTTTAGTTATGTTTAAATTTACTAGGATGAAAGCGAATTACAAACATCGACATGTATCTACTAAATATATTTACAAAGTTTGGATTCAATTCGGCATGTACTTTTTGTATTAAAGCGGAACTACGTTTGTATGGAAATTCAATCCTCCTGGGGACCCTTAAGATATAGATCAAAAATTCAAAATAAGTACAAAATGAAAAGGTGACTTACTGGTATATCAACGCACACTCGAAACCACTGAACGGATTTCCCTGAAATTTGGAATAAAGACAGTTATGAAGACGTAGGCAGCTGCTAAGAAAGGATTTGGGGAAATTCCTACGGTAACACCTAAAAACAGGATCTGTGCGGGTGAAGCCGCGGGCACCAACTAGTGTTATATACCTTACTTCCCTTTTTTTGTTTAATTCAATATTTTCTGATTTTAGCCTTTACTTTTTTTTGTGTAGTTTAGATAAGAATATTATTAAATAGTTAAAATGGGTAACTAGCAAACAACATGAATTACTGTTGTACGTGAGTTTTCTTATTAGGGTAAAATCAGGACAGTTGCCCCAGGGGTATAGTTGCCCCGATTTTAATTATTCTAGTTTAGTGGATGAATCTCATGCTATTTTATTAATATATCGAAAGATTCCCCAACTACCACTAAGTTGACGGTGTCTCATGTCTCTGTGCGATTGCATGGGAAGGCAAAATGCGTTAAAAGTTTTTGTGTGGTAGATGTCCTGATTGTCGGCGGGGCATCTATCCTAATCGTAATTTACATGGATAAAGCAACTATCCCCTATGTGGGATAGATGTTCCTAAATATAGAGGTCCTCAAAAATCGCTAATACTCTAAAAATATTAATTATAACGTTTTTGCTCTTCATAAATTTGTAGATATATAACCAAAGTACGGGCCAGTTTTATAAATAAAGTACTTAGCTTTTTGTACTGATAGTTATAGAGTGATTTCAAAAAGTGTGGCAACTATCCGGCTTTTACCCTATATCATAAGGAGCGTTGCTGTCTTTGAAAAAACTATTATATAATTAGTATTAATTTAATTAAATCTTATGCATGGGCTTTTTAAAATCGAGTTTTATTTTTTTTCCTTGTTCTTAGCCTTTTTATTATCTTTTGTAGTTCAAATACAGACTGTAACAAAACTGAAGTAGGAGAAGTCACTGAGGTTTATTTGTAATCTCAGAACAACTTTCCTCAAGAACCATAGTCAATTAAAAAAATCAAAGTTCCATACAAAAACCGGCCAAGTGCGAGTCGATCTCGCGCAAAGTAGTGTTCCGTTGTCATAACAAAATAAATGTATACTTTAAGAAACAAAATTATATTTGCAGTTGACAATAGAAAGTCTGATGAACTTTTGACAAACCAACTGCACATCTTAAGTTGGTCGACTATTACTCATAAACTAAGAAAGCCTACATAACCGTGATAGTCTTACTACGAATATTTAAATTTTTTCAGATGCCCTGGTTTAACTAAACACTTGACTCTAACAAAAAAATTGCACTTTTAAGCTTAATAATTCGCAAACAGATCCCTATCAAAGAGAATATAACAAACTTGATCCCTGTAACTAAAAACGGTTTTACCAAACCCTCAATAGTTTTAAAATACCTATCCAAGAATATCCCAAACGATGTCAATGAAGAAACAATCACTCCCCTCTTTAAATGTAGGGTACATTAAAAAATATGATGTGTAACATGTGACAAAATACTTTAGGTTAGTTAGATTTGATGACGATATTGTACCTGGGTGGCGGATCTGACAGTAACGAAAAAAACCGACCAAGTGCGAGTCGGACTCTCGTAAAGTAGAATTCCGCGCTTTCGCGACTTCCTGTTACACATTTCCGTCCCATTTCACGAAATCACTCCCACAAATTGCAGGAAAGCGAGAGCAAAGATGTTACACGTCAAAAACATTTTTTGAAGATTTTAGTGTACAACTTTATCGGCTTGATCAATATGTATACCCATGATATTTTACAGCATTCTAGTACTAATAGTCTATGAGCTAAGACGCGGACAGACAGACGGGCAGCCATGGCGAAACTCTAATAATTCCTTGTTGAGCCCTACGGAACCCTAAAACTGAACAAAACCGGCTGATCAATTTATATAACCATTAAAAATTACTGGATTCTACAGAGAATTTGATGATATCCCAGTACAATCTGGTAAAATTTCATGGAAACTCTGTAAAATCCAGTTGATTCTAATGGGAACCTTCAGTGTCCAGTTGAATTTGATAAAATCTTGGTAGTTTTTGGTGAAATTGGATGGAAACTTTCCAGAATCCAGTAGGATCCATTTTAAATCACTGGATTCCACAGAAAATTTGATAATATCCTAGTTTATCCTGATGAAATTTCATGGAAACTCTCTAAAATCCAGCGGATTCTAATGGGAACCATCGGTTTCCAGTTAAATTTGATAAGATCTTTGTAGATTTCGGTGAAATTTGATAGAAAATACCTAGAATCTAGTAGAATTCATTAAAAATCACTGAATTTTAAAGGTTCCCAGTAGATGCCACTGGATTATAAAGGGTTTTCATAAAATTTCACAAAAAAAACTACCGAGATCCCTTTGAATTCAATTGGACCCTGCAGGTTTCCTCCGGATTCTAAAGGGATCTTTTCCCTGAAAATTTCAACGGCTTCTACCGAGAGACCATTCAGTCCCCCAGGTTTCCATGGGATTCCATGTACACTATCAGTTTCTTGGGAAAAGCTTTAATGGCGCTTGCACTTTCATTTAAATCTGTGATACAATTCTGTAGATTTATTCCTAAAAAAGAGAGGGAAAGTTGAGACCATTCGTTTCAATTAAATTATTGATTTATGTTATTAATTGTAATTAACATTGATGTAGACCGTTTGAATTTAAGATAACACCATATATTATTACAATAATAAATTAAAAGGGTATTTATTGTCTAGTTTCTAGATAACAGGGTCAAATATTTTTTTTTCACAGAGCGTTTCACTTTACGCAAAGTTTAGTTATTTCAGTAATAGATGAATATCGACATTTTATTAACAGTTACAAATTTTAGTGAAAATCAACCCTAGCGATTTTAGTTGAAGAGGCTATAGTTATTCCAGTTACAAAGGTTTTTATAGTTCCAATAATAAAGGATCGGGACCGGGAGTTCAATCCTAGTTTTAGACGTTTTTCATATATACAAGGTGTAACAAAATTGGTGTAGGTCCCGTTAACGGGGGATTCTACTCATCATACTAAACAACTTTCCCCAAGGAACCCATAGTCAATTCTCAAAAAAAACTTGGACCCTCCATACTGAAATGCACAAAATCAATCAATACTAATGTATGAGGAAAAAAAAGTGTGTGTGTCAGCTCCGACGTACAACTGGAGTTTACTCCTTACTAATGATTATAAATGTGTTGGGGATGGCGGCCAATTTTTTAAATTCTGAAAACGGATTCGTGATTAGGGACCTCAGGGACCCCCAGATATCGATTTTGGAAGCAATCGGTGCAGTAAGTAAGAAATTCAAAATGGCGGCCACTTTCATCAATTCTGACAACGGATTCGTGACAACGGATAAGGGACTTCAGGGACCCTCAGATATCGATTTTGGAAGCATTCCATCCAGTTACTAAAAAGTTTAAAATGGCGGCCACTTTTCTTCAATTCTGACAAGACAAATCTAACAACACTTCACACTCCAAAATCCATCTAGCCGTTTAGGCTACAGGACGAGACACACACATTACATACATTACGTACACTACATACACATTACACGCACATTACAGACAAATTACAAACATTACACACACATTACATACACACTACACATACATTACACACATTACACAAGCATTACACACATTACATACACATTACACAAGCATTACACACATTACACACATACACACATTACAGACAAATTACAAGCATTATACACATAACACACACACACACACACATTACACACATATTACACACATTACACACCTTATATATTATGAAAATCAATTCTTAAGGAGTAAACTCCAAAAATACTTCAATAACATAGGTATTTCAAATAACGTGACACGGTCATTCGATCACTAGATTTTACTCCTCATATTTTTTCATACCGGGCGCCATAAATGAAAATCAATTCTTAAGGAGTAAACTCAAAAAAAAATAAATTATTTTTTCTATCAAAGTTGTTCAGTATGATGAGTAGAAGCCCCTGTTAACGGGAACTACACCAATTTTGTTACATCCTGTATAAGGTGTAGCAAAATTAGCTAAAACTATTTTAACTGGTGCTTCTAAGCATGAGACTGAACAACTTTCCCCATGGAACCCATAGTCAAATCGCAAAAAAAAATTTGGCTCTCCCATACTAACTCGATCAGCTGATCAGCCAACTTAGTATGGGAAGTTCAATTTTTTTTTGAGATTTGACTATGGGTTTCATGGGGAAAGTTGTTCAGTTTCATGGGTCGAAGCACCAGTTAAAATAGTTTCAGCTAATTTTGTTAGACCTTATATACAGGTTGACTTTTAATTAGTTCTTGATAACAAAAAGTAAGCATTTACTCGTGATTACAAACAAGTTTCCCAAAGAAACAATATGTCAAATCAGAAGAAAAAAGTTGAGTCTCGATACATATCAAGTTATCAAATCGGCAAAAATGTATAAAGGACCAATTTTTTTTTTCATATTTGACATATAGTTTCTTTGGGCAAGTTGTTTGTAATCACGAGAACATTCATATCCTTGCTATCAAGAATTAATTAAAAGTCACCCTATATAAAACTAGCTTTTGTCCGCGGCTTCGCCCGCAAGGATATCGTTTTCATGACTGTATAGCTGGTGCCAGCGACTTCGGGTGATGGTTCTCTAACCTATGGTAAGCTATCTCGGGAAGTAGGTGTATGTAAAATGCGCTAAAACTATTTTGAATAAATACCGTTCACAGTTTTGTACGGCCCTGTACACATCATTTCCTTTTCTTGGAGATATCGCGTGACAAACTTAACCACCTGGATGCCTTCCCACGGATTGTGTCGTCTTAACAAATTATTACACAGTGTGACGAATCGGGGGCGGTCAAATATTGAATGGTACAGTCAGAGAGAAAAGCTGTTCGTGCATCCCTACGTGGTAGCTAAATTCTGCGCTTCATAATTATTTGGTCGAACTAAATACTTAATTATAAGGAAAACATCGTGAGGATACCTGCACACGCTTGCGAAGTAAATGGAAGGTTGTGTGTGAAGTTGACCAACCCGCACTGGGCCCGCGTGGTCGACTAAGGCCAGATCGCCCTAATTCAGGGTAGGCTCGAGCCCCTCGGTGGGGACGTATATGAGCTGATATGATGATGATGATGAATTACTAAAACGAGATAAGGGTAAGCCGCTGGAAGTGAAGAATATGAGGCTATACGTAATAAGTGGGAGGCCTCCCTACGTTACGTTTTTTCGGTGCGCGTTCTCCACTCTAGAACGTTACTGAGTTTTCGTAGTAATCCAATCAGAAATGAGGAGACCCGTTTATACAAATAGATCATAGAATCGCTTATACACTTATAGCGTAGGATATTTTTTAAAAATAGTAAATTACTATTACGGTCTTTTAGTTCTCTTAAGGGGATCCCTCTACCTTGTACGTAGTTCGCTGTAGTTACAGATAGAGCTGTGCCAAAAGTGGCTACTCTTAGCACTGCTATCTGTAACAACTATGTTTAGATAGGCAATAGTTTCTGAATAAATTATAAGTTCCCATTCCTCAGTATTCAATTCCATTCCAAAGTAACCGACATAGCTCTCAGAATTGCTAAACTTAAGTGGCACTGGGCGGAGCACATTGCTCGTAGAACAGATGGCCTTTGGGGTAGTAAAGTACTCGAGTGGCGACCACGCACCGGAAAGCGTAGTGTAGGCAGGCCTCCCACTCAGTGGACCGATGACCTGGTGAAGGTCGCGGGAAGCCGCTGGATGCGGGCAGCGCAGAACCGGTCGTCGTGGAGATCCTTGGGGGAGCCCTATGTCCAGCAGTAGACGTCCTTCAGCTGATATGATGATGATGACCTATTCCTAAAATTCTTCGTTATATCAGCTAGTTTTTTTAACTGATTGAGGCGCTAGTCAGCTGGGCGAAATCCGTTTGGATTTTGCTCAGATTAAATAAAGCTTTTCTTCGCGACTGTCTAAAACAAATCTTTGAATAATTTCCCACATAATAATGACGCTCAGCTTTGTTCAACCATTGTTAGTTCTCCAAACTATCAATAACTAAAGGCTTAACCCATGATTAAATCAAATGGTTAATGAGTCTGCTTGGTAAGACGAACATAATTTTTATATACCTACACTTCTAGGATACAATATGTCTGTGAAAAGACTAGGGATTGCATAATTTTGAGGGCCTATTGCGCCTAACTTCCACAAAAAATACATTTACGTATTTTATTCTACCAGAACTTGGGCGTCCGAGCGTTGTTTAGAGTCTCCTAGGAATGTAAATGAGAAAAATTATTCTCAGCAATGACTCTGATAGATACACTTAGAAAGTAAAACATTATCTAAATACAAAATTTCATACAACTCGTTAGAGCCGTGTCCGAGAAACAAATTTTGTAGATACAGGAATTGGGCTGCTCCCTTAAAGTAATCAGATACGATAGATTTTGGATAGAGGAATAATTACTTTTGCGGTCTCCTTAAATGTACACACACTTCGTTGACCGGAGTATGCAAGGTGTTACAAAATTGGGTTAGGAGTTGTTAACTGGAGTTTAAATTTGAAATGTCAAATTTGATAATAAACGTTTTTCTTATTTAAAGAATGAAGTAAGTCTCTTGAAGTTCAAGAGATAGCAGTATAATCACACAATATGTAAAATTTGTTAAGCGGGAATGGTCCTGGCTCCATGATATAAATTTTACTAAAAGTAAAAATTGCGAAGAGGGTGGGTGGTCTACGGTCTCAATTGTTTTTTAGTAAAAATCTGTAGTAAAATGGTCAACAAAAACTCGCACATCTAGTAATGCTATGGAAAAGTGCTAAAAAAGGCAAGCTTTTCCTTCTAAACATTGGGTTACTTGTACAATCTGTTTGATTTCATTTGCATAATAAGCCTCAGTTAATGACTCGTATACTAATTTTACACGATTTTTAAGCCGAGTTCCTAGAATTTTTTTTGGTGACAAAAAATATTGAAACATTCACACACACACGAACCCACACCCACATACACCCACATATACTTACACACACAAACACACACGCAAGCACGAACGCACATAACTTTTATGTGAACTGGCCCACTTGTTTCAATGTTTTGTGTTATATTTACGAAAAATACATATTATTAGTTCTGAACGCTTTACAACTGTTTTCATAAACTTTGTGACGGATGTAAAAATGTATGAAGCGACAGTAATGCACCACTCGATAGTGATGTGGAATAGTAAAAATCTTAAATAGTGATGTTCTATGTATTATTACTTACTATATCTATGATAATGTGTTTAGTTACTAGAATTATTTCGAATAAAAATATTATATTGTATGTACTGCTTTACATAGATATTTTTATAACTTGACATCACGTTTTTAGTTTGATTGAACTATTAGTTCAATCAATTAGGACCGGTCGTCGTGGAAATCCTTGGGGGAGGCCTTTGTCCAGCAGTGGACGATTTGTGGCTGATATGATGAACTATTAGTTGTAGAATTGATTTATCCGTGGCATATATTTTTTAAGTGCCATTCCAAAAATGTGGATTAAAAATGTTGCAATACAAAAAATGCTACACAGTAAAATAAAGCATATTTTTAAGGAGGCTTCTACTCGTAAAACTGAACAACGTAAAATAGTAGATTTTCATACATTTTTTGGATTCCCATACATTTTTGGACTCCCAAACATTTTTGGCTATGAATTGATCGAGTTGTATGGGAGAACAAAAGTGGTTCAGTTTCATTACTAGAAGCTTCTTTAAAAAAAACATGCTCTCTCTTACAACCTGTATGTATGTCAGTCTATGGTTCCCTTACCACAGGGAATCTTAGTGTGGGGTCAGGTGACCATGTCTGATTTTTCCCTAATTTTTTGTTGATTAAGGAGTAGTCACCGCACAGTAGCGCTCTTATCAGTTTTATTGTTATTTCTTTTATTTGAATAAGAAAATGCAAAAAGTAAGACGGTGTCACTGTAGTACATAAAAAAAACAAAAGTTTTACACTAGATTTACAGCAGTAAACCGCTGTACAGTCCCAATACTAGAATGGAAACTTCACTTGTAGCGATTTTCATTGTGCCGTAAACCCATACGTACCACTTAGTACTACCAAAGTATATATATTAGTACTAACATACAGTATGGCCACTCCCTGCCGCACTCTAGTTTTCGACCGCACCCCCTCGTCACCCTGATTGATACAGATTGGTTACAGTTTGGTTGTCAAACGTATGGGATTTCGCCGTGATTTTGTTTGCTCCGTCATTTGTTTTTACAAATGTAATTTCACGACCGTTGTATGCAGTGTCCGGGGTGTGGTACTACTGGAAATATAAAATGTGTATTTTTGTGTACTACAGTGACACCGTCTCAAGTTTTCCACTTTCTTATTAACTTACAAGAAATAACAATAAAGTCTACGAGGGCGCCGCTGTGCGGGGACTACCCCTTAACTTACAATGTGTGTCGTTGATTTAATACACAACTTTGTAAAATCTACAGTAAAAAATATACAGGTGTAACAAAATTTGTGTAGGTCCAGTTAACTGGAGGTTCTACTCATCATACTGAACAGCTTTAGTTTTATGACTGCTGAAATGGCAAAAATACTATACAAATCGATCACATAACAGATTTTGCCCAATTTTGTATGGAGGGTCCGATTTTTTTTGAGAATTGACTATGGGCTCACCGGGAAAATTGTTCAGTTTGATGAGTAGAACCCCCCATTTAACAGGACCTGCAACAATTTTGTTATATTCTGTATAGGGTGGCTTGAACGAAGGAAGCATTTCAGGAGGTGAATGAAACTGAACAACTGTCTTCAAAAACTTACGGTCGATTCTTAAAAAAAGTACTTTTTTATTGAAATCGATTGAAGCGTATTAGGGAAGTGTTTTTTTTTGCGAATTCTCCATCATTTCTAAGGCAAAAGATGTTCTGTTTCGTGTTCACATTCACCCACTGAAATGCGTCGATCGTTCAACCATTCAACCATTCACAGTGTCTTAAGTATGTACGCATGGTCCAATAAAACATGGTCTTCTATGCCGGGAGTGACACCTGCTTATTTGTATATCACCGTCCAGTCGCCACTTTATAGCTAAAAATACGAAATTGAGGAATCTTAAAATGTGATAATTTGGCTTAAAAAAATTTGGAATAATTATTCAACTTTTTTTTTTAATACTCAAATGAAACGATTTTTAGATATCACGATATCACATTTTTACGGCATCGGTGATGATTGGCTATGGCGTAATCAAGTGTTACCCACGTGAACACTGTTTCTTGGAATGGAATACCAGGCGCAGTGTATACCATGTATGTACGTACATATCTGTCTCTGTTTCCCATAGTATGGGGATTATAGTGATTTTTTTTATTATTATTTATGTTGACTGTGTGCTGTTGTTTTAATACACAAGATTGTATCATCTACAGTTAAACGTATATTTACGTTTAGTAATATTTATATGCCACGGTTAATTACCTTTAAATATTTTAGATTACTGTGCAATCGTTGACGAATACAAAATATTATACTATCACAAACAAGGTAATGGATTATTGCAATGTTTTCGGCGACGAAAAATGTATTGATTTGTTTTTGAAACTAGTAGGGTAGTTGACTGCTGGTGTGATCTGAGTTTCATCTGTCAAAAACGACATTTTATTATAAAATGTTTGAAGTAGCTTTGTGGCGTCATAGTTTTTTAGCATTACTGGTGATGCCTTGGTCTCGTTGTGAAAATTATTCACCATCAACTATGAATTTAAAAAATAAATAGAGTTGATGCCAATAGCCTACCAATTGTAAATAAAAATAAAGATAACTAATATATGTATAAAATAAAAAAAGTTGAGGAAAGTTGATGAGAGTCGAAAAAAAAGCAGACGGAAGTGGAAAAGACAAAATTTTGAAAAACATGATAATAAAAACACATTAAAAAGAATATAATATAAAAAAAGATCGAAAATATAGTAGAGGATGACTTCGTCACAGTACTAATTTATAAGATTTTATTAATTAGCAAATTGAAGACGTTATGCAAAACAGAGTGAGATTTTTGAAATTTGCGTAGGAGAGCACTTTATTACACATCAATAAGGCATTGGATATACTACACAGTACCTATTTAAAATAAATTATAAAGTATTTTTCACCAAATGGCATTTCTCCAACAAAATATCAACATTTTTACATTAATAAATGCAATTGCATTAATTAATTTTCAATTTTATATTTATTTAAATCACTAAATTAGAGTTTCAAAAATATTGACGTCACAGGCCAATAGTAACACAAGCAATTCCAGAGCAAAATGTCGCTTCTGATAGCTGATAAAAAGCATCTCGAATGACTAGTTGTCAAACACCCATATTTACAGTTTATTTACAAGCTTTTATTTAGTTTCACCTGTCCCGGTGTCTGTAATGAAATCTTGCAAGTTAAATTTGAACCACTTTAGCTGAAATTTGGCATGCATACGTATATCGCGTGACACTAAAAGCTTGTACCAAAAAGCTTCAAATTAATTTTATTGCAATCGTCCCTATCTTATTTTAATTTAATCACACACAAGCTTCACAATTACGAAGAATGGCGTTTTTTTTAAAGTTTCGGGTCGCTACACCGAAATGAGAACTACACAATTGGTGTACTACTTGTGAAACACTGCAACACTCCTCATGGATTCGAAATATTGTTTCATGAGCGCTTGTAATAACTGATAACTCTTAGCACTTATTTTCTTCAGCATTGTACAGGGTGTAACAAAATTTGGGTCGGGCCCGTTAACTGGATGTTATCCTCGTAAGTAACTATTTAGTAATCTGTGTCCTCGTCGTCGTAATGAACAAATTTCCATGTCAATTCATGTTTCTCTGTGACAAGGGGACAAAATTATATTTTGTTTCGAGGGTGTTAGTTTGAATCCTGTGCTTAGCGAGGATTCAATATACGTCATCGCCTGAGAATAAAATATTTTGGCGCCGCGTGACACGCACAATTTTTCATCACAACCTATGAGAAGAAGAAACTACTTTGCACCTGTAGATATTGGTTTGAGAGTTCTGTCTTGTGATTGGTCCGCGTCCGTATCAGAGTTCGAACGCGGGCCAATCAGAAGAGAGAAAGGAAACTTCCTACAGGGAGCTAAGTAGAATTTTGTTCGCACTTATTGAGGAACCAACCGTCGTTTTTCGAATAGGTGTGATGAATTTTTTTTTTATTTCTCTCTTTACGATTACGAAGAACCTTTTCTCTCTCTTTTTCTCTCCCTGTCTCTTACGGTGATAAGCCATCTTTTCTTTTTTGGAGAAGTCGGTGTGGATTCCTTAGAGAAATTAATTTAGTGTGGTGTGAAGAAGCCCCAGTTAACGGGTCCTTCACTAATTTTGTCACATCCTGTATAAACGAAACATCTTCCATATTCTTTAAATACTAAATTATTTAGCGTATATTTTGTGTTAAGTTCTTAAATGTTCCTAGATTTGTATTTTTTTTAAGATACACGTTCTAACACGAGATTTTCGGTGTGTTTAGGGTACCAATCTTGCGATATTCTTAGCGGTGCGGGACTTACTTAAAACTAATTTTGGGTGCGGGACCCTAAAAATCAAAAAGGTTACAAACTAAAAAAAATGACGATAAGTGAATGTACTCCAAAAGTTGCCTAAAATATGTGGCTATTTCGGTACAACATAGAGTACGAAGGATATTTTAAAGGGGGGATCCATGTTGTACTCTAGAGTACAGGAAAAATTGTTTTTTTTTACTTCTCGTAGAAGCCAGTTTTCACGGGAAGATCAATATTATTTGCGAATGAAGTTTATGTCGATTCTGAATCGTCCCTTATATAATATACTGATATGTTATATCAGTCGTATTTTTATCACATTTTTCCCGCAAATTGTACCGCTCCGGCATAGTAAAAAGAAAGGATAGTAGGTTATCTTCATACAATGGTACATCAGTTTGTATGTGTGCGCGTCAGTAGGCAGGCGCGCACACTACAATAATAAAAACGTGTACTTTAGTAAAAGGAAATAAGTTGTTTTCATTATTATTGTAGTGTGCGTGCGTGCCTACTGACGCGCAACATACAAACTGATGTACCATTGTATGAAGATAACCTACTATTCTTTCCTTTTACTATGGCTCTGGTGTTAAGGGTGCGTTAAATGATAGAATTTGTATTCAATCACAAAACGAATTCTTCTTTGATCGGAACAGGCATTTATTCGTGTTATTAATAATTACATTATGGATTTTATGATATTCTCACACAATAAATGTTTAGTGTACTAATACTAGTTGTAGTCGCTATTCAACCATCACAAGATACTTTTACATCGTACAATATTATTATGGTACCAAGTACATTATATGAAATATAGTAAAAATGGCACCAAAAAAATCTGAACATTAACTAGTGTTCTAGTTTTCATGATTCCACTATGAAAACTAATTAATATTGTTTTACATTATTTGGAATAAAAAAATAATATTTTAGTAATATTGACGTACATTTGCTGTTATTCCTTTCTTATTTATTGAAATAAAAATTAAAGTTTTTCGACCATGTCGGCTCTTAGAAATTACAGATAACGATGAAATTTTTTAAAGAAGGAAAAAAAAATTGTACCATGAGGATGCAGTAGAGAAGTTTAATAGATTTTTTTAAAAATTAAATCTGGTATCTTTATGTAGTGTAAGGTTTTTTTTCGGGGTGTATGGATAATATCTGTATAAATTAGATTATTCATAGAGATTCTGGAGAGGTAGTGTTAAGTTATAGAGCAAAAGCTCTGTCCATAGTTCTAAAAACAAGTTTGGGTTCTTTTAGTGAAAAAGAAAAAAAAAATCGGTGGAAACAACAAACCGAGAGTAATCAAAATACATCGGTAGAAACAACAAACCGAGAGTAATCAAAATACATCGGTAGAAACAACAAACCGAGAGTAATCAAAATACATCGGTAGAAACAACAAACCGAGAGTAATCAAAATACATCGGTAGAAACAACAAACCGAGGGTAATTAAACTATCTTAAAAAATGGGTACTGGTTTTCAAATCTCGACTGACATTTCGGAAATTTCTTTCCATTTTAGAAAAATAAAATATAACCAGAAAATATATGTAAATCATTTTGGACGTGTCATATTGTCGTCGTGTAATTTTCTTTATAAAGTATAATAATTGAATTTTTGAAAATGTATTAATGAGCAAAGGTAACTATATCAATTTTTAGCTAAATATACACTAAACGGACCCAAAAATTGTAAATTTCACGCAAAAGTTGAATAAAAGATAGGTTTAAGTGAAATTTAGTGTAAAACTAAATAGTATAAGTTAGATTTGGACAATGCAAGTAGATAACAGCTACGTTTTTTTAATGTAAAGAGAACCATCGGATTTTACTTAATTAAAATCACTATAATAAATCAAATACATTACCTACTTTAAATTAATTAAAAAAAAACAATGTGTAGCGCGAGGTTGTATGTTGTGTTAAGATATAATTTTATTACTATTTTAATAATATTATTTTACTTAATTTTTCGTGAATTAGATAAATTAATTATTTTTTTCTTATCAATGTAATGTTTATATACTTACATAAATAGTTATTATATATTAAATAAGTGGTTTTATTTACTGTATAATTGTGTTAACCTTTTTAAAGAGATCGAGGGTACAGGCTAGAAAAATATTGTGTTAATCTATGTATACACAGTCACAGTGTTAGTTCCATACTCCTCCGAAACGGCTGGAAGGATTTCCATGAATTTTTCTGTGTATATTCGGTAGGTCTAAGAATAGGCTTTAGAAAATTTTTCATCGGGATCTGAGCGGGCAAAGCCGCGGGAAACAGCTGGTAATGGTATAAAATCTTAACTCTTTATTATTGATAGTTAAGAGATCTTACATACTCGTTTTAATTGAATAACTGTGTGGCTTTTTGTAAGCCTATTCATATACTAAAGATTTTTAATCACCGTCCAAGTTTTTCGGGGTGATAGTACCCGTGAAACTGAACAACTTTCTCCAAGGAAAATGGGTCATCATCATCATCATATCAGCCGAAAATCGTCCACTGCTGGACAAAGGCCTCCCCCAAGGATTTCCACGACGACCGATCCTGCGCTGCCCGCATCCATCGGCTTCCCGCGATCTTCACCAGGTTATATCTCCGAAACTGTTCACCGCCGCCCTGGAAGATGTTTTTAAGCTTCTGGACTGGGGTGGACTCGGCATCAATATCAACGGCGAGTACATAACCCACCTCCGATTCGCTGACGATATCGTGGTCATGGCCGAGACTATAGAAGACCTAAGCACAATGCTCGATGGCCTCAGTAAAGTCTCTCAACAAGTGGGTCTTAAAATGAACATGAACAAGACGAAAATAATGTTAAATGTTCGTGTCGCACCCACCCCTCTAAAGGTTGGAGACTACACTGGAAGTTGTTGCCAAATATGTATATCTGGGACAAACAGTCTAGCTAGGCAGGTCCAACTTCAAGAAAGAGATCAATCGACGAATCCAACTCGGCTGGGCAGCGTTCGGGAAGCTTCGCAATATCTTCACGTCCCAAATACCGCAGTGTCTCAAGACTAAGGTCTTTGACCAGTGTGTGTTGCCAGTGATGACTTACGGAACTAAGACATGGTCGCTTACTATAGGCTTCATATGAAAAGGCTCAAGGTCACCCAAAGCGTGATCGAATCAGAAACGAGGAGATCCGCAGGAGAACTAAAGTAACCGATATAGCTCACAGAATCGCTAAACTGAAGTGGCAGTGGGCAGGGCACATAGCTCTAAGAACAGATGGCCGATGGGATAGTAAAGTTCTCGAGTGGCCACCACGCACCGGAAAACGTAGCGTAGGCAGACCTCCCACGCGGAAAATGGGTCGAAATATGAAAAAAAATCGGTCCTCCCATACAAAATAGATCAGCTATTGATTTTGCATGGGAGGTCCGAATTTTTTTCTCATATTTCGACCCATGTTCCTATTTCACGGGTACTCTCTCCCTGAAAAATTTGGACGGTGACAAAAAAAAGACACCTGTATATTAGTACTAACATAACGAGTACACATGGCACTCCCTGCCGCTCTTTAGATTCCGACCTCCTTCACCACCACGTCGTCACCCAGATTGATACAGATTGGTGCTAGTTTGGTTCTCGACCGGTGATTTCCGTCATTTGTTTTTAGAAATGTCACTTCTTGCCCGTTGTATCAAGTGTCCGGGTTAGGCATACATGACAGTACTACGATAACTGTATACAGTATGCAATAAAATTTTTCTTAGTGTTACAATAATAATCATGGGATCTCTATTAGTAACGTCTCATAGGAAAACCCGGCCAAGTGCGAGTCCGGCTCGCACAATAAGGGTTCCGTATCATCGTATAAAAAACGCGTTTCTTGTATGAGCGCCTTCCTTTAATTTTTATCACGCTTTTATTAGCTTCACTTGTATGTTTGTATGTAACCGACTCTTTGGATTCGATTTTGACCCACTTTAAACAGACAGAGTTAATTCCAACTTTGTAGAATTATCAAGAATCAGCGACAATATAATAGTTTCATAAGTTTGAACTAAAAAATAAAAAAATAAATAGATAGAATAATGGCGCTCTGTGCCATATTTTTCGTCTATCGAGCAACCCACACTTTTTCACAATAATACTAGTAATTTGTTAATTATTATTTTCAACTTATATTAAGAATTATTTTTTACTTGATGTACTTTAAAAGCGTGTTTTTTAGTTTTTTTAAACTCTATTATTATTTGTTATATCGGCGGCGGCGATAGAAATCACACTGAAAATTTCAACTGTCTAGGTACTTTTCCTAATTACGGTTTATGGAATACAGCCCGTTGACTGACAGACAGACGGACAGCGGAGGCTTACCAATAGGGTCCCGTTGGCATCCTTTAGGTACGGAGCCCTAAAAAGTAGAAGTGACTGTTATGGACGCTACAAAATTTTTTTATTGGATTTCCATCTCTTCGACATAGAAGCCGTTGATTGACCATTTGTATGGAGACCATTTTTTTTAATTTACTAGAATTGGGTTCTTTGGAGAAAGTTGTTGATTGACCATTTGTATGGAGACCAATTTTTTTTTAATTTACTAGAATTGGGTTCCTTGGAGAAAGTTGTTAATTGACCATTTGTATGGAGACCACATAACGGCTCCTACCCACTTTTATTACACCCTGTATAAAGTTTATCGTGTGCGGAAGATTCGGGAGATATCTATGTATACATAGTTGTGTATGTCGCTATGTCACAGGTTCGTACCACGAGTAGATCGACTTCCCAAGATACCTGCGATATACTTACTACACGTCCAATTAAAGGAAAAACAATGGGTTATTTCGATTTCTCGGGAATCCCCCGATTTTTCGGGATCAAAAGTATATTGTCGTAACTATAATCAACATAATATTTGAATACGCATAATCTAAAAGTGAAAGTTTCATATAAATAAGCTATTTCAGAGATATAATATCGCACTATGCTACTGCCAGGCTTTTTAGAGGTTTTAGTCCTTGAGCCTTCATAAGAGGCACATAGTAAGCGACCATATAACACTTTAAACTTTCACGATTATTCATACTGACAAATTGAAAACGGGACTTGACGTGATTTTGTATAATTGATGTTTTTTTTACCTCAACGTTTCGACTATGCTTCGATAGCCGTGGTAAAACGTAGTTTATTATATTCTCTTTGGCCGTGGTCGCGAGTAGACTGAAGCCGCGGTGTCATTGCCGCCGCGCATCGCAGGAACACCTCCATCTACCCTCACTTCATTTTGTGAAGGGTTAGGGTCACCACACATTTCACTTAATAAGTTAGGGTCACGACACACTACACTGACGCAGTCCACAGGCCGCACGGGTGTTTGTTCGCAGTTTACTTGTCTACACTTATCATATCAATCACCGGATTCCATGACGAGGAAAGCTGTATCCCTGATCACGTCAAGTCCCGTTTTCAATTTGTTAGTAAGCGACCATGTCTCAGTTCCGTATGGCATCACTGGCAACACACACTGGTCTATAGGTCCTTTTATCGCGGTAGAACAATACATGCTAACTCATAACCTAACATAACCGTCTGGTCGTCTGACTCGGTTTTATTAGAGTTTTTTGTAGCTCACAAAGCGGCGGCGCGCCATATTGTAAAACGGCTAATTTTACAATTATGGCTGCGACATATATGTATATTAGTACTAACATACAGCACGGACGTTCCCTGCCGCTCTCTAGATTCCGACCTCACCCCCTCGTCACCTAGATGGATACAGATTGGTGTTAGTTTGCTTCGCGAACTTAGAGGATTTCGCAGCGATTTTGTTTGTTTCGTTATTTGTTTAAAAAATGTCATTTCTCGCGCGTTGCATGAAGTGTCCGGGGTGTGCTGTTAATCTCGGCATTGACACGACATAGAGCGTAAACTGCTATTTATCAAATTTGAAGAGCACTACATTTTGATACTGAAGTGATGGGAAAAAGGCTCAATAATTCCACTTTATTTGCTTGGTAAATTAAGACCAAATAAAATGTTCATTGACAATAAAAACTATTTTATAAGTAATTAGATTTTTGAGTAACTAAATAATTGATAAGCATTAAGTATTCTTCAAGAATCATTAAAAAATTCTTTTAAAATTTTCATAGAACTCTTCTTTGCATTGCTCTCCTCAACTAGCCCCAACTTCTTTTAAAAATTTGGGTTTTGTCCATCTACTCCTACTGGCATTTATACTATTACAATAGTAGAACTATTTGGAACTCGTAGCTACCTACATCTAAATATAGTCATCTCTGTTTAACGGGTATTTTACATACTAAAGTAGAAAGGGATGGCATGCATTATAGCAAATATATGAATTTCAGGGGGCACGGCAGTGCACTCCGCCAAGTCAAGCAGACAAGAACGGCCTTACACGCTTTTCTCGAAGCAACTCAACGCAGTTGCGAGCTCTTAATATCTTTGTTAGGGACTAAAGAAACTGCCTGAATTTAATATTGCATTGTTTACGTAATGTAGACAGCGTATATCCCAAGTTACAAGTTTATACCTTTAACGGTTTTTAGGGTTCCAAAGTCAACAAGGAACCCTTATTGTTTCTCCATGTCTGTTCGTCTGAACGCGGCTTAACTCAGATACTATTAGTATTAGAAAGCTGTAATTTGGCACCGGTATACATTTTAATCACGCCGACAAAGTGGTACAATAAATTTTTAAATTTGCCTCCCCTCTTGTAATAAGGGGGCGAATTATTTTTCGTTTACGTACCCTATCGTGTGGGGTATCGTTGATAAGAACTTAAAAAAAAAGTAGTGTGTGGTTTTATGAAACCACGGTAAAAGTGAAACTTTTTTTTCACATTATAGACTTTACAGAGGACGAAACGATCATGGCTGAGCTATCGTATTGGAGATACGGTACAGAGGACGAAACGATCATACCGACCGTCACGCGACACACAGACGAAAAAAATTGAGACGATGTAATAAAAGTTTCACTTTAACAACTGTGGATTTACTAAAACTTGTTTCGATCCAGGTATTGTTTTGCGAAATATTAAGCTTTAAAGTGCCATTTTTTGTTTTTTGTTAACGTGAAGTGTCCTCCCACCAACACAAACTAGCGCTTTATCTGAAAAATTTTTATTAGTAGGAAATATAAACAATTTAAAAGGCCTTTGTCCAGCAGTGGACGTTTTTGGGCTGATATGATGATAAAAGGAAAACTATCACGGCTACGTAGGTTTTCTTAGTTTATAATCATAACCTTTTATCGATAAAGAAATGTTTACACGTCGATTTCGATTTAAACATTAAATTTAAATACTAGATTGTCAGTCAGTCAATACAAAAATAATATTATGTCATATTATAAAATAAAAATTACTTATCAAAAGATAATATAAATTTAAAAATTCATTCAAACTGTAAAACGTTTTCTCGAGAAGCCAACGCTTTAAAGCTTGCCTGTGTGAGAGCTCAGTGACATGAGTCGGCAGTTTGTTGTAGAGTGATGGCCCCAACACATGAGTCGTCTTACCGGACTTAGCGAGTCTACACCGCACCTGCAGGAGCCTGTCCACGTCGCGGTGGTTGCGAGTGTGTACATCCCTCGGTGTCACGTACTCGTGACAATTGTTGTACATATATACAGCCACCTTAGGTATCAGTAGCGAGGGCACTGTAAGGATTCCAAAACTTTGGAAGTAAGGCCTGATAGGAGTGTAGTGCGACACCTCACCACCTCCCTCGGCAGTCGGCACCACCCAGGAGAGCCGCCGGAGAGCGAAGCTAACTCCTCCTAGTTTTCCGCACAGCTTTGCTATGTGAGATTCCCAGGTGAGACCACGGTTTAGGAGTAATAGTCGACCAACTTAAGATGTGCAGTTAGATTTGTAAAAAGTTCATTGATTTTCCATACAAATTTTTTCTTCGTGTACCAACTGTAAGTATAATTTTGTTTTTTAAAATACGTAAACATTTATTATTTTTAAAAGACTGGAACCCTACTTTGCGCGGTTCCGACTCGCACTTGGCCATTCTTTTACGGTAGGTTGGACCTACTACTTACAGTAATAATAACCTACGCATTGCAGGTATAATCTTTGAAACTCGACTAATTTAACTACCAATTTCTTTTTCACGATCGGCAAAGAGAAGTGTTTTTCGATAGGTAGGTCTATTTCTTTTATTTATCGACCAAGTCATAAATGTTTAACTAATAGCCAGTTTAATCTGACCTTGCATTAGTAGGCAGACACTAGTACTGCGAGGTCTACTTATACTGAATTATTTTAAGGTCATTTACTTTTTACTCGAAAGAGTCAAAATTAGTGAAGCTGCGGTCGGGTCGTTACATTAGTAAAACTGTTACTTAGACCTACCTAGATCTAAGTTTTAATAATATATAATAACTATCTTTTCCCCGCGGCTTCGCCCGCGCAGACTCCGGTGAAAAAAAATTCTATACCTATTCTCAGACCTACCGAATACACAGAAAATTTCATGGAAATCGGGCCACCCGTTTCCGAGGAGTATGGCGACTAACACTGTGACATGAGAATTTTACATATAGATAGAAGATAATAAATAATTAATGTGACCTTTCGATTTCGACCTTCGGAAACTAAAGAATATTTCAACCTCCTTTACCGTAATGAACATGGGGAAAAATTAGTAAAATTAGAAAATGATCTGGTTTGTTTATATTTCGTATTTTCTGGATTCGGACAAACTTAAGATATCATACCCTCCTTACAGACACGGTGAGTAGATAAGTTGTGCAGCCACGATGAGCATACTTTCTCGCGAAGACTTCATCGTGTGGGGTAGTCGGGCATACACAAATCAACACTTAGTAGCAAAGAATAACTTTATTTATTTATTTACTAGCTTTTGCCCGCGGCTTCGCCCGCGTGGACATCGTTTTTATGACTGTCTTTAAGAGTGAATTGTGCGCGAGCCGCCGCCAGCGTAGACATTACTTTTCTCCAGATAGGGCTATTCTGATTAGCAGTCTATGCACAGATTTGAACAAGTAATATATAAGTCATTGAGTCTATGTCATTTCCCACTCCCTCAACCATCTCTATACAAAAATCACAATGATCCATTATTCCGTTGCGATTTTAAAGAAATGAATCAAAAACAACTATTTTTTTAGTTCCCTCAGGAACTGCATTGGACTTTGCTATTTTCACGGGATAAAAAGTAGTCTATGTCCTTCCGCATGACCGTGTTGGAGCGTGGAAAGGTAAAAACACATTTTCACATTTATAATGTTACGAGCCGCCCCGGCTTCGCACGGGTGCAATGCTGATACTAAACTAAACTGTAGTATCTACAGAATGTCTTTATGCTCCCCGGCCGGTACCGCCGCAACTGCTATGTCCCTGCATTTTAAATCTGTAATATCTTCGAAAATATTCATTTAAATTATATGCTGTAAAGGGCCATATTGATCTACATTACTTGCACAATGTATTCAAGGTACTTAATTGGATAAGGATTAATGCTGTATTGCTTAAAATCGTTTCGTAAATAAACCATTATTTATTTATTTATATTCAGGATTAAAACAGTCGCCACATTCAGACCTATAGTAGACCCGTAACTCATACTTACACATAAAAACTTCATGAAATGTTCACAAATAATTGGTATTTCTGGGGAAGTAACTTATTCAGATTTTTTTTCTGGAATAATGAATTATCAGTGTCCCCGGTCTTATCAAATACTAGTTTTTTTTACAAAGTTTCATTTAAATCATTAAAGCCATTTTTGATTAAAAAAAACAAGCAACCTGGGTTTATATAAGAGGTATCTTATTCCGAATTTTCCTGGAAAAATTAACATGAACTACGGTGTAAAGTAGATCATCGAAAATTATAATAACTTACCGAGTTTTATCAAAATCGTTAGAGCCGGAGCCGAGAAAAATTTTTTTTTAGGCAAACCCTAAATAATCAGTATAGGGAAATTCGAAAAAAGAGTATGACATTCACATAGCCCAAATTTTATCTAAATTCGTCCAGTAGTAAAGGCACTACAGTACGGACGAACGCACATACATAAATTTTTATTTATTAGTTTCTTAGTCTCTATTAGTGTACGACAATCGATCCCCATCAAAATATCAAGTTTTTTGCCTTCACAATATTTTCTCCCTCCACTCCTTCGCCGGTCGCATACGCTCCTGACTGACTCCTCGCAGCTCGAAATGTATTCTATAGGTACACACAACTCGTGCAAAGAAATGTCGAAATGAAGCCAACTTTATTTCCAACTACCCTCTAATGTTTTGTATTTCATTCAATCGCCCGTTTGCTTCATTGCTCGTTGGGCGTTGGTGATCGTGAGTCTATCTGTGATTTTTTGAAAATAATATAATAAAATAAAATAAAATGGAAACTCCGCAAACAGTAAGTACATTAATTTAATTAATGTTATATTTAAGTAGACGTGCAGGTAATAAATAGGTCTTACTTACAATGCATACATTCGAAAACTCTTGTAATAGGTAGTCTTGTAAGGTGATCTGGTAACACGATGTTGGTGGTGCATACCGAATTTTCCAAAAGTATTAGAACATTTAGTTATTGACATAATTTGATGCCAAATTAGACTATTGGAACGGTTTTGTAGTTGCTAATCTAAATACAATAAAGTATAGTAAATATTTTTTTTATCGTGGGTAGGTTGGTAAGCGCATCAGTTGAGAAGGCTGGATTGATTTGGCTGTTTTTAAATGTTTGTAATGTGTGTTTGTGGAACGGTTTTGTAGTTGCTAATCTAAATACAATAAAGTATAGTAAATATTTTTTTTATCGTGGGTAGGTTGGTAAGCGCATCAGTTGAGAAGGCTGGATTGATTTGGCTGTTTTTAAATGTTTGTAATGTGTGTTTGTGGAACGGTTTTGTAGTTGCTAATCTAAATACAATAAAGTATAGTAAATATTTTTTTTATCGTGGGTAGGTTGGTAAGCGCATCAGTTGAGAAGGCTGGATTGATTTGGCTGTTTTTAAATGTTTGTAATGTGTGTTTGTGGAACGGTTTTGTAGTTGCTAATCTAAATACAATAAAGTATAGTAAATATTTTTTTTATCGTGGGTAGGTTGGTAAGCGCATCAGTTGAGAAGGCTGGATTGATTTGGCTGTTTTTAAATGTTTGTAATGTGTGTTTGTGGAACGGTTTTGTAGTTGCTAATCTAAATACAATAAAGTATAGTAAATATTTTTTTTATCGTGGGTAGGTTGGTAAGCGCATCAGTTGAGAAGGCTGGATTGATTTGGCTGTTTTTAAATGTTTGTAATGTGTGTTTGTGGAACGGTTTTGTAGTTGCTAATCTAAATACAATAAAGTATAGTAAATATTTTTTTTATCGTGGGTAGGTTGGTAAGCGCATCAGTTGAGAAGGCTGGATTGATTTGGCTGTTTTTAAATGTTTGTAATGTGTGTTTGTGGAACGGTTTTGTAGTTGCTAATCTAAATACAATAAAGTATAGTAAATATTTTTTTTATCGTGGGTAGGTTGGTAAGCGCATCAGTTGAGAAGGCTGGATTGATTTGGCTGTTTTTAAATGTTTGTAATGTGTGTTTGTGGAACGGTTTTGTAGTTGCTAATCTAAATACAATAAAGTATAGTAAATATTTTTTTTATCGTGGGTAGGTTGGTAAGCGCATCAGTTGAGAAGGCTGGATTGATTTGGCTGTTTTTAAATGTTTGTAATGTGTGTTTGTGGAACGGTTTTGTAGTTGCTAATCTAAATACAATAAAGTATAGTAAATATTTTTTTTATCGTGGGTAGGTTGGTAAGCGCATCAGTTGAGAAGGCTGGATTGATTTGGCTGTTTTTAAATGTTTGTAATAATTCGAATAACTTTTTTATGTGAAAAATGGATTTCATGTTCTAATGACATAATCTGGTTTATTTCAAGTATTGAATTTTGACATTATTATTAACTACTAGCTGTCCCGGCGAACTACGTACAATTAGTAATCTGTGGTACCGCCTTACATTACTTTACACTGCCCTACCCTACCCTACCCTACACTACACTACACTACCCTACCCTACCCTACACTACCCTATACTACCCTAACCTACACTACCCTACCCTACACTATCCTAACCTACACTACCCTACCCTACATACACTACACTACACTACCCTACCCTACCCTACACTACTCTACACTACACTACCCTACCCTACCCTACACTACCCTACCCTACACTACCCTACCCTACCCTACATACACTACACTACACTACCCTACCCTACACTACCCTACACTACACTACCCAACCCTACCCTACCCTACCCTACCCTAAAAAAAAATATTGATGTTGGCCGGTTCTCAGACCTACTCAATATGCTCACAAAATTTCATGAGAATCGGTCAAGCCGTTTCGGAGGAGTAAGGGAACGAAAACTGTGACACGAGAATTTTATATATTAGATTGATTGTTTATTTCTTGATTTTTCACATATGAAATTATGTTATTAATATATTATATAACTATCAGAAAGAGTGCAATTTGCACCTATTTTGAATAACCTTGAATCATGAATCTGTTTGTAAAACTTTGAATTTCCTTTGATTGTTGCTGATGAAAATAATCCTTCGACCCAACACTTATTGAGATACAGTAGTTAAGTTTGTCAAATACAGGTTTAGGCGGTTCTGGCCTCGAATGTCCAATTCCTTAAATGTCCATTTTCCTCGAATGTCTAATTTCCCGAATGTCCAGTTGCTCAAAGGTCCAATTCCCGGAATGTCCATTTGCTCGAATGTCCAATTCCAGAATGTCCGTTCATCGAATGTCCAATTCCCTGAATGTCCATATCACCATGGAAATAGATCTACGGCTACAACAACGGGTACTGGGTTTCACGGAGTCGGATAGGACGTAGTGCGAAACTGCTCTAACGGTACCGTTTCAAAAATAAACCTAGTATTGAATTTTATTCATTTGTGTACCATTACCGACGGATACCTTTTTAGTTGATACCTTTATTTTAATTACTTCACGGTCTTATGCGTTCATGGAAATGTACATTTATCACTCATTTAACTTACTTTTTATCTTACTGATCATTAGAATAGCGATAATAATTGCATGTCGGGTACGTCTCTTACCTATTAATATATGTAGGTATAACTCTTTAGATAATAGTGATACTGGCCAATCATTGAAAATAATAAACATGCATTAGAATATGTCATTTAATTTAGTGCTGTCAGTGTCAGTAACATTATCTCTTACACTGATGGAAAAAATATGGTTTACCTTCTGATTATTAATAGTAGGCCAACAATATGTGGTGAATTTCGTAGGCACACGGACTATTTGTAACTCTACTAGACGTCCAGCCAGGTTCTGATGTTTCATCACAGACGAAACGGTCAATTGGGTCATTAGACATACAAAGATTGGACGTACAGGTAATTAGACATACAGGGATTGGTCGTTCAAGGAATTGGTCGCACGGGGACTGGGCATTTGGAAAATTGGACATTCGATTGATGGAATTGATGGAATGGATTGCTTCAAGTTATATTAATCCAAAATAGCCAATCCCATTAAAAGAATTGTGAACCTAAGGTTACAATTAGACTTCCTATACAAACGGCTATATCGATTTTCACATCTTAAAAGTTAACCGATTTTGTCCAATTTTTCATTAATTCTTAGTCAGAACAAAAGCGAGGTTTATGTATCGTAACAAATAATGGTCGAAGTTTTGCACGAAAACGTCATCATCGTCATAATATCAGCCGAAGGACGTCCACTGCTGGAAATAGGCCTCCTGTTTTTTATTTCCCTTATTCGGAGTATTACGGATATTTAAAAAAAAATGGTCCGGCCGTTCTCAAGTGATGCGTTTACCAACGAACTGCATTTATTTTCAGTAAATATAAAAGTGAACCGTGACCGCCCGACTGACTGATCTATCGACGCACAATTCAGCTCAAACCACTGGACGGATCGGGCTGAAATTTGGCATACAGATATCAATTTATGACGTAGGCATAGGATTTTGGGAACGACGAAAAAGGCGGGCGAAGCCGTGGATAACAGCTAGATATCAATCAATTGTCACATGTATGAAAGACCATCACTTAAGAATGGCTCGACCGATTTGACTGTTTTTTTTTGTTGTCGCGTTTCGTGCACTCTCTATATCTACGGGGATGAAAGAGCTTGTACAAAAAGCTCGAATTCATTCACATATCCTTTATTTAACAAAATTGGTGTAGGTCTCGTCAACTGGGGTTTCTACTCGTCATACTGAACAACTTTCTCCAAGGAACCCATAGTCAATTCTCAAAAAAAATAAATTGGACCCTCCATACTAAAATACACAAAAACGGTCGATCAGCTGATCGATTTGTTTGTTTGTTTGTTTGTAAACTCTTTATTGACAATATTGAATGCAGAACATAAAACAGATATGTATGGTATAAAGGCGGACTTATCCCTTACGGGATCTCTTCCAGTCAACCTACGATTTGTATGAAGAGTAAAACAATTTTTTTACGTTTTTCAGCAAAGTCGTAGAACAAAAGTTGTTCAGTATGATGAGTAGAAGCCCCAGTTAACGGGACCTACACCAATTTTGTTACATCCTGTATAAAAGAAAATTACGTAATTTCTAAGTTTGATTCACACCTCTCACGTTTCAAACTATCCAGGAGCCGCTCGCAGATGTGATGGAGCTATGCAAAATAGCGCAGTGTCTTGGGTTCACTCTGAAGTCTCTGAAGACCAGTGGCATCGACTCCAGTCAGGAGGCTGGTGTTAAGACTATTGTCATCAACTGTCAGGTTTCTCTAAGTTTTTTAAAGTGAATATCATCATATCAGCTTATATAAGGTCTAACAAAATTAGCTGAAATTATTTTAACTGGTGCTTCTACCCATGAAACTGAACAACTTTCCCCATGAAACCCATAGTCAAATCTCAAATTTTTGGATTTCCCATTCTAAGTTGGCTGATCAGCTAATCGAGTTAGTATGGGAGAGCCAATTTTTTTTTGCGATTTGACTATGGGTTCCATGGGGAAAGTTGTTCAGTTTCATGAGTAGAAGCACCAGTTAAAATAGTTTCAGCTAATTTTGTTACACCTTATATACGTCCCACCGAGGGGCTACCCTGAATTTGGGCGTCCAGGCCTTAGTCGACCACGAGGGCCCGCCCAGTGCGGTTGGTCGACTTCACACACAACCTTCGAGTTTCTCCGCTGGCGTGTGCAGGTTTCCTCACGATGTTTTACTTACCGTAAGAGCTTCGGATAATTCGTACATATGAAATCGAAACAGGATTCGAAACATGAACTCCCGGACAGGAGGTATAGCGGCCCCAACCGTTACGCCACCGATGCCCAAGTCCTAATTACTATCTGTATTTCAAATTTCAGCGAAATCCGTTCAGTGAAAATCAATCACCCAATCAGTCAACCTTGTATTGAAAGTGTTTTTTTTTGCGATTTTACTATTTGTTGGGATAGTTGTTTAGTTTCGCAAAGCCTGCGCTTAAAGCTTCATCATAATATCATCATATCAGTTCATATACGTCTCAACTGAGGGCCTCGAGCCTACCCTCAATTAGGGTGATCGGGCCTTAGTCGAACGCGCGGGCCCAGTGCGGGTTGATCAACTTCACACTCAACCTTCGAGTTTCTTCGCAGGCGTGTGCAGGTTTCCTCACGATGTTTTACTTCACCATAAGAGCATGGGATAAACATACCTACATATGAAATCAAAATTCGCAAACACATTGGTACTTGGCAGGATTTGAATCATGACCTCCCGGACAGGAGGTAGCGGCCCTAACAATTACGCCATCATATCAGCGGCAAGACGTCCACTGCCAGACTAAGGCCCCTCTCATGGATTTCTACAACGGCCGGTTCTGCGCTGCCTGCATCCAAAGGGCT
Source organism: Coleophora flavipennella (assembly GCA_947284805.1). Classification (NCBI taxonomy): domain Eukaryota; kingdom Metazoa; phylum Arthropoda; class Insecta; order Lepidoptera; family Coleophoridae; genus Coleophora; species Coleophora flavipennella. The sequence goes on from OX369308.1 coordinate 54,792,185, forward strand.
TCCCGCGAACTTCACCAGAATGGGAGGCCTGCCTACCGGCATCCTACCCATGCCAGATTACTTCAGCTACGACGACGCCAAGCACCAGAAGTAGGTAACCTTAAAATGTCCTGACCCAAAGGAACCATGAACCCCTGCCATTGTGGCTTTAAGAGTTCGCCCATCCCATACGTCTCCTTCTATCTCCTTATTCTCCGTTCCAGTCTTCAGGGCTGCACGCGGTGCTGGAGAGTGGAAACGCTAACTGTTCGTGCCCCATCGCAGACCTTCATACCAGTAGTCTCTGGCAGGACTCGGGCATAGCGGGCGACAAGCAAATTGACAAGGTAAGCTCTTACTCTTCATCATCACCAATGGTAATCATCATATCAGCCGAAAAGACTTTCACTGTTGGAAATACGCTTCCCCCAGGATTTCTACAACGACCAGTGTTATATACGCTGCCCACATTCAGCGGAATCGAAAACATAATTAGCCAGCCTGCTTAAGCACGTGCGTGATGATGATGACCGCCTGATGTGATCATCAGCCAAAAGACATCCACTGCTGGACATAGACCTGCCCCGAGTTGGGGGCTATGCCGTAATCGCCACGCTCGGCAGGTGGGTTGGCGTCGTTGGCGATCACCATGTGCAGTATTGTCACAGTATTACAATATAGCGGCTTACAGTAATGCAACGAATGTACTTACGCAGAGCAACGGTAGGGTACTTGCGGGGCAGCGGGCGGCGGGGCACAGACTGGCAAACTCCGCGAGTTTACTGGCTACAGGCTAGTATTGCTAGTACGCTACGTTAAGCTACTGTAATGATGGTGAAAAACAGTTAAGACGTCATTGCTTTTAGGCTTTACATACCAAAAAAGAACAAATATGAGTTTGTTTACAGAGGATAAAAAGTAACTCAAATGACTAGCGCGCCATCGCCCCATTTATCTCCCCAAATGCGTGAGTCAAAAATGAAATACTAAATTGCACTCTTAAAAAAATCCTTTTAAGGTTAAAAAATCTGTTTGTTTTCCTATTAAGTTGTCAATGATGGTGAAAAACAGTTAAGACGTCATTGCTGTTAGGCTTTACATACCTAAAAAGAACAAATATGAGTTTGTTTACAAAGGATAAAAAGTAACTCAAATGACTAGCGCGCCGTCGCCCCATTTATCTCCCCAAATGCGTGAGACAAAAGTGAAATACTAAATTGCACTCTTAAAAAAATTCCTTTTATGGTAAAAAAATCAGTTTGTTTTCCTATTAAGTTGTCAATGATGGTGAAAAACAGTTAAGACGTCATTGCTGTTAGGCTTTACATACCTAAAAAGAACAAATATGAGTTTGTTTACAAAGGATAAAAAGTAACTCAAATGACTAGCGCGCCGTCGCCCTATTTATCTCCCCAAATGCGTGAGACAAAAGTGAAATACTAAATTGCACTCTTAAAAAAATTCCTTTTATGGTTAAAAAATCTGTTTGTTTTCCTATTAAGTTGTCAATGATGGTGAAAAACAGTTAAGACGTCATTGCTGTTAGGCTTTACATACCTAAAAAGAACAAATATGAGTTTGTTTACAAAGGATAAAAAGTAACTCAAATGACTAGCGCGCCGTCGCCCCATTTATCTCCCCAAATGCGTGAGTCAAAAATAAAATACTAAATTGTATTCTTTAAAAAATCCTTTTAAGGTTTAAAAAATCTGTTTGTTCAATAATGGTAAAAAACAGTTACTAATTTAATTTGTAGGTACTCACCTTTGATTTCGTTATTGTTGGTTAATGTCGTGTATATAAGTTTGATAATATTATTTCATACTTTTGAGTGAATTTAATTTTGAAGTCGGTTTTTAAGTTTTTTAAACTTTTATTTTATTTTATTTATTTTTAGTGATAATGCTATCTATCTAACAACATTATACCCAATCACCCACTCGCCAACAGGAACCATCAAATCATAATGCATGTGTTTCATTAACATGCTACATTTTTCATGTGATTCTTGTGGCTTCCATCATCTCAACAGCATGAAAGTTAAGGAGTTTAGTCTTCCATCATCAGCCCATCTGAATAACCTAAAAGAATACAACTATCGGTCTATACGTACATACGTATTTGCGTAAAATATTTGAAGAACTATCCTCCAACTCCTAATCGTTAAGGAGTTGTACTTTCCTTCGTCAGCTCATTAACAAGAGATGATGACTACCAGACGCTAAAACTTAAATAGTTTTAGGAAATACATAAAACACGTAATATTTGCAAATAAAATTTGAGGGTTGTTCTCGATTTCCCTGGGATCCCATCATCAGATCCTGACTTGGTGACAATGAGACCCCCTCGGGAGGTTCTATACTATACTCTTTCGAATAAAAAAATAATTTTGAAAATCGGTTCACAATCGGCGGAGATGTCGCGTAACAAACATACAAAAAAAAAACATAGTCGAATTGAGAACCTCCTCCTGAGTCCTCCTTTTTGAAGTCGGTTGAAAAGTGGATAGCCTTGATAAAACAAATATGATTATTTTATGTCTATCCTGCTTTATCACACTAACTGGGTAATAAGTGTGAATAGTGTAACTAGGATGAAGTTTGACGCTCTCTGTATGCTTTAGTTATTGCTCTGAGGGTGGTACGGTGTGACGTCATCAAAATTTTATCTATTGGTTTATTAGATCTGTGGGACATTCCTATTGAACCTGTACCGTGTTATAAATAATCGATGCCACGAAGGATTGTGATTATATTTGCGCTCTTTAGTTTATGCCATTTCAAAATACGCGCGAAAACCTAACTGTTGCCATACTCAGTTTAAAACAACTCTTGTGTGACATTTCTTGTTATGCCCCTGCCTTTCCCCTACCCTTCATTTTGGTATTTTGGAGTTTACCTTTTTTTGAATTTGGAAACATGCGTTATGGATGAATAGCAATAATGCCCGACCCAATAATTCACGACCCATTTATGTACAGCCCATATAATGGGCGCACGAACTGCTCATGGACTTGAATTGAAATAGAAACAAAATTTTTAGAGCGTGATTATTACGGATTAGTTATTTATTACGATTAAGATTAAGCCGCAATTATCTTATTATTACCTGATTGAACCCGTTGGAAATACCACTTTCTATATACATAATTCTATACAGAGTGTAACAAAGTTGGTGTAGGTCTCGTTAACTGGGGCTTCTACTTAACATACTGAACAAGTTTCCTCAAGGAACTCATAGTCACTTATATTAAAGAAAATTTGGACCTTCCATACAAAAATGCACAAAATTGGAACCTAGATGTATGAAAAGTTTTTTTGCGCTTTCTGCAAAATCGTAGAACAAAAGTTGTTCAGTTTGACGAGTACAAGCCACAGTTAAATTTGTGTAAAAAATTAGTGTTAATCTCGTTAACTGTTGCTTTAACGAGATCTACACCAATTTTGTTACACCCTGTATATATTTCAAATAAATAATTATTATTAGTGAAACTCTACGTGTGTCCTCTACACGAGATAGAGTTACACGTTACATTGTCATCGGTTAGTCCACAGGAACATCGGTGGCGTAATGGCTAGGGCCGCCGCCTCCTGTCCGGGAGGTCGTGGTTCGAACCTGCCACGTACCAATATGATTTCGAATTTAGATTTCATATGTACAGGCCCCCCACGCGGTGGACCGATGACCTGGTGAAGGTCGCGGGAAGCCGATGGATGCGGGCAGCGCAGGACCGGTCGTCGTGGTAATCCTTGGGGGAGGCCTTTGTCCAGCAGTGGATGATTTGTGGCTGATATGATGATGTACGTTTATCCGACGCTCTTACGGTGAAGGAAAACATCGTGAGGAAACCTGCACACGCCTGCGGAGAAACTCGCAGGTTGTGTGTGAAGTCGACCAACCCGCACTGGGCCCGCGTGGTCGACTAAGGCCCGATCACCCTAATTCAGGGTAGGCTCGAGCCCCTCGGTGGGGACGTATATGAGCTGATATGAATGAACTCCACAGGAAACAGGCAGCACCCTCCTAGGCTCACTGTCTAGTGAGTCATGGAAGCGTGTAGCGGGGAAGCTCCGCGAAATAACTAACCTCGAGGAGCACGAAGACACAGACTCCGATCAAACCTTGACTCCGGAGCCGAGGTAGGTACCTAGGATTTATGGTAGAGTGGAATTTATTTATTTATTTATTCCATAGGGAAATCAACAGCTTTTTACATATAAAATACTTATTTCTAGGTATGATGAAGCCTTTATAGATTTCCACAATTAATTTTTAAAAGGAAACACAACTTAAACAAATTAAGCAAGTCAGACTTGATTTATAAACTACTTACTAATCACGACGAAAAAAAGAGAGAAAATAATAATAATAATAAAAAAAATACAAGTTACTAATTAGCCATTCTTTTTTTTTATTCACAATTGGTAAACCCTTGGCATCATCTCACCTGGTGGTAAGTGACGATGTTGCCGAAGATGGAAGCGGGCTTACCAAGATTCCCCAACGCAATGGGGAACTGGCTATCTTATCTTCATGCCGGAACACGCCAATGATATTAACATTGATATTTGGCGGCAAGACTTAGATAAGATGGTGGTAGCTAGCCAGGCGGGCTTAGAAAATGCCCTTCCACCAACCAAACCGAGTCTTACAATTGACCACGCCGGGAATCGAACCCGCGACCTCCTGTGTAAAGCCAGTGACCTTTGTTGCTGGGCTACGGAGGCGGTTAAAAGGCCGTCCAATCAAAATAGCAGTGTGTGTGTATGTGAATGGTGTGAGTGTTAGTGTATGTGTGTGTTTGTGTGTGTGTGTATTTGTTTCACTTGTGTAAGTATGAATGTTGGTTACAAATGGCGATTCCTGGTGTTCTAGGTAAGCTCCAGTCGATTTAAGGCTGTTTTTCAACCGACATCCAAAAAAGAGGAGATTTTCAATACGAATGTATTTTTAATTTTTATATTTTTGATGTGTAACATCTTTGCTCTCGCTTTCCTGCAATTTTTGGGAGTGATTTCGTGAAATGGGACGGAAATGTGTAACAGGAAGTCGCGAATGCGCGGAATTCTACTTTACGAGAGTCCGACTCGCACTTGGTCGGTTTTTTTCGTTACTGTCAGATCCGCCACCCAGGTACAATATCGTCATCAAATCTAACTAACCTAAAGTATTTTGTCACATGTTACACATCATATGCGAGTACTGTAGGTCTCGCTCGATTTTTTTTTAATGTTTGTTACCTCACAAGGGGAACAGATAAAATTAACTCAGTGAAATTACTAACGATTTTTGCTGTAAACAGTATGCGACTCATCATAATTTTACCATCATCATATCTGCCGAAAAACGTCCACTTCTGGATAAAGGCCGGTCCTGCGCTGCCCGCAATCCATCGGCTTATAATATATCTACATATATATTTAAAAGGAAAGTCGTGTTAGTTACACCATTTATAACTGAAGAATGGCTGAACCTATTTTTATGATTTTTGTGTTTTTGCGTTTGTCTTCGTCCGGAACAAGATAATAATAAGTATTAAAATATGATATTCATCAATGAAAAATATTATCAGTCGAAAAATAATTAATTTTAGGGTAGGGTAGGGTAGTGTAGTGTAGGGTAGGGTAGTGTAGTGTAATGTGGAACGAAGTTCGCCGGGACAGCTAGTAATTTTAATAAACCTTACTCTATAAATTTTTCATCAAGTCTTCAATTTTTAGTTCACAAAAATCACAAAATGAGTACTTAAATGGCGGTGTTAAACTATGACGTCACTTCCAGGTAATTCAATTCAAACATTTCTAGAACAAAATATCAAAAACTACTGAATGGATCTGATTTAAATTTGGTAGGTAGATAGATTAGGACCTGATAAGGCGGGTCTTAGACGAAAGTGGAATTATTTTTGACAGATGATAAATATTAGCTCAAATGACTAGCAGTCATAGACTGTTCTATACCTCAGTTCTGTATTTTTTTTGGCACGTTCTGTAGCCTGAAAGGATCGATCGATGGATTTTGGAGTATATGTGGTGTGGTATATCTTCGTCTTGATCCCGTGAGTGACATAGGATACATTTTTACCCGACCGGCCAAAAAATAAGGGTTAAATTTAATACAGTCGGTGTTCAATTAATTCATGTAGCCTCCGTAGCTCAGAGGCAAAGTTCACTGGCTTTACACAGGAGGTCGCGGGTTCGATTCCCGGCGGGGTAAATTGTAAGACTCGGTTTGGTTGGTGGTAGGGCATTTTCTAAGCCCGTCTGGCTAGCTACCACAATCTTATCTAAGTCTTGCCGCCAAATATCAATGTTAACAACATTGATGTGTTCCGGCTTGAAGAGAAGTTCCCCATTGCGTTGGGAAATATTGGTAAGCCCGCTTCCATCTTCGGCAACATCGTCACTTACCACCAGGTGAGATGTTGTCAAGGGTTTACCAATTGTGAATAAAAAAAATAAAATAAAAAAAAGTAGGTATTTTTTATAGAACTCATTAAGATTTAAAAAAAATGTATTTTACGCTTTTCCAGATTGATTCGCAGATTCACCTACGTTATACGTTCCAGAAGTCTCGACGAGACATTTAGGTAAGGTACAAATAGATATCGTCATAAACGTATGTGGAGTAGGCAGGCCCGGATCTACTTCTACAGCCTCCAGTCAGTACAGTACAGCCAAAGTGTCTTAACGTGTGCGATTTTGATGAGGGTCATATGATCCCTATGGGGGGCGGGGGGGGGCTACATCAGACAAATATTTCATTTGTTGAAAAATTTGCCTAGGGGGTGGCAAATTGGGACTCTGATGTTGGGAGTATGGATGAACAGCCTAGAGGTAAGATACGAGTGCTTCAGTGGTAACGACGCTGTAGGCAGGTGCGGTCGCAGCCCGATAGCCTAACACTTTGGAGGTGGTAATCTTGCCTCAAGAACCACTACTAAGGGGTAATTTTAGAAGCTGGAAGATTTTCTTACAATGTCAATGATAAAGATTCGTTTGCGTGCAGAAATCACCTAGATAGCTTCTATTGTAGACGATAGGATGAGCAAAGTGAGTCCAAATAACTATTGCACCAATAGCATTTACACCAGACTAGTGTTGCAAAAAAACGTTTTTTTTTTCTGTGTTGAATAAAAACATGAAAAAAAAACCTTGAAAAAAACCACGTTTTTTTCTGTAACGTTGTTTTTTTTCACAAGTGCAGAACCTTAAATTTATATTTACAAGACAATTTACTATTGATATGATATGATTTAGAGTTTGTATCGAATATTATTATTTTTGTATCTACTTTATATTTCTGGTTCAATTAAAAAAACATGAAAATAATAAAAGTTTTTGGCGACATTAACGAAGTGTTCGATTACAAACGGGAATTCCCCGAACAGGCTAATAATATTGGATTCGCGGCAGGGGAATTCCCTTTATTCGTTGTTTGACTTGATCTTCACTCGGTGTGACCGTTATGTGCGAAGTTTTAGCCATTTTGGTAGTTGTATTCTTTTTTTTTGAAAAAAAAACCCGATCTTGAAAAAAAAAACAATGGTGCCAGGTTTTTTTTCATGTTTTTTTTCATAAACTTGAAAAAAAACTTTTGTTTTTTTTTCAATTTGCAGCACTACACCAGACCACAAACATACAAACACATTTTCACATTTATAATATTACAAGCTTTTGCCCGCGGCTTCGCCCGCGTGGACATTATTTTTGTGACTGTCTTAGAGGGTGCGCGGTGCGCGAGCCGCAACAGAGCACCAGAATAATACCACACCCTGGACACTTCATACAACGGGCCAGAAATTACGTTTCAAGAAAGGAATGGCCCAACAAACAAAATGGCGGCGAAATCCTTTAAGTTTGACAACCAAACTGTAACATTGTTTTATCAATCTGGGTGACGAGGGGGTGAGGTCGCAATCTAGAGAGCGGCAGGGAGTGTCCATACTGAATGTTAGTACTAATATATAAGGTCTAACAAAATTAGCTGAAATTTTAACTGGTGCTTGTACCCATGAACTGAACAACTTTCCCCATGAAACCCATAGTCAAATCGCAAAAAAAAAATTGCCTCCATACTAACTCGGATCAGCTGATCAGCCAACTTAGTATGGGAAGTTAAAATAGTTTCAGCTAATTTTGTTAGACCTTATATATACTTTGATAATACCTACTTATTTAACACTTATTTACCCTTTTGTATTATAGGATTTGGAATAATTATAAAATTATGTTGAGACCCATAGTCCCTTTAATAAGTTTTTTTTTGAACTTTTCATACATACAAATCAGCTAATTGACTAATTTTGTACGTTTTTTTTAAGATTTGTCTATGAGAGCCCAGACACATAAAAGCGTTACGTTGTGGCGGCGCGTCGCAACGTGTCCTAGTACCGTAGCTTAGAGTAGTCTTTAGCTCTCCGCCATGGAACGTAAAAAGGATATCGCTCACAGATTTGGACAGAAGGATCCGCCCGTCTCCATATTTTACTAAGATTATCTTCATACAAGCAAAAAGTAGCGCCATCAGACATAACTCGTACGAACTAGCGTGGGCGAGAGTTGATGACAGTGCCGCGCTAAAATTGTCGCTTTAAAAACGCGTTTAATTAATTTGTTTACAAGAAAAAATACAATGTAAGGTTACTTAATGATGATACGATATTCCATGTTTCTTTTAAGCCTTTATGTCATGATTTTTACAGCCTCTAACAACACAATAAGGTATTTTTATATGGAATATCTTTCCACCGCCCTCTACGATTTCCCGCAGACGACTGAATCGCGAGTGTGCGAAACTTTCGATTTTCGCAGCAATTCGCTGGGAGCATTAGTCGCGTGCGTTGGCCCGCTCTCCGCGCCTGGTCGTCCGATGATGAAAAGGAGAGGGAGGAATGAGGTTGTGAAGCTCCAAGGCACACTCTCCGAAATGAATCCTTTAGAACACCGATAGACAGGCGACTTTGCGGCGATGCTCGAGGCTTTGGAGCCTGTTTGATACTTACCGATGAGTCTCCTAGCGCGTCGGTCAATAGAATCCAAGGCATTTAGCTGGTAACGATCCGTTCCATAAGTGAGATCAGTACTCCACACATGACCGAACTTAGAGGTTTATATCGATTTGGTTTGCCTGTAGAATGCAAATCTCTGTTTTAAAATAGGTTTAAAAAAGTTAGCGAATCGTGTTTCTGCAATTGACAAAATGAAGAATCAGGTTAAAAAATATCACTTCCTTATGTTTTGTAATTGCTGAGAAAAATCGTGATCCATGCGACCAAAGTTTCTAATGCGTCGTCCTATCATTGATGTTTGGCGGCAAGACTCTGAGTCTGAGATGGTGGTAGCTAGCCAGGCGGGCTTAGAAAATGCCCTTCCGCCAACCACACCAAGACCACCAAGCAAATATAGACTTAGCCGGGAATTGAACCCGCATCCTCCTGATATGAAGCCAATATACTTAACCATTACGCTACAGAGGCGGTCAAACACATAGTTATAAACAAAAAGTCTGTGCGGTCAACCGATAAATGACAAGGAAACGAACCAGTTCGAAAAAACCCATTTATACAGCCAAAATATTTTTTTCCAGTCCCATCCAAGCCCTCCCGTCGTCATCGCTACTGGAAAACCCAGCCGAGAAGGGTGGAACCCAAAAGGTATAAGTCGATTATCCAGGGTCGCAGGTTAACCCTTTCACGAGCAACGCAAATACGGCGTACAAGATAAAATTGAACCTTATTCGAGGTCAATACAGATCAATATTCACACAGCATCCCTGGCAAACATATTGGCAATTTAATGCTCGTGAAAGGGTTAATGTTTTATTTTTTCTAAAACAGTGATCAAGATTCTTAATATATTTTTAAATAGTTTATTTATGAAGATATTAAATAAACCTACAAATAGTTTGTAGATAAACCGAATTAAGAGGACTGTAAACCTGCGACTTTTGAAGTAACACTTCTTTACGCACGCTTGACTTGGGGAGTAAGCTGGTGAATACGTTACGCGAACGGTGATTAAGTTTTACTTCAGTCGTGTTACATCAATTGAGGAATTCGCTAAAATTACTCCTGTTAATCCTCCTACATTAAATAAAAATACGAATCCTAATCTACAAAGTATTGAGGGACTATAATTAATTAAATTATTAATTAAATTAAGCGTCGGTGGCTCAACCGGTAACGACTCGGTCCATCTAACTAGAGGTACCGGGTTCAAATCTGGATGGCCAATGTACCAATGAGTTTTTCAAAAAACTTACGTACATACTTACCGATTGCTTTAACGGTGAAGGAAAACATCGTGAGGAAACCTGCACACGCCTGCGAAGAAACTCGAAGGTTGTGTGTGAAGTCGACCAACCCGGGGAATCTCGGTAAAAGTGGTTTTACCGAGATTCCCCAACGCAATGGGGAACTGGCTATATTATCTACAAGCCGGCACACGTCAATGCTGTTAACATTTATGCTTGGCGGCAAGACTTAGATAAGATGGTGGTAGCTAGCCAGGCGGGCTAAGAAAATGCCCTTCCACCAACCAAACCGAGTAATACGAAGTTAGACTCCGCTAGGAATCGAATCCGCGACCTCCTGATATGAAGCTAATGGACGTTACGTTGCGCCATGGAGGCGGTTCAGTTTATGATTGTCCAAACTCCTTGTCTATGGTTTGGACAACCTCAAACTAAGAGTTTAGAATTCTAGTCTATGATTGTCAGATTTTCTACGTCTGTTACAGGCAGCCAAAGGGATGCCACAGTACGCATCCAGTCCGAACCTCTCTGGAGTCGCCTCAACTAAGAAATCCTCTCCCCTGAGGAGACGTAAGCGTTTAGAAACCGTCTCTAATCCCAACTTGAACTCCAAAAAAAAGGCCCAAGAAAAAGAAGGAAAGCTAGCTAAACTAAAACGACGCCTGCACCTCAATTCGTTCAAAGTTAATGAATCTACAGGTGCAATAGAAGAGGAAGACGGCAAAACGAACTAAATAGTAAGTTTCAAGCTTTTATTGCTAATTTCGTGTTGAGGACATGAGCGCCCGCGCCGGCAGAATCATTAACAAGGGGAAGCATCTACATTCTAATCAATATATCAGCTCATATATGTCCCCACCGAGGGGCTCGAGCCTACCCTGAATTAGGGCGATCGGGACTTAGTCGACCACGCGGGTCCAGTGCGGGTTGGTCGACTTCACAGACACCCTTCGAGTTTATTCGCAGGCGTGTGCAGGTTTCCTCACAATGTTTTCCTTCACCGTTAAAGCAATCGGTAAGTATATGTACGTATTAAGTTTCGAAAAACACATTGGTACATTGGCCGCCCGGATTTGAACCCGGCACCTCTGGTTAGGGGGATCGAGTAGTTACCGGTTACTCCACCGACGCTTTTTTTACAGTCTAATAGGAATGACGAATTCTAGTCATCTGAGTTACTTTTTATCATCTGTCAAAAATGACATTTTGTTCTAAAAATGTTAGAAAAACCTAAGCGTGACGTCATAGTTTAGCAGCGTCATATACGTGCTCATTTTGTGATTTTGGTGAATTTAAAATTCGAATACTTGATGGAAAAAAAGCGAGTAAGGTTTTCCGAAGTTTAAATAGCAAGGCAATTTAGTGATCAAGAGTTTATAAATTATTTCCGATGCTGTCGTCAGCCCTATTCTTTGCATTTTGAAATGCAGTAGGTACAACCCGAAAGCGATATAATATATGAAGGCTCCGAAGCCCTGTCAGGAGGGTCTGCCATGATTTTTTAACCAATGCGTAGGTTAAGTGACGACTATTTGTAACAATACAACGCAGTTAACGACAATACTTTAATCACCTTTAGAATTATAATTTAGATATTAGAACAAAGGATCGATAAGATTGAAACGGATAGGATTATGACGTTCCACTAGCGTTCCACCGATACGCGTGGACGCGTGCGCTTCGATCGTTTGACAAATCCAGAATGACAACTTGAGTAAGATGGCCGCCCTTCCAGCGTTCGGTGTTACGTCAGTTTCGTTCAGAAACTAGGCAGTCAATCAATCGAGTAGTAGGTGGCGCTACTGAGCCGATTCTCCCGTGGCGCCGTCATATACTTAAAATCTGAGTTTTAAAATGCACATTATATTATGTTAACATCATTTCTCATATTGTAGGATTCGGTAAACAATAGCTGAAGGTGATCTCTTCGAGCACAGAAGAGAACGAGATATCAATCTTTCTTTCACATGTTTACTCTTCCTTGTTGCTATCAATAATCATTTGTCCAACACAACCAATATCTATAAATGGGCGAACACAGCGAGCCCGAAATTTTTGAAGTAAAACTACTTTACGCACGCTTGACTTGGGGAGTAAGCTGGTGGATGCGTGACGAGAGCGTTACGGAAGTGTGATCGGGCGAGGCAAACGGAAGTGGAGGGGCATATATAAATTAGTGAAGATAGAAAGAAAGATACTATTTATTTTTGTTTACCAACAAAATCAGTTGTTAAAACAATCAAAACAAACATATAGGATTAAAAAGATTTGATAATATTCAGAGGATATTAAAACTCTTTTCAACCGACTTAAAAAAGTAGGAGGTTCTCAATTCGACTGTATGTTTTTTTGTATGTTTGTTACGCGATATCTTCGCTAATTGTGCTCCGATTTTCAAAATTCTTTTTTTATTTGAAATAATATACTCCCGAGGGGGTCCCATTGTCACCAAGTCAGTATCTGATGATGGGATCCCAGGGAAATCTAGAACAACCCTCAAATTTTATAGGTACATATTACGTGTTTCATGTATTTCCTAAAACTATTGAAGTTTTGGCGTCTGGAAGTCATCATCTTATCATCATCACATGAGCTGATGAAGGAAGGTAGAACTCCTTAACGGTTAGGATTTGGAGGATAATTCTTTAAAAATTTTACGTAGACCGATAGTTGTATTCTTTCAGGTTATTCTGATGAGCTGATGATGAAAGATTTAACTCCTTAACTTTCATGCTGTTAAGATGATGAAGATGGAAGCCACAGGAATCTGTATCTGTTAATGAAAATTAAGATTTGATGGTTCCTATTGGCGAGTGGGTGATTGGGTATAACGTTGTTAGATAGATAGCATTATCACTAAAAATAAATAAAATAAAAGTTTAAAAAACTTAAAAACCGACTTCAAAATGAATTTCACTCAAAAGTATAAAATAATATTATTATACTTAGATACACGACATTAACCAACAATAACAAAATCAAAGGGGGGTAGGAATTAAATTTGGGGCCTAAAATTTATTTTGAGTCCTTCTTAAAACACTAATGTGGTGAAACAGTACATACGCGGAAAGGTCTTGCAGCCCATCCTCCAGTGACCCCTTAATAGTCTCATACGACACCCTCGACACGAGATGAGGTGGTGCTATTCTATGGCCACACCACCTAGCAATTTGCTTGCGCGTGGACTATATGCTTGAGTAAATACTCATGAGTCCTTCTCAAAACACTAATGTGGTGAAAAAGTACATACGCGGAAAGGTCCTGCTGCCCATCCTCCAGTGACCCCTTAGTCGTCTCATACGACACCCTCGAGAAGAGATGAGGTGGTGCTATTCTATGGCCACACCACCTAGCAATTTGCTTGCGCGTGGACTATATGCTTGAGTAAATACTCATGAGTCCTTCTCAAAACACTAATGTGGTGAAAAAGTACATACGCGGAAAGGTCCTGCTGCCCATCCTCCAGTGACCCCTTAGTCGTCTCATACGACACCCTCGAGAAGAGATGAGGTGGTGCTATTCTAAGGCCACACCACCTAGCAATTTGCTTGCGCGTGGACTATATGCTTTAGTAAATACTCATGAGTCCTTCTTAAAACACTAATGTGGTGAAAAAGTACATACGCGGAAAGGTCTTGCTGCCCATCCTCCAGTGACCCCTTAATAGTCTCATACGACACCCTCGAGACGAGATGAGGTGGTGCTATTCTATGGCCACACCACCTAGCAATTTGCTTGCGCGTGGACTATATGCTTGAGTAAATACTCATGAGTCCTTCTCAAAACACTAATGTGGTGAAAAAGTACATACGCGGAAAGGTCCTGCTGCCCATCCTCCAGTGACCCCTTAGTCGTCTCATACGACACCCTCGAGAAGAGATGAGGTGGTGCTATTCTAAGGCCACACCACCTAGCAATTTGCTTGCGCGTGGACTATATGCTTTAGTAAATACTCATGAGTCCTTCTTAAAACACTAATGTGTTGAAAAAGTACATACGCGGAAAGGTCCTGCTGCCCATCCTCCGGTGACCCCTTAGTCGTCTCATACGACACCTTCGAGAAGAGATGAGGTGGTGCTATTCTAAGGCCACACCACCTAGCAATGTGCTTGCGCGTAGACTATATGCTTGAGTAAATACTCATGAGTCCTTCTCAAAACACTAATGTGGTGAAAAAGTACATACGCGGAAAGGTCCTGCTGCCCATCCTCCAGTGACCCCTTAGTCGTCTCATACGACACCCTCGAGAAGAGATGAGGTGGTGCTATTCTATGGCCACACCACCTAGCAATTTGCTTGCGCGTGGACTCTTTGCTTGAGTAAATACTCATGAGTCCTTCTTGAGACACTAATGTCGCTTCTGTTATCGCTTTGCTAGTTTACCATATTATGCTGTGGTTCATTTCGGAAGAAAAACATACAAACTCACTTTCAGTCAAGACTTTTAAGAGGGGTGCTCTAACATCTATGATCATGAGAGTATATGCTATCCTAAAACCTTAACTTCATTAATGATGATTTCCTTATCTGCTTTACAGCTGACTTCAAGCCGCGGACGTTAGCTCCTGTTCTAACTCCGAAAGAAAATCGCAAGCCAAGTCCCAATTAACCCAGCTGCAATAGAATGAATTTCAGCATATCAACTACACCCAGGCTAGCCAGTGTTAAGAAACAATAGATCACAAAGTTTTACTATTAGTCTGTTTAAAAAATGCCTTTATTTTTTTACGTGCTGTTTTTTAGTCCTTTTTTTTTCATTTTTATCCTTAAGGGAGGCTCGAGTTTCCACACAAACGTAGTTCCGCTTTAATACAAAAACTAAATGCTGGTTTAAATCCAAGCTTTGCGAATGTATTGATTACACACATATCTATGTTTGTAATTAGTTTTCGATGTACTACGGGTAATATAAAACGGAAAAAAATAAGTGAAGTTTAAATTTTTCAGTACAAAACTAATTTAAGCCTTCGTTTAGTTATGTTTAAATTTACTAGGATGAAAGCGAATTACAAACATCGACATGTATCTACTAAATATATTTACAAAGTTTGGATTCAATTCGGCATGTACTTTTTGTATTAAAGCGGAACTACGTTTGTATGGAAATTCAATCCTCCTGGGGACCCTTAAGATATAGATCAAAAATTCAAAATAAGTACAAAATGAAAAGGTGACTTACTGGTATATCAACGCACACTCGAAACCACTGAACGGATTTCCCTGAAATTTGGAATAAAGACAGTTATGAAGACGTAGGCAGCTGCTAAGAAAGGATTTGGGGAAATTCCTACGGTAACACCAAAAAACAGGATCTGTGCGGGTGAAGCCGCGGGCACCCACTAGTGTTATATACCTTACTTCCCTTTTTTTGTTTAATTCAATATTTTCTGATTTTAGCCTTTACTTTTTTTTGTGTAGTTTAGATAAGAATATTATTAATAGTTAAAATGGGTAACTAGCAAACAACATGATTACTGTTTTACGTAAGTTTTCTTATTAGGGTAAAATCAGGACAGTTGCCCCAGGGGTATAGTTGCTCCGATTTTAATTACTCTAGTTTCGTAGATGAATCTCATGCTATTTTATTAATATATCGAAAGATTACCTAACTACCACTAAGTTGACGGTGTCTCATGTCTCTGTGCGATTGCATGGGAAGGCAAAATGCGTTAAAAGTTTTTGTGCGGTAGATGTCCTGATTGTCGGCGGGGCATCTATCCTAATCGTAATTTACATGGATAAAGCAACTATCCCCTATGTGGGATAGATGTTCCTAAATATAGAGGTCCTCAAAGATCGCTAATACTCTAAAAATATTAAAGATAACGTTTTTGCTCTTCATAAATTTGTAGATATATAACCAAAGTACGGGCCAGTTTTATAAATAAAGTACTTAGCTTTTTGTACTGATAGATATAGAGTGATTTCAAAAAGTGTGGCAACTATCCGGCTTCTACCCTATATCATAAGGAGCGTTGCTGTCTTTGAGAAAACTATTATATAATTAGTATTAATTTAATTAAATCTTATGCATGGGCTTTTTAAAATCGAGTTTTATTTTTTTTCCTTGTTCTTAGCCTTTTTATTCTCTTTTGTAGTTCAAATACAGACTGTAACAAAACTGAAGTAGGAGAAGTCACTGAGGTTTATTTGTAATCTCAGAACAACTTTCCTCAAGAACCATAGTCAATTAAAAAAATCAAAGTTCCATACAAAAACCGGCCAAGTGCGAGTCGATCTCGCGCAAAGTAGTGTTCCGTTGTCATAACAAAATAAATGTATACTTTAAGAAACAAAATTATATTTGCAGTTGACAATAGAAAGTCTGATGAACTTTTGACAAACCAACTGCACATCTTAAGTTGGTCGACTATTACTCATAAACTAAGAAAGCCTACATAACCGTGATAGTCTTACTACGAATATTTAAATTTTTTCAGATGCCCTGGTTTAACTAAACACTTGACTCTAACAAAAAAATTGCACTTTTAAGCTTAATAATTCGCAAACAGATCCCTATCAAAGAGAATATAACAAACTTGATCCCTGTAACTAAAAACGGTTTTACCAAACCCTCAATAGTTTTAAAATACCTATCCAAGAATATCCCAAACGATGTCAATGAAAAAACAATCACTCCCCTCTTTAAATGTAGGGTACATTAAAAAATATGATGTGTAACATGTGACAAAATACTTTAGGTTAGTTGGATTTGATGACGATATTGTACCTGGGTGGCGGATCTGACAGTAACGAAAAAAACCGACCAAGTGCGAGTCGGACTCTCGTAAAGTAGAATTCCGCGCTTTCGCGACTTCCTGTTACACATTTCCGTCCCATTTCACGAAATCACTCCCACAAATTGCAGGAAAGCGAGAGCAAAGATGTTACACGTCAAAAACATTTTTTGAAGATTTTAGTGTACAACTTTATCGGCTTGATCAATATGTATACCCATGACATTTTACAGCATTCTAGTACTAATAGTCTATGAGCTAAGACGCGGACAGACAGACGGGCAGCCATGGCGAAACTCTAATAATTCCTTGTTGAGCCCTACGGAACCCTAAAACTGAACAAAACCGGCTGATCAATTTATATAACCATTAAAAATTACTGGATTCTACAGAGAATTTGATGATATCCCAGTACAATCTGGTAAAATTTCATGGAAACTCTGTAAAATCCAGTTGATTCTAATGGGAACCTTCAGTGTCCAGTTGAATTTGATAAAATCTTGGTAGTTTTTGGTGAAATTGGATGGAAACTTTTCAGAATCCAGTAGGATCCATTTTAAATCACTGGATTCCACAGAAAATTTGATAATATCCTAGTTTATCCTGATGAAATTTCATGGAAACTCTCTAAAATCCAGCGGATTCTAATGAGAACCATCGGTTTCCAGTTAAATTTGATAAGATCTTTGTAGATTTCGGTGAAATTTGATAGAAAATACCTAGAATCTAGTAGAATTCATTAAAAATCACTGAATTTTAAAGGTTCCCAGTAGATGCCACTGGATTATAAAGGGTTTTCATAAAATTTCACAAAAAAAACTACCGAGATCCCTTTGAATTCAATTGGACCCTGCAGGTTTCCTCCGGATTCTAAAGGGATCTTTTCCCTGAAAATTTCAACGGCTTCTACCGAGAGACCATTCAGTCCCCCAGGTTTCCATGGGATTCCATGTACACTATCAGTTTCTTGGGAAAAGCTTTAATGGCGCTTGCACTTTCATTTAAATCTGTGATACAATTCTGTAGATTTATTCCTAAAAAAGAGAGGGAAAGTTGAGACCATTCGTTTCAATTAAATTATTGATTTATGTTATTAATTGTAATTAACATTGATGTAGACCGTTTGAATTTAAGATAACACCATATATTATTACAATAATAAATTAAAAGGGTATTTATTGTCTAGTTTCTAGATAACAGGGTCAAATATTTTTTTTTCACAGAGCGTTTCACTTTACGCAAAGTTTAGTTATTTCAGTAATAGATGAATATCGACATTTTATTAACAGTTACAAATTTTAGTGAAAATCAACCCTAGCGATTTTAGTTGAAGAGGCTATAGTTATTCCAGTTACAAAGGTTTTTATATTTCCAATAATAAAGGATCGGGACCGGGAGTTCAATCCTAGTTTTAGACGTTTTTCATATATACAAGGTGTAACAAAATTGGTGTAGGTCCCGTTAACGGGGGATTCTACTCATCATACTAAACAACTTTCCCCAAGGAACCCATAGTCAATTCTCAAAAAAAACTTGGACCCTCCATACTGAAATGCACAAAATCAATCAATACTAATGTATGAGGAAAAAAAAGTGTGTGTGTCAGCTCCGACGTACAACTGGAGTTTACTCCTTACTAATGATTATAAATGTGTTGGAGGATGGCGGCCAATTTTTTAAATTCTGAAAACGGATTCGTGATTAGGGACCTCAGGGACCCCCAGATATCGATTTTGGAAGCAATCGGTGCAGTAAGTAAAAAATTAAAAATGGCGGCCACTTTTATCAATTCTGACAACGGATTCGTGACAACGGATAAGGGACTTCAGGGACCCTCAGATATCGATTTTGGAAGCATTCCGTCCAGTAACTAAAAAGTTTAAAATGGCGGCCACTTTTCTTCAATTCTGACAAGACTAATCTAACAACACTTCACACTCCAAAATCCATCTAGCCGTTTAGGCTACAGGACGAGACACACACATTACATACATTACGTACACTACATACACATTACACGCACATTACAGACAAATTACAAACATTACACACACATTACATACACACTACACATACATTACACACATTACACAAGCATTACACACATTACATACACATTACACAAGCATTACACACATTCACACATTACAGACAAATTACAAGCATTATACACATAACACACACACACACACACACATTACACACATATTACACACATTACACACCTTATATATTATGAAAATCAATTCTTAAGGAGTAAACTCCAAAAATACTTCAATAACATAGGTATTTCAAATAACGTGACACGGTCATTCGATCACTAGATTTTACTCCTCATATTTTTTCATACCGGGCGCCATAAATGAAAATCAATTCTTAAGGAGTAAACTCCAAAAAAAATAAATTATTTTTTCTATCAAAGTTGTTCAGTATGATGAGTAGAAGCCCCTGTTAACGGGAACTACACCAATTTTGTTACATCCTGTATAAGGTGTAGCAAAATTAGCTAAAACTATTTTAACTGGTGCTTCTAAGCATGAGACTGAACAACTTTCCCCATGGAACCCATAGTCAAATCGCAAAAAAAAATTTGGCTCTCCCATACTAACTCGATCAGCTGATCAGCCAACTTAGTATGGGAAGTTCAATTTTTTTTTGAGATTTGACTATGGGTTTCATGGGGAAAGTTGTTCAGTTTCATGGGTCGAAGCACCAGTTAAAATAGTTTCAGCTAATTTTGTTAGACCTTATATACAGGTTGACTTTTAATTAGTTCTTGATAACAAAAGTAAGCATTTACTCGTGATTACAAACAAGTTTCCCAAAGAAACAATATGTCAAATCAGAAGAAAAAAGTAATTCTCGATACATATCAAGTTATCAAATCGGCAAAAATGTATAAAGGACCAATTTTTTTTTTCATATTTGACATATAGTTTCTTTGGGCAAGTTGTTTGTAATCACGAGAACATTCATATCCTTGCTATCAAGAATTAATTAAAAGTCACCCTATATAAAACTAGCTTTTGTCCGCGGCTTCGCCCGCAAGGATATCGTTTTCATGACTGTATAGCTGGTGCCAGCGACTTCGGGTGATGGTTCTCTAACCTATGGTAAGCTATCTCGGGAAGTAGGTGTATGTAAAATGCGCTAAAACTATTTTGAATAAATACCGTTCACAGTTTTGTACGGCCCTGTACACATCATTTCCTTTTCTTGGAGATATCGCGTGACAAACTTAACCACCTGGATGCCTTCCCACGGATTGTGTCGTCTTAACAAATTATTACACAGTGTGACGAATCGGGGGCGGTCAAATATTGAATGGTACAGTCAGAGAGAAAAGCTGTTCGTGCATCCCTACGTGGTAGCTAAATTCTGCGCTTCATAATTATTTGGTCGAACTAAATACTTAATTATAAGGAAAACATCGTGAGGATACCTGCACACGCTTGCGAAGTAAATGGAAGGTTGTGTGTGAAGTTGACCAACCCGCACTGGGCCCGCGTGGTCGACTAAGGCCAGATCGCCCTAATTCAGGGTAGGCTCGAGCCCCTCGGTGGGGACGTATATGAGCTGATATGATGATGATAATGAATTACTAAAACGAGATAAGGGTAAGCCGCTGGAAGTGAAGAATATGAGGCTATACGTAATAAGTGGGAGGCCTCCCTACGTTACGTTTTTTCGGTGCGCGTTCTCCACTCTAGAACGTTACTGAGTTTTCGTAGTAATCCAATCAGAAATGAGGAGACCCGTTTATACAAATAGATCATAGAATCGCTTATACACTTATAGCGTAGGATATTTTTTAAAAATAGTAAATTACTATTACGGTCTTTTAGTTCTCTTAAGGGGATCCCTCTACCTTGTACGTAGTTCGCTGTAGTTACAGATAGAGCTGTGCCAAAAGTGGCTACTCTTAGCACTGCTATCTGTAACAACTATGTTTAGATAGGCAATAGTTTCTGAATAAATTATAAGTTCCCATTCCTCAGTATTCAATTCCATTCCAAAGTAACCGACATAGCTCTCAGAATTGCTAAACTTAAGTGGCACTGGGCGGAGCACATTGCTCGTAGAACAGATGGCCTTTGGGGTAGTAAAGTACTCGAGTGGCGACCACGCACCGGAAAGCGTAGTGTAGGCAGGCCTCCCACTCAGTGGACCGATGACCTGGTGAAGGTCGCGGGAAGCCGCTGGATGCGGGC
This sequence comes from Coleophora flavipennella, assembly GCA_947284805.1. Taxonomy (NCBI): domain Eukaryota; kingdom Metazoa; phylum Arthropoda; class Insecta; order Lepidoptera; family Coleophoridae; genus Coleophora; species Coleophora flavipennella. The sequence continues at coordinate 54,813,366 of OX369308.1, forward strand.
AGCGCAGAACCGGTCGTCGTGGAGATCCTTGGGGGAGCCCTATGTCCAGCAGTGGACGTCCTTCAGCTGATATGATGATGATGACCTATTCCTAAAATTCTTCGTTATATCAGCTAGTTTTTTTAACTGATTGAGGCGCTAGTCAGCTGGGCGTAATCCGTTTGGATTTTGCTCAGATTAAATAAAGCTTTTCTTCGCGACTGTCTAAAACAAATCTTTGAATAATTTCCCACATAATAATGACGCTCAGCTTTGTTCAACCATTGTTAGTTCTCCAAACTATCAATAACTAAAGGCTTAACCCATGATTAAATCAAATGGTTAATGAGTCTGCTTGGTAAGACGAACATTATTTTTATATACCTACACTTCTAGGATACAATATGTCTGTGAAAAGACTAGGGATTGCATAATTTTGAGGGCCTATTTCGCCTAACTTCTACAAAAAATACATTTACGTATTTTATTCTACCAGAACTTGGGCGTCCGAGCGTTGTTTAGAGTCTCCTAGGAATGTAAATGAGAAAAATTATTCTCAGCAATGACTCTGATAGATACACTTAGAAAGTAAAACATTATCTAAATACAAAATTTCATACAACTCGTTAGAGCCGTGTCCGAGAAACAAATTTAGTATATACAGGAATTGGGCTGCTCCCTTAAAGTAATCAGATACGATAGATTTTGGATAGAGGAATAATTACTTTTGCGGTCTCCTTAAATGTACACACACTTCGTTGACCGGAGTATGCAAGGTGTTACACAATTGGTTTAGGAGTTGTTAACTGGAGTTTAAATTTGAAATGTCAAATTTGATAATAAACGTTTTTCTTATTTAAAGAATGAAGTAAGTCTCTTGAAGTTCAAGAGATAGCAGTATAATCACACAATATGTAAAATTTGTTAAGCGGGAATGGTCTGGCTCCATGATATAAATTTTACTAAAAGTAAAAATTGCGAAGAGAGTGGGTGGTCTACGTTCTCAATTTTTTTTAGTAAAAATCTGTAGTAAAATGGTCAACAAAAACTCGCACATCTAGTAATGCTATGGAAAAGTGCTGAAAAAAGGCAAGCTTTTCCTTCTAAACATTGGGTTACTTGTACAATCTGTTTGATTTCATTTGCATAATAAGCCTCAGTTAATGACTCGTATACTAATTTTACACGATTTTTAAGCCGAGTTCCTAGAATTTTTTTTGGTGACAAAAAATATTGATACATTCACACACACACGAACCCACACCCACATACACACACATATACTTACACACACAAACACTCACACACGCAAGCACGAAGGCACTTAACTTTTATGTGAACTGGCCCACTTGTTTCAATGTTTTGTGTTATATTTACGAAAAATACATATTATTAGTTCTGAACGCTTTACAACTGTTTTCATAAACTTTGTGACGGATGTAAAAATGTATGAAGCGACAGTAATGCACCACTCGATAGTGATGTGGAATAGTAAAAATCTTAAATAGTGATGTTCTATGTATTATTACTTACTATATCTATGATAATGTGTTTAGTTACTAGAATTATTTCGAATAAAAATATTATATTGTATGTACTGCTTTACATAGATATTTTTATAACTTGACATCACGTTTTCAGTTTGATTGAACTATTAGTTGTAGAATTGATTTATCCGTGGCATATATTTTTTAAGTGGCATTCCAAAAATGTGGATTAAAAATGTTGCAATACAAAAAATGCTACACAGTAAAATAAAGCATATTTTTAAGGAGGCTTCTACTCGTAAAACTGAACAACGTAAAATCGTAGATTTTCATACATTTTTGGATTCCCATACATTTTTGGACTCCCAAACATTTTTGGCTATGAATTGATCGAGTTGTATGGGAGAACAAAAGTGGTTCAGTTTCATTACTAGAAGCTTCTTTAAAAAAAACATGCTCTCTCTTACAATCTGTATGTATGTCAGTCTATGGTTCCCTTACCACAGGGAATCTTAGTGTGGGGTCAGGTGACCATGTCTGATTTTTCCCTAATTTTTTGTTGATTAAGGAGTAGTCACCGCACAGTAGCGCTCTTATCAGTTTTATTGTTATTTCTTTTATTTGAATAAGAAAATGCAAAAAGTAAGACGTGTCACTGTAGTACATAAAAAAAAACAAAAGTTTTACACTAGATTTACAGCAGTAAACCGCTGTACAGTCCCAATACTAGAATGGAAACTTCACTTGTAGCGATTTTCATTGTGCCGTAAACCCATACGTACCACTTAGTACTACCAAAGTATATATATTAGTACTAACATACAGTATGGCCACTCCCTGCCGCACTCTAGTTTTCGACCGCACCCCCTCGTCACCCTGATTGATACAGATTGGTTACAGTTTGGTTGTCAAACGTATGGGATTTCGCCGTGATTTTGTTTGCTCCGTCATTTGTTTTTACAAATGTAATTTCACGACCGTTGTATGCAGTGTCCGGGGTGTGGTACTACTGGAAATATAAAATATAAAACTACAGTGACACCGTCTCAAGTTTTCCACTTTCTTATTAACTTACAAGAAATAACAATAAAGTCTACGAGGGCGCCGCTGTGCGGGGACTACCCCTTAACTAACAATGTGTGTCGTTGATTTAATACACAACTTTGTAAAATCTACAGTAAAAAATATACAGGTGTAACAAAATTTGTGTAGGTCCAGTTAACTGGAGGTTCTACTCATCATACTGAACAGCTTTAGTTTTATGACTGCTGAAATGGCAAAAAAAACTATACAAATCGATCACATAACAGATTTTGCCCAATTTTGTATGGAGGGTCCGATTTTTTTTGAGAATTGACTATGGGTTCATCGGGAAAATTGTTCAGTTTGATGAGTAGAACCCCCCAGTTAACAGGACCTACAACAATTTTGTTACATTCTGTATAGGGTGGCTTGAACGAAGGAAGCATTTCAGGAGGTGAATGAAACTGAACAACTGTCTTCAAAAACTTACGGTCGATTCTTAAAAAAAGTACTTTTTTATTGAAATCGATTGAAGCGTATTAGGGAAGTGGTTTTTTTTGCGAATTCTCCATCATTTCTAAGGCAAAAGATGTTCTGTTTCGTGTTCACATTCACCCACTGAAATGCGTCGATCGTTCAACCATTCAACCATTCACAGTGTCTTAAGTATGTACGCATGGTCCAATAAAACATGGTCTTCTATGCCGGGAGTGACACCTGCTTATTTATATATCACCGTCCAGTCGCCACTTTATAGCTAAAAATACGAAATTGAGGAATCTTAAAATGTGATAATTTGGCTTAAAAAAATTTGGAATAATTATTCAACTTTTTTTTTAATACTCAAATGAAACGATTTTTAGATATCACGATATCACATTTTTACGGCATCGGTGATGATTGGCTATGGCGTAATCAAGTGTTACCCACGTGAACACTGTTTCTTGGAATGGAATACCAGGCGCAGTGTATACCATGTATGTACGTACATATCTGTCTCTGTTTCCCATAGTATGGGGATTATAGTGATTTTTTTTATTATTATTTATGTTGACTGTGTGCTGTTGTTTTAATACACAAGATTGTATCATCTACAGTTAAACGTATATTTACGTTTAGTAATATTTATATGCCACGGTTAATTACTTTTTTAAATATTTTAGATTACTGTGCAATCGTTGACGAATACAAAATATTATACTATCACAAACAAGGTAATGGATTATTGCAATGTTTTCAGCGTCGAAAAATGTATTGATTTGTTTTTGAAACTAGTAGGGTAGTTGACTGCTGGTGTGATCTGAGTTTCATCTGTCAAAAACGACATTTTATTATAAAATGTTTGAAGTAGCTTTGTGGCGTCATAGTTTTTTAGCATTATTGATGATGCCTTGGCCTCGTTGTGAAAATTATTCACCATCAACTATGAATTTAAAAAATAAATAGAGATGATGCCAATAGCCTACCAATTGTAAATAAAAATAAAGATAACTATATAAAATAAAAAAAGTTGAGGAAAGTTGATGAGAGTCGAAAAAAAAGCAGACGGAAGTGGAAAAGACAAAATTTTGAAAAACATGATAATAAAAACACATTAAAAAGAATATAATATCAAAAAAGATCGAAAATATAGTAGAGGATGACTTCGTCACAGTACTAATTTACAAGATTTTATTAATTAGCAAATTGAAGACGTTATGCAAAACATAGTGAGATTTTTGAAATTTGCGTAGGAGAGCACTTTATTCCACATCAATAAGGCACTGGATATACTACACAGTACCTATTTAAAATAAATTATAAAGTATTTTTCACCAAATGGCATTTCTCCAACAAAATATCAACATTTTTACATTAATAAATGCAATTGCATTAATACATTTTCAATTTTATATTTATTAAAATCACTAAATTAGAGTTTCAAAAATATTGACGTCACAAGCCAGTAGTAACACAAGCAATTCCAGAGCAAAATGTCGCTTCTGATAGCTGATAAAAAGCATCTCGAATGACTAGTTGTCAAACACCCATATTATTTACAGTTTATTTACAAGCTTTTATTTAGTTTCACCTGTCCCGGTGTCTGTAATGAAATCTTGCAAGTTAAATTTGAACCATTTTAGCTGAAATTTTGCATGCATACGTATATCGCGTGACACTAAAAGCTTGTACCAAAAAGTTTCAAATTAATTTTATTGCAATCGTCCCTATCTTATTTTAATTTAATCACACACAAGCTTCACAATTACGAAGAATGGCGTTTTTTTTTAAGTTTCGGGTCGCTACACCGAAATGAGACCTACACAATTGGTGTACTACTTGTGAAACACTGCAACACTCCTCATGGATTCGAAATATTGTTTCATGAGCGCTTGTAATAACTGATAACTCTTAGCACTTATTTTCTTCAGCATTGTACAGGGTGTAACAAAATTTGGGTCGGGCCCGTTAACTGGATGTTATCCTCGTCGTCGTAATGAACAAATTTCCATGTCAATTCATGTTTCTCTGTGACAAGGGGACAAAATTATATTTTGTTTCGAGGGTGTTAGTTTGAATCCTGTGCTTAGCGAGGATTCAATATACGTCATCACCTGAGAATAAAATATTTTGGCGCCGCGTGACACGCACAATTTTTCATCACAACCTATGAGAAAAAGAAACTAGTTTGCACCTGTAGATATTGGTTTGAGTGTTCTGTCTTGTGATTGGTCCGCGTCCGTATCAGAGTACGAACGCGGGCCAATCAGAAGAGAGAAAGGAAACTTCCTACAGGGAGCTAAGTAGAATTTTGTTCGCACTTATTGAGGAACCAACCGTCGTTTTTCGAATAGGTGTGAAATTTTTTTTTTATTTCTCTTTACGATTACGAAGAACCTCTCTCTCTTTTTCTCTCCCTGTCTCTTACGGTGATAAGCCATCTTTTCTTTTTTGGAGAAGTCGGTGTGGATTCCTTAGGGAAAGTAATTGAAGAAGCCCCAGTTAACGGGTCCTTCACTAATTTTGTCACATCCTGTATAAACGAAACATCTTCCATATTCTTTAAATACTAAATTATTTAGCGTATATTTTGTGTTAAGTTCTTAAATGTTCCTAGATTTGTATTTTTTTTAAGATACACGTTCTAACACGAGATTTTCGGTGTGTTTGCGGTACCAATCTTGCGATATTCTTAGCGGTGCGGGACTTACTTAAAACTAATTTTGGGTGCGGGACCCTAAAAATCAAAAAGGTTACAAACTAAAAAAAATGACGATAAGTGAATGTACTCCAAAAGTTGCCTAAAATATGTGGCTATTTCGGTACAACATAGAGTACGAAGGATATTTTAAAGGGGGGATCCATGTTGTACTCTAGAGTACAGGAAAAATTGTTTTTTTTTTACTTCTCTTAGAAGCCAGTTTTCACGGGAAGATCAATATTATTTGCGAATGAAGTTTATGTCGATTCTGAATCGTCCCTTATATAATATACTGATATGTTATATCAGTCGTATTTTTATCACATTTTTCCCGCAAATTGTACCGCTCCGGCATAGTAAAAAGAAAGGATAGTAGGTTATCTTCATACAATGGTACATCAGTTTGTATGTGTGCGCGTCAGTAGGCAGGCGCGCACACTACAATAATAAAAACGTGTACTTTAGTAAAAGGAAATAAGTCGTTTTCATTATTATTGTAGTGTGCGTGCGTGCCTACTGACGCGCACACATACAAACTGATGTACCATTGTATGAAGATAACCTACTATTCTTTCCTTTTACTATGGCTCTGGTGTTAAGGGTGCGTTAAATGATAGAATTTGTATTCAATCACAAAACGAATTCTTCTTTGATCGGAACAGGCATTTATTCGTGTTATTAATAATTACATTATGGATTTTATGATATTCTCACACAATAAATGTTTAGTGTACTAATACTAGTTGTAGTCGCTATTCAACCATCACAAGATACTTTTACATCGTACAATATTATTATGGTACCAAGTACATTATATGAAATATAGTAAAAATGCGTCAAAAAAATCTGAACATTAACTAGTGTTCTAGTTTTCATGATTCCACTATGAAAACTAATTAATATTGTTTTACATTATTTGGAATAAAAAAATAATATTTTAGTAATATTGACGTACATTTGCTGTTATTCCTTTCTTATTTATTGAAATAAAAATTAAAGTTTTTCGACCATGTCGGCTCTTAGAAATTACAGATAACGATGAAATTTTTAAAAGAAGGAAAAAAAAATTGTACCATGAGGATGCAGTAGAGAAGTTTAATAGATTTTTTTTTTAATTAAATCTGGTATCTTTATGTAGTGTAAGGTTTTTTTTCGGGGTGTATGGATAATACCTGTATAAATTAGATTATTCATAGAGATTCTGGAGAGGTAGTGTTAAGTTATAGAGCAAAAGCTCTGTCCATAGTTCTAAAAACAAGTTTGGGTTCTTTTAGTGAAAAAGAAAAAAAAAATCGGTGGAAACAACAAACCGAGAGTAATCAAAATACATCGGTAGAAACAACAAACCGAAAGTAATCAAAATACATCGGTAGAAACAACAAACCGAGAGTAATCAAAATACATCGGTAGAAACAACAAACCGAGAGTAATCAAAATACATCGGTAGAAACAACAAACCGAGAGTAATCAAAATACATCGGTAGAAACAACAAACCGAGAGTAATCAAAATACATCGGTAGAAACAACAAACCGAGAGTAATCAAAATACATCGGTAGAAACAACAAACCGAGGGTAATTAAACTATCTTAAAAAATGGGTACTGGTTTTCAAATCTCGACTGACATTTCGGAAATTTCTTTCCATTTTAGAAAAATAAAATATAACCAGAAAATATATGTAAATCATTTTGGACGTGTCATATTGTCGTCGTGTAATTTTCTTTATAAAGTATAATAATTGAATTTTTGAAAATGTATTAATGAGCAAAGGTAACTATATCAATTTTTAGCTAAATATACACTAAACGGACCCAAAAATTGTAAATTTCACGCAAAAGTTGAATAAAAGATAGGTTTAAGTGAAATTTAGTGTAAAACTAAATAGTATAAGTTAGATTTGGACAATGCAAGTAGAAAGCGTCGGTGGCTCAACCGGTAACGACTCGGTCCATCTAACCAGAGGTACCGGGTTCAAATCTGGACGGCCAATGTACCAATGAGTTTTTCCAAAACTTACGTACATATCATTACCGATTGCTTTAACGGTGAAGGAAAACATCGTGAGGAAACCTGCACAGGCCTGCGAAGAAACTCGAAGGTTGTGTGTGAAGTCGACCAACCCGCACTGGGCCCGCGTGGTCGACTAAGGCCTAATCGCCCTGATTCAGGGTAGGCTCGAGCCCCTCGGTGGGGACGTATATGAGCTGATATAATAATAATAATAATAAAGTAGAGAACAGCTACGTTTTTTTTAATGTAAAGAGAACCATCGGATTTTACTTAATTAAAATCACTATAATAAATCAAATACATTACCTACTTTAAATTAATTTAAAAAAAAACAATGTGTAGCGCGAGGTTGTATGTTGTGTTAAGATATAATTTTATTACTATTTTAATAATATTATTTTACTTAATTTTTCGTGAATTAGATAAATTAATTATTTTTTTCTTATCAATGTAATGTTTATATACTTACATAAATAGTTATTATATATTAAATAAGTGGTTTTATTTACTGTATAATTGTGTTAACCTTATTAAAGAGATCGAGGGTACAGGCTAGAAAAATATTGTGTTAATCTATGTATATACAGTCACAGTGTTAGTTCCATACTCCTCCGAAACGGCTGGAAGGATTTCCATGAATTTTTCTGTGTATATTCGGTAGGTCTAAGAATAGGCTTTAGAAAATTTTTCATCGGGATCTGAGCGGGCAAAGCCGCGGGAAACAGCTGGTAATGGTATAAAATCTTAACTCTTTATTATTGATAGTTAAGAGATCTTACATACTCGTATTAATTGAATAACTGTGTGGCTTTTTGTAAGCCTATTCATATACTAAAGATTTTTAATCACCGTCCAAGTTTTTCGGGGTGATAGTACCCGTGAAACTGAACAACTTTCTCCAAGGAAAATGGGTCATCATCATCATCATATCAGCCGAAAATCGTCCACTGCTGGACAAAGGCCTCCCCCAAGGATTTCCACGACGACCGATCCTGCGCTGCCCGCATCCATCGGCTTCCCGCGATCTTTACCAAGTTATATCTCCGAAAGTGTTCACCGCCGCCCTCGAAGATGTTTTTAAGCTTCTGGACTGGGGTGGACTCGGCATCAATATCAACGGCGAGTACATAACCCTCCTCCGATTCGCTGACGATATCGTGGTCATGGCTGAGAGTACAGAAGACCTAAGCACAATGCTCGATGGCCTCAGTAAAGTCTCAACAAGTGGGTCTTAAAATGAACATGAACAAGACGAAAATAATGTTAAATGTTCGTGTCGCACCCACCCCTCTAAAGGTTGGAGACTCTACACTGAAAGTTGTTGACGAATATGTATACCTGGGACAAACAGTCTAGCTAGGCAGGTCCAACTACAAGAAAGAGATCAATCGACGAATCCAACTCGGCTGGGCAGCGTTCGGGAAGCTTCGCAATATCTTCACGTCCCAAATACCGCAGTGTCTCAAGACTAAGGTCTTTGACCAGTGTGTGTTGCCATTGATGACTTACGGAACTAAGACATGGTCGCTTACTATAGGCTTCATATAAAAAGGCTCAAGGTCACCCAAATCGTGATCGAATTAGAAACGAGGAGATCAGCAGGAGAACTAAAGTAACCGATATAGCTCACAGAATCGCTAAACTGAAGTGGCAGTGGGCAGGGCACATAGCTCGAAGAACAGATGGCCGATGGGGCAGTAAAGTTCTGGAGTGGCCACCGCGCACCGGAAAACGTAGCGTAGACAGGCCTCCCACGCGGAAAGTGGGTCGAAATATGAAAAAAAAATCGGTCCTCCCATACAAAATAGATCAGCTATTGATTTTGCATGGGAGGTCCGAATTTTTTTCTCATATTTCGACCCATGTTCCTATTTCACGGGTACTCTCTCCCTGAAAAATTTGGACAGTGACAAAAAAAGACACCTGTATATTAGTACTAACATAACGAGTACACATGGCACTCCCTGCCGCTCTTTAGATTCTGACCTCCCTCACCACCACGTCGTCACCCAGATTGATACAGATTGGTGCTAGTTTGGTTCTCGAACCGTGATTTCCGTCATTTGTTTTTAGAAATGTCACTTATTGCCCGTTGTATAAAGTGTCCGGGTTAGGCATACATGACAGTACTACGATAACTGTATACAGTATGCAATAAAATTTTTCTTAGTGTTACAATAATAATCATGGGATCTCTCTCTTAGTAGCGTCTCATAGAAAAACCCGGCCAAGTGCGAGTCGGGCTCGCACACGAAGGGTTCGTATCATCGTATAAAAAACGCGTTTCTTGTATGAGCGCCTTCCTTTAATTTTTATTATTTGTTATATCGGCGGCGGCGATAGAAATCACACTGAAAATTTCAACTGTCTAGGTACTTTTCCTAATTACGGTTTAAGGAAAACAGCCCGCTGACTGACAGACAGACGGACAGCGGAGGCCTACCAATAGGATCCCGTTGGCGGAGCCCTAAAAAGTAGAAGTGACGGTGACGGACGCTACAAAAAAATGGTATTGGATTTGCATCTCTTCGACATAGAAGCCGTTGATTGACCATTTGTATGGAGACCATTTTTTTTTTATTTACTAGAATTGGGTTCCTTGGAGAAAGTTGTTCAGTATGATGAGTTAGAAGCCCCTGTTAACGGCTCCTACCCCACTTTTATTACATCCTGTACAAAGTTTATCGTGTATGGAAGATTCGGGAGATATCTATGTATACATAGTTGTGTATGTCGCTATGTCACAGGTTCGTACCACGAGTAGATCGACTTCCCAAGATACCTGCGATATACTTACTACACGTCCAATTAAAGGAAAAACAATGGGTTATTTCGATTTCTCGGGAATCCCCCGATTTTTCGGGATCAAAAGTATATTGTCGTAACTATAATCAACATAATATTTGAATACGCTTAATCTAAAAGTGAAAGTTTCATATAAATAAGCTATTTCAGAGATATAATATCGCGCTATGCTACTGCCAGGCTTTTTAGAGGTTTTAGTCCTTGAGCCTTCATAAGAGGCACATAGTAAGCGACCATATAACACTTTAAACTTTCACGATTATTCATACTGACAAATTGAAAACGGGACTTGACGTGATTTTGTATAATTGATGTTTTTTTTACCTCAATGTTTCGACTATGCTTCGATAGCCGTGGTCGCGAGTAGACTGAAGCCGCGGTGTCATCGCCGCCGCGCCGGCGCATCGCAGGAACACCTCCATCTACCCTCACTTCATTTTGTGAAGGGTTAGGGTCACCACACATTTCACTTAATAAGTTAGGGTGACGACACACTACACTGACGCAGTCCACAGGCCGCACGGGTGTTAGTTCGCAGTTTACTTGTCTACACTTATCATATCAATCACCGGATTCCATGACGAGGAAAGTTGTATCCTTGATCACGTCAAGTCCCGTTTTCAATTTGTTAGTAAGCGACCATGTCTCAGTTCCGTATGGCATCACTGGCAACACACACTGGTCTATAGGTCCTTTATCGCGGTAGAACAATACATGCTAACTCATAACCTAACATAACCGTCTGGTCGTCTGATTCGGTTTTATTAGAGTTTTTCAAGCGACTTCCAAAAAGGAGGAGGTTCTCAATTCGTCTGTATGTCTTTTTTTTATGTTTGTTACCTCAGAACTTTTGACTGGGTGAACCGATTTTTATGATTATTTTTTTATTTGAAAGCTAGTGCTTCCCGTGTGGTCCCATATAAATTTTATCAAAATCGGTGTAGTACTTTAGTAGAAAATTAACAAAAATCAAAAATAATAATGCAAAAATGTACTAATTTGTTGCGATGGAAGTCGGTTTTTTAACGTGTTTAGCGTTTTCAATTATTGTAGCTCACAAAGCGGCGGCGCGCTATATTGTAAAACGGCTAATTTTACAATTATATATGGCTGCGACATATATGTATATTAGTACTAACATACAGCACGGACGTTCCCTGCCGCTCTCTAGATTCCGACCTCACCCCCTCGTCACCTAGATGGATACAGATTGGTGTTAGTTCGCTTCACGAACTTAGAGGATTTCGCAGCGATTTTGTTTGTTTCGTTATTTGTTTCAAAAATGTCATTTCTCGCGCGTTGCATGAAGTGTCCGGGGTGTGCTGTTAATCTCGGCATTGACACGACATAGAGCGTAAACTGCTATTTATCAAATTTGAAGAGCACTACATTTTGATACTGAAGTGATGGGAAAAACGCTCAATAATTCCACTTTATTTGCTTGGTAAATTAAGACCAAATAAAATGTTCATTGACAATAAAAACTATTTTATAAGTAATTAGATTTTTGAGTAACTAAATAATTGATAAGCATTAAGTATTCTTCAAGAATCATTAAAAAATTCTTTTAAAATTTTCATAGAACTCTTCTTTGCATTGCTCTCCTCAACTAGCCCCAACTTCTTTTAAAAATTTGGGTTTTGTCCATCTACTCCTACTGGCATTTATACTATTACAATAGTAGAACTATTTGGAACTCGTAGCTACCTACATCTAAATATAGTCATCTCTGTTTAACGGGTATTTTACATACTAAAGTAGAAAGGGATGGCATGCATTATAGCAAAGATATGAATTTCAGGGGGCACGGCAGTGCACTCCGCCAAGTCAAGCAGACAAGAACGACCTTACACGCTTTTCTCGAAGCAACTCAACGCATTTGCGAGCTCTTAATATCTTTGTTAGGGACTAAAGAAACTGCCTGAATTTAATATTGCATTGTTTACGTAATGTAGACAGCGTATATCCCAAGTTACAAGTTTATACCTTTAACGGTTTTTAGGGTTCCAAAGTCAACAAGGAACCCTTATTGTTTCTCCATGTCTGTTCGTCTGAACGCGGCTTAACTCAGATACTATTAGTATTAGAAAGCTGTAATTTGGCACCGGTATACATTTTAATCACGCCGACAAAGTGGTACAATAAATTTTTAAATTTGCCTCCCCTCTTGTAATAAGGGGGCGAATTATTTTTCGTTTACGTACCCTATCGTGTGGGGTATCGTTGATAAGAACTTAAAAAAAAAGTAGTGTGTGGTTTAATGAAACCACGGTAAAAGTGAAACTTTTTTTTCACATTATAGACTTTACAGAGGACGAAACGATCATGGCTGAGCTATCGTATTGGAGATACGGTACAGAGGACGAAACGATCATACCGACCGTCACGCGACACACAGACGAAAAAAATTGAGACGATGTAATAAAAGTTTCACTTTAACAACTGTGGATTTACTAAAACTTGTTTCGATCCAGGTATTGTTTTGCGAAATATTAAGCTTTAAAGTGCCATTTTTTGTTTTTTGTTAACGTGAAGTGTCCTCCCCCCAACACCAACTAAAGCGCTATTTCAGGGCATCTGAAATTTTTTATTAGTAGGAAATATAAACAATTTAAAAGGCCTTTGTCCAGCAGTGGACGTTTTTGGGCTGATATGATGATAAAAGGAAAACTATCACGGCTACGTAGGTTTTCTTAGTTTATAATCATAACCTTCTATTGATAAAGAAATGTTTACACGTCGATTTCGATTTAAACATTAAATTTAAATACTAGATTGTCAGTCAGTCAATACAAAAATAATAATATGTCATATTATAAAATAAAAATTACTTATCAAAAGATAATATTATAAATTTTAAAATTCATTCAAACTGTAAAACGTTTGCTCGAGAAGCCAACGCTTTAAAGCTTGCCTGTGTGAGAGCTCAGTGACATGAGTCGGCAGTTTGTTGTAGAGTGATGGCTCCAACTCATGAGTCGTCTTACCGGACTTAGCGAGTCTACACCGCACCTGCAGGAGCCTGTCCACGTCGCGGTGGTTGCGAGTGTGTACATCCCTCGTTGTCACGTACTCGTGATGATTGTTGTACATATATACAGCCACCTTAGGTATCAGTAGCGAGGGCACTGTAAGGATTTCAAAACTTTGGAAGTAAGGCCTGATAGGAGTGTAGTGCGACACCTCACCACCCAGGAGAGCCGCCGGAGAGCGAAGCTAACTCCTCCTAGTTTTCCGCACAGCTTTGCTATGTGAGATTCCCAGGTGAGACCACGGTTTAGGAGTAATAGTCGACCAACTTAAGATGTGCAGTTGGATTTGTAAAAAGTTCATTGATTTTCCATACAAATTTTTTCTTCGTGTACCAACTGTAAGTATAATTTTGTTTTTTAAAATACGTAAACATTTATTATTTTTAAAAGACTGGAACCCTACTTTGCGCGGTTCCGACTCGCACTTGGCCATTCTTTTACGGTAGGTTGGAACTACTACTTACCGTAATAATAACCTACGCATTGCAGGTATAATCTTTGAAACTCGACTAATTTAACTACCAATTTCTTTTTCACGATCGGCAAAGAGAAGTGTTTTTCGATAGGTAGGTCTATTTCTTTTATTTATCGACCAAGTCATAAATGTTTAACTAATAGCCAGTTTAATCTGACCTTGCATTAGTAGGCAGACACTAGTACTGCGAGGTCTACTTATACTGAATTATTTTAAGGTCATTTACTTTTTACTCGAAAGAGTCAAAATTAGTGAAGCTGCGGTCGGGTCGTTACATTAGTAAAACTGTTACTCAGACCTACCTAGATCTAAGTTTTAATAATATATTTTTAGGATCAGAAGTGGTTTATAATTTAAAAAACAAATCATCACTAACCTAGCTTTATTATTACGTACAAATTTAATCAAAATTACAGAGAAACGAACAACACCTCACTTGTGCGCCAATCCACACACGAAAAATCACAATAGGCACAAAAAAGATAACGAGAGAAAGGGAAACGGAAATGGCTCACGTGACCTGGGATGGTTCCACCACGATGTTACCGCACCGAGCGCCGCAGAGAAATAGGCTTAGCTCAACGGCAGCCGCTCTTTTATATGCTCCGGCGCCGGCATGGCAAGATCGAGGTGAGGTAGGAGGGGGTTCTGCTTGATCGAGGTGAGGTAGGAGGGGGTTCTGCTTATACGGCCTCTCCTGACGTTGGTTCGTCCTCGAACCAGGGGTCCAAGCGGTGCCGCCCGGTCCCGCAGCGGTGCTCAGCGATGCCGAGGACTCCTCTTCAGGCCCAGAGTCCAGCAGAGGCATGGACGGCCCCACGCCGGTTCCGGCCTCAGGATCGGAGTCCAGCAGAGGCACGGACCGGTCCGCGCCGGGATCCGAAGGTTGAGGTCAATCCTCTTCAGAATCTTTTCTTCGTATCTTCGCTTCTGTACTGCAGCGGAGGACGCGCAGCGCAGCTCGCCTCTCACCGCACAGCTCAGCGGAGGACGCGCAGCGCAGCTCGGCTCTCACCGCACAGCTCAGCGGAGGACGCGCAGCGCAGCTCGCCTCTCACCGCACAGCTCAGCGGAGGACGCGCAGCGCAGCTCGCCTCTCACCGCACAGCTCAGCGGAGGACGCGCAGCGCAGCTCGCCTCTCACCGCACAGCTCAGCGGAGGACGCGCAGCGCAGCTCGCCTCTCACCGCACAGCTCAGCGGAGGACGCGCAGCGCAGCTCGCCTCTCACCGCACAGCTCAGCGGAGGACGCGCAGCGCAGCTCGCCTCTCACCGCACAGCTCAGCGGAGGATGCGCAGCGCAGCTCGCCTCTCACCGCACAGCTCAGCGGAGGACGCGCAGCGCAGCTCGCCTCTCACCGCACAGCTCAGCGGAGGATGCGCAGCGCAGCTCGCCTCTCACCGCACAGCTCAGCGGAGGATGCGCAGCGCAGCTCGCCTCTCACCGCACAGCTCAGGACAAACACAGCTATCTGCAACATGACGCGTCTAACATGCACGCGTCCGCCCGACCGGTGAACTTGGTCACGTAAACGGGCTACAGGCGCCAACCTGTACGGCGACATGGTGTCATTACACCAACGCCACGGCAACACGACACACACTTGTCGATGCCAGAGCGAACCAACGCTCACGCCTGAACAGCACCCATTGCCGCAGGCCACAGATGTACCTTATTCGCATAACGAGCAACCCTGTTCGCCACAACACCAAAAGGACCTAAGCTTCACTAACATCCCTAAGCTAGTGGGGGTCTATAGAAAAATAATGCTAACCTACATGTCTAAGTTGCCTAATTAAGAAATTGGGTAAACCTAATAATAGGGACACGGGAAGAGTAAATATTTAAGGATGTAACGAACAAAATAGCATCGTCATACTCGAATCAAGGCATATCTAACGCTAGCTTTCAATGAAAGCAAAGCACGACGCCAGGCACCACTCGCCCCGCCACGGCACCACACGTTGTACCGCAGCCTGCGTCAGCTTGCCGTAGCTACCACCGCTCAGCAGTTTGAGCTCGTAGCGTCCACATGGCAAGATCTCGACCACCTCGTACAGGCCGCGCGTCCCAGCGCCCAGTTAATTCATCGACTGCGAACAAATGTTCAAGATCAAAACAAACACGACCAAGGCCATTAATATTTCCTCGTTCGATGAGCACGCTTATCTAGCTGGCCCTGGTTTTTCTGGAACACCTGGAGCACTCGACTCCTGGATCTCGTAAATCACCTTGTTAGTCCTCGAGTTCTCAAGGGCCACCTCACATACCATGGACAGATTATTGGGGTTATCGCATCTAAGCTAATAAGAAGATTCAGCGGGGGGGCCTGCTTGGTCTGCCTCGTGATGTTCATAACAAGCTAAATTTTCCACAGGGTCACAGGTTCTCAGTCCAGCATGATCTCACCTGTCTCAATGCGAAAAATGTAAATAACAGTCGTTTGCACCTTAGTCGTTGATCCACATCACGAACTCGTTTGACTCAAACATGCGTCCCTTGTATGTTACTTTCAGCCAAGGTACACCAAATAAAGCAACAGCCAACGTGATTAAACGTTTGAGCTCACCTGCATCTTACCGGTGCATGGGGTACAATAACGGGTACTTTGTGAAGGCGCCCACCACACTAAGGAGGTATTCGAAGTCCTCCTAGGTAGGCACGGACCGTCCACGTGCACGACATGGCTTCTTCCACGAAATGACGTTCTGAGGGGGTGCTCGAGGTACACTTCTTGGGAATACATATCAGACAGTGAGATATGTACTTGTTACCTTTTTCAATCCTTCTAGTTTTTACTTGTAATAGAGCACATCTTTTTAGCAACTTCCCATTAAAATCCAGACCACATTCGTGATGCTATTTGTGGAAAGTCCTGCGACTCGCTGTTGGCAGCCTGGACTATTTGTGCCCAATTTCGGGGCCTAGTAACTTGGGCAACAATAGTACTTGAAGTATAGCAACGCCTTGACGACTGCAAGCGTCTCGAGCTCGTAGGAGTGATATGAGTTCTCCGCATCCCGAGTTACCTTACTGAAGAAGGCCACAACCTGTTTCTTACTTCGTGAGATTGAATCTAGACTGCTCCGCAGCCTGCGCTGCTGGGGTCCATGTGGGCCTTGGTAGAAATCTTTGGAACAATGATAGCAAGTACTGGCTCGATCGCTAGTGAGGTATTTGATGACTACAATTAAGTTCAACCCCTTTTTGATAAGTCGAGCTATTGCTGTTTTTGTTATGGCATAACCCGTCGTTTCTACAAAATTACCCCTTAAGACTAAGGAACTGACGAACATGTGTTACATTACTGGGAGGTAAAGTTAACAAGACCCTTTTTTTTCACTGGCTCGGCCTAACCTGACCCCTTCTCACAATTCTATCCAAGTGCTCGACCGTTTTAGGTAGATAGGAGAAACACCTAAAGTTTATTGAATAGCTAGTCTCAGGAAGCGTTCTCAACAGTTTGATATACCTTCTAACACATAAAAAATCAACAAAAAGTATCCAAGCCATCACGCTTATTAAATAAAATAAACGGGCTCGAATGCTCCGATTGAGACCTAATAATTCCCTTTTCTCACAGTTTTATAGTTACCTAGCAAAACTTGAGTATCTCTTGGTAAGAAAGTTTGTACGGCCTGCACGATACTAGGGTCGTTCTATCTCAATTTCCATGTCACCCGTATGACCATAGTAGTTGTAGCAGTGCCCAGAATCAAGTACTACGAGAACTCAATTATCACACCTTTAGACCTTACGTTCCTCATCCTAAACGGCGAACGTTAACAGTTGGGTTATCAGAACAGACACGGTACTGCCTGTTGGTTCGAACATAGGTCACTCCTCGCGATACAACACATCGGTACCAATTATAATTGACGCGTTCATACGAACGCCACCACCGCTATACCAGCTTTGATAGAAAGGTCACCGTTAACGTAACGTATGACGTAGATTATTTACTTATCTAACAATCTAAAACACAACCCTTTGGTTTAGGCTGACCCAGTAGGCGTCTTAAAACATCAAAATCATTAAAATCCAGTGACAACACATTCATCGGAGCACTATTCATCACAAACGTAAATAGTGACTTCATTGTGCGTAAGTTAAGTATTCAAATAATCATTAGGGTTTACGATAAACTGATTGAAACGTTCTTTGGAAAAACAAGTACCTATATTTGACATGTCACATGTTGAACAGTTGGCGATACTAGATTGCTAAGGCAGATTTTAACTATTGTCAAACGGTCGGTTTTGGTTACTTCAAACCCTTACTATTCGTATAATTTTTTTTTGAGCACAAATCATTTACCGTTGACACGCTCACTCAGACCGTTTTGGAAAACATGTCTCGCACTCATATGCTATTTGAAGCGGTTGCATTTTATGTAAACACAAAACAAGGTTCCCGGGAGACAAGTTAGCTGTCTTTAGTAGCAGCGGTGCGTACTTGTGGACTATCGATGACTCGATAACAATAAACGTTCGCAAATAGTCACTTAACCCCGAACTACCCTCAATCGTAACAAAATGCTTTGCGCTTACACTGCAAACGTCGGATATATATCTGACGTAGTGTTCATATCGTCGAAAAGAATGTTCGCTTAAGTGTAACTTACGTGGACACAACTGTTTAAAATCACGATCGTTGGTTACCCACTCGTTCAACCATAGTTTAGTATCGCCCTTTAGGCAAAAGTCTACCCGTGACAAGTACTCAGACCAGCCATTCGTATCACTGGCGCGATCCCCTCTTCGCACCACGCGCCAATGTAAAAGGTTTAACACAAAATAATTTGCGACTTAATGGGTAGAATTGTTTTGATAGATTTTATCAGAGCTTTGCGAGGGTAGACACCTTAAAACACTGAGCAGCAGATCCTACAGACTTGTCCTGCCTTGGCATACTATTTGGCGGGTTAGAACAACAATCTAATGTGATCAGTGGTTTTGTTGACACTGTCCTCGGGGAGACTGTGTTGGCTAGGTGTTGTTTAAGCTTTTGTAGGTAAACTTACATTCGTGCCGTTTGTACCTACATCGTCACCTTACGTTTTAAACGAACTATTCATTTTAGGTGTCGAGTACTGTCGTTGTCGAAACACTTCGCGACTGACGCGATTAACTGCCGCGGAAACTATGCCTAGAACTACGTGGTGAATCATCACGACGACGTTGATGTCTTTTGTATGAAATACAGAGCAAGCGACAATGACGTTTTGAGACGTTACGAGTCTTACGATCTATTCTCTGCTGTATTTGCAAATGAGATCGCGACCTAACCCCGTATCTAACGCCTCGACTGCGTAAAACTACGCGATCGTGGTCACATCCGAACACGCGAGCCATTTCTAGAACGATGCCGCTTACGGCTCCGCGATACACTTCTGCTACGCACCATTTTCACAACAAATACCTATTTGAATTCATGAGCAAATCAACGCACTTTTAAAATAACGGCCAGGTAAAAGAACACAAGTGAAATTCGACACAATAATTCTCTTTGAAAATTAAACCGTTAGAACTTCAAATCAAAAGTGAAATGTTGTTTTGTTTCCTGTCTTTTATCGTGGGCTAACAGTCCTTTATCCCACTACTGATTTTAGGATCAGAAGTGGTTTATAATTTAAAAAACAAATCATCACTAACCTAGCTTTATTATTACGTACAAATTTAATCAAAATTACAGAGAAACGAACAACACCTCACTTGTGCGCCAATCCACACACGAAAAATCACAATAGGCACAAAAAAGATAACGAGAGAAAGGGAAACGGAAATGGCTCACGTGACCTGGGATGGTTCCACCACGATGTTACCGCACCGAGCGCCGCAGAGAAATAGGCTTAGCTCAACGGCAGCCGCTCTTTTATATGCTCCGGCGCCGGCATGGCAAGATCGAGGTGAGGTAGGAGGGGGTTCTGCTTGATCGAGGTGAGGTAGGAGGGGGTTCTGCTTATAATATAATAACTATCTTTTTCCCGCGGCTTCGCCCGCGCAGACTCCGGTGAAAAAAAATTCTATACCTATTCTCAGACCTACCGAATACACAGAAAATTTCATGGAAATCGGGCCACCCGTTTCCGAGGAGTATGGCGACTAACACTGTGACATGAGAATTTTACATATAGATAGAAGATTATTATATCAGCTCATATACGTCCCCACCGAGGGGCTCGAGCCTACCCTGAATCAGGGTGATTAGGCCTTAGTCGACCACGCGGGCCTAGTGCGGGTTGGTCGACTTCACACACAACCTTCGAGTTTCTTCGCAGGCCTGTGCAGGTTTCCTCACGATGTTTTCCTTCACCGTTAAAGCAATCGGTAATGATATGTACGTAAGTTTGTGAAAAACTCATTGGTACATTGGCCGTCCAGATTTGAACCCGGTACCTCTGGTTAGATGGACCGAGTCGTTACCGGTTGAGCCACCGACGCTTTTATATATAAGATATAAGATATTTAGATAGAAGATAATCCCTACTAATCAGAGATTTGTTACCATAGATGGGTTATGCACTAACAAACCACATTTGAAAATCGAACCCATTACCCACACAATATTATAGGTAGTTCGCTTCCGTTGCACCGAATGTTACTAAGAAAAGAGATGCCAATTGGCATCTTTATATTTGCTTCACTTTTTTGACACGTGTAACCTATCTACCTCCCCTTATATATAGCATATCTCTGCTACTAATATTATAAATGCGAAAGTAACTCTGTCTGTCTGTTACGCTTTCCCGCTTAAACCTCTCAACCGATTTTGATGAAATTTGGCACAGACAATCTTTAGACCCTGAGAAAGGACATAGGCTACATTTTTCCACGCTCGCGAGCCGCTTGCGGCTCGCGCACGGCGCACCCTCGAAAAGTCATAGAAAAGTTGTGCACGCGGGTGAAGCCGCGAGAAACAGCTAGTAAATAATAAATGTGACCTTTCGATTTCGACCTTCGGAAAACTAAAGAATATTTCAACCTCCTTTACCGTAATGAACATGGGGAAAAATTAGTAAAATTAGAAATCGATCTGGTTTGTTTATATTTCGTATTTTCTGGATTCGGACAAACTTAAGATATCATACCCTCCTTACAGACACGGTGAGTAGATAAGTTGTGCAGCCACGATGAGCATACTTTCTCGCGAAGACTTCATCGTGTGGGGTAGTCGGGCATACACAAATCAACACTTAGTAGCAAAGAATAACTTTATTTATTTATTTACTAGCTTTTGCCCGCGGCTTCGCCCGCGTGGACATCGTTTTTATGACTGTCTTTAAGAGTGAATTGTGCGCGAGCCGCCGCCAGCGTAGACATTACTTTTCTCCAGATAGGGCTATTCTGATTAGCAGTCTATGCACAGATTTGAACAAGTAATATATAAGTCATTGAGTCTATGTCATTTCCCACTCCCTCAACCATCTCTATACAAAAATCACAATGATCCATTATTCCGTTGCGATTTTAAAGAAATGAATCAAAAACAACTATTTTTTTAGTTCCCTCAGGAACTGCATTGGACTTTGCTATTTTCACGGGATAAAAAGTAGCCTATGTCCCTCCACGTGACCGTGTTGGAGCGTGGAAAGGTAAAACACATTTTCACATTTATAATATTACGAGCCGCCCCGGCTTCGCACGGGTGCAATGCTGATACTAAACTAAACTGTAGTATCTACAGAATGTCTTTATGCTCCCCGGCCGGTACCGCCGCAACTGCTATGTCCCTGCATTTTAAATCTGTAATATCTTCGAAAATATTCATTTAAATTATATGCTGTAAAGGGCCATATTGATCTACATTACTTGCACAATGTATTCAAGGTACTTAATTGGATAAGGATTAATGCTGTATTGCTTAAAATCGTTTCGTAAATAAACCATTATTTATTTATTTATATTCAGGATTAAAACAGTCGCCACATTCAGACCTATAGTAGACCCGTAACTCATACTTACACATAAAAACTTCATGAAATGTTTACAAATAATTGGTATTTCTGGGGAAGTAACTTATTCAGATTTTTTTCTGGAATAATGAATTATCAGTGTCCCCGGTCTTATCAAATACTAGTTTTTTTTACAAAGTTTCATTTAAATCATTAAAGCCATTTTTGATTAAAAAAAACAAGCAACCTGGGTTTATATAAGAGGTATCTTATTCCGAATTTTCCTGGAAAAATGAACATGAACTACGGTGTAAAGTAGATCATCGAAAATTATAATAACTTACCGAGTTTTATCAAAATCGTTAGAGCCGGAGCCGAGAAAAAAAAAATTTTAGGCATACCCTAAATAATCAGTATAGGGAAATTCGAAAAAAGAGTATGACATTCACATAGCCCAAATTTTATCTAAATTCGTCCAGTAGTAAAGGCACTACAGTACGGACGAACGCACATACATAAATTTTTATTTATTAGTTTCTTAGTCTCTATTAGTGTACGACAATCGATCCCCATCAAAATATCAAGTTTTTTGCCTTCACAATATTTTCTCCCTCCACTCCTTCGCCGGTCGCATACGCTCCTGACTGACTCCTCGCAGCTCGAAATGTATTCTATAGGTACACACAACTCGTGCAAAGAAATGTCGAAATGAAGCCAACTTTATTTCCAACTACCCTCTAATGTTTTGTATTTCATTCAATCGCCCGTTTGCTTCATTGCTCGTTGGGCGTTGGTGATCGTGAGTCTATCTGTGATTTTTTGAAAATAATATAATAAAATAAAATAAAATGGAAACTCCGCAAACAGTAAGTACATTAATTTAATTAATGTTATATTTAAGTAGACGTGCAGGTAATAAATAGGTCTTACTTACAATGCATACATTCGAAAACTCTTGTAATAGGTAGTCTTGTAAGGTGATCTGGTAACACGATGTTGGTGGTGCATACCGAATTTTCCAAAAGTATTAGAACATTTAGTTATTGACATAATTTGATGCCAAATTAGACTATTGGAACGGTTTTGTAGTTGCTAATCTAAATACAATAAAGTATAGTAAATATTTTTTTTATCGTGGGTAGGTTGGTAAGCGCATCAGTTGAGAAGGCTGGATTGATTTGGCTGTTTTTAAATGTTTGTAATGTGTGTTTGTGGAACGGTTTTGTAGTTGCTAATCTAAATACAATAAAGTATAGTAAATATTTTTTTTATCGTGGGTAGGTTGGTAAGCGCATCAGTTGAGAAGGCTGGATTGATTTGGCTGTTTTTAAATGTTTGTAATGTGTGTTTGTGGAACGGTTTTGTAGTTGCTAATCTAAATACAATAAAGTATAGTAAATATTTTTTTTATCGTGGGTAGGTTGGTAAGCGCATCAGTTGAGAAGGCTGGATTGATTTGGCTGTTTTTAAATGTTTGTAATGTGTGTTTGTGGAACGGTTTTGTAGTTGCTAATCTAAATACAATAAAGTATAGTAAATATTTTTTTTATCGTGGGTAGGTTGGTAAGCGCATCAGTTGAGAAGGCTGGATTGATTTGGCTGTTTTTAAATGTTTGTAATGTGTGTTTGTGGAACGGTTTTGTAGTTGCTAATCTAAATACAATAAAGTATAGTAAATATTTTTTTTATCGTGGGTAGGTTGGTAAGCGCATCAGTTGAGAAGGCTGGATTGATTTGGCTGTTTTTAAATGTTTGTAATGTGTGTTTGTGGAACGGTTTTGTAGTTGCTAATCTAAATACAATAAAGTATAGTAAATATTTTTTTTATCGTGGGTAGGTTGGTAAGCGCATCAGTTGAGAAGGCTGGATTGATTTGGCTGTTTTTAAATGTTTGTAATAATTCGAATAACTTTTTTATGTGAAAAATGGATTTCATGTTCTAATGACATAATCTGGTTTATTTCAAGTATTGAATTTTGACATTATTATTAACTACTAGCTGTCCCGGCGAACTACGTACAATTAGTAATCTGTGGTACCGCCTTACATTACTTTACACTGCCCTACCCTACCCTACCCTACACTACACTACACTACCCTACCCTACCCTACACTACCCTATACTACCCTAACCTACACTACCCTACCCTACACTATCCTAACCTACACTACCCTACCCTACATACACTACACTACACTACCCTACCCTACCCTACACTACTCTACACTACACTACCCTACCCTACCCTACACTACCCTACCCTACACTACCCTACCCTACCCTACATACACTACACTACACTACCCTACCCTACACTACCCTACACTACACTACCCAACCCTACCCTACCCTACCCTACCCTAAAAAAAAATATTGATGTTGGCCGGTTCTCAGACCTACTCAATATGCTCACAAAATTTCATGAGAATCGGTCAAGCCGTTTCGGAGGAGTAAGGGAACGAAAACTGTGACACGAGAATTTTATATATTAGATTGATTGTTTATTTCTTGATTTTTCACATATGAAATTATGTTATTAATATATTATATAACTATCAGAAAGAGTGCAATTTGCACCTATTTTGAATAACCTTGAATCATGAATCTGTTTGTAAAACTTTGAATTTCCTTTGATTGTTGCTGATGAAAATAATCCTTCGACCCAACACTTATTGAGATACAGTAGTTAAGTTTGTCAAATACAGGTTTAGGCGGTTCTGGCCTCGAATGTCCAATTCCTTAAATGTCCATTTTCCTCGAATGTCTAATTTCCCGAATGTCCAGTTGCTCAAAGGTCCAATTCCCGGAATGTCCATTTGCTCGAATGTCCAATTCCAGAATGTCCGTTCATCGAATGTCCAATTCCCTGAATGTCCATATCACCATGGAAATAGATCTACGGCTACAACAACGGGTACTGGGTTTCACGGAGTCGGATAGGACGTAGTGCGAAACTGCTCTAACGGTACCGTTTCAAAAATAAACCTAGTATTGAATTTTATTCATTTGTGTACCATTACCGACGGATACCTTTTTAGTTGATACCTTTATTTTAATTACTTCACGGTCTTATGCGTTCATGGAAATGTACATTTATCACTCATTTAACTTACTTTTTATCTTACTGATCATTAGAATAGCGATAATAATTGCATGTCGGGTACGTCTCTTACCTATTAATATATGTAGGTATAACTCTTTAGATAATAGTGATACTGGCCAATCATTGAAAATAATAAACATGCATTAGAATATGTCATTTAATTTAGTGCTGTCAGTGTCAGTAACATTATCTCTTACACTGATGGAAAAAATATGGTTTACCTTCTGATTATTAATAGTAGGCCAACAATATGTGGTGAATTTCGTAGGCACACGGACTATTTGTAACTCTACTAGACGTCCAGCCAGGTTCTGATGTTTCATCACAGACGAAACGGTCAATTGGGTCATTAGACATACAAAGATTGGACGTACAGGTAATTAGACATACAGGGATTGGTCGTTCAAGGAATTGGTCGCACGGGGACTGGGCATTTGGAAAATTGGACATTCGATTGATGGAATTGATGGAATGGATTGCTTCAAGTTATATTAATCCAAAATAGCCAATCCCATTAAAAGGATTGTGAACCTAAGGTTACAATTAGACTTCCTATACAAACGGCTATATCGATTTTCACATCTTAAAAGTTAACCGATTTTGTCCAATTTTTCATTAATTCTTAGTCAGAACAAAAGCGAGGTTTATGTATCGTAACAAATAATGGTCGAAGTTTTGCACGAAAACGTCATCATCGTCATAATATCAGCCGAAGGACGTCCACTGCTGGAAATAGGCCTCCTGTTTTTTATTTCCCTTATTCGGAGTATTACGGATATTTAAAAAAAAATGGTCCGGCCGTTCTCAAGTGATGCGTTTACCAACGAACTGCATTTATTTTCAGTAAATATAAAAGTGAACCGTGACCGCCCGACTGACTGATCTATCGACGCACAATTCAGCTCAAACCACTGGACGGATCGGGCTGAAATTTGGCATACAGATATCAATTTATGACGTAGGCATAGGATTTTGGGAACGACGAAAAAGGCGGGCGAAGCCGTGGATAACAGCTAGATATCAATCAATTGTCACATGTATGAAAGACCATCACTTAAGAATGGCTCGACCGATTTGACTGTTTTTTTTTGTTGTCGCGTTTCGTGCACTCTCTATATCTACGGGGATGAAAGAGCTTGTACAAAAAGCTCGAATTCATTCACATATCCTTTATTTAACAAAATTGGTGTAGGTCTCGTCAACTGGGGTTTCTACTCGTCATACTGAACAACTTTCTCCAAGGAACCCATAGTCAATTCTCAAAAAAAATAAATTGGACCCTCCATACTAAAATACACAAAAACGGTCGATCAGCTGATCGATTTGTTTGTTTGTTTGTTTGTAAACTCTTTATTGACAATATTGAATGCAGAACATAAAACAGATATGTATGGTATAAAGGCGGACTTATCCCTTACGGGATCTCTTCCAGTCAACCTACGATTTGTATGAAGAGTAAAACAATTTTTTTACGTTTTTCAGCAAAGTCGTAGAACAAAAGTTGTTCAGTATGATGAGTAGAAGCCCCAGTTAACGGGACCTACACCAATTTTGTTACATCCTGTATAAAAGAAAATTACGTAATTTCTAAGTTTGATTCACACCTCTCACGTTTCAAACTATCCAGGAGCCGCTCGCAGATGTGATGGAGCTATGCAAAATAGCGCAGTGTCTTGGGTTCACTCTGAAGTCTCTGAAGACCAGTGGCATCGACTCCAGTCAGGAGGCTGGTGTTAAGACTATTGTCATCAACTGTCAGGTTTCTCTAAGTTTTTTAAAGTGAATATCATCATATCAGCTTATATAAGGTCTAACAAAATTAGCTGAAATTATTTTAACTGGTGCTTCTACCCATGAAACTGAACAACTTTCCCCATGAAACCCATAGTCAAATCTCAAATTTTTGGATTTCCCATTCTAAGTTGGCTGATCAGCTAATCGAGTTAGTATGGGAGAGCCAATTTTTTTTTGCGATTTGACTATGGGTTCCATGGGGAAAGTTGTTCAGTTTCATGAGTAGAAGCACCAGTTAAAATAGTTTCAGCTAATTTTGTTACACCTTATATACGTCCCACCGAGGGGCTACCCTGAATTTGGGCGTCCAGGCCTTAGTCGACCACGAGGGCCCGCCCAGTGCGGTTGGTCGACTTCACACACAACCTTCGAGTTTCTCCGCTGGCGTGTGCAGGTTTCCTCACGATGTTTTACTTACCGTAAGAGCTTCGGATAATTCGTACATATGAAATCGAAACAGGATTCGAAACATGAACTCCCGGACAGGAGGTATAGCGGCCCCAACCGTTACGCCACCGATGCCCAAGTCCTAATTACTATCTGTATTTCAAATTTCAGCGAAATCCGTTCAGTGAAAATCAATCACCCAATCAGTCAACCTTGTATTGAAAGTGTTTTTTTTTGCGATTTTACTATTTGTTGGGATAGTTGTTTAGTTTCGCAAAGCCTGCGCTTAAAGCTTCATCATAATATCATCATATCAGTTCATATACGTCTCAACTGAGGGCCTCGAGCCTACCCTCAATTAGGGTGATCGGGCCTTAGTCGAACGCGCGGGCCCAGTGCGGGTTGATCAACTTCACACTCAACCTTCGAGTTTCTTCGCAGGCGTGTGCAGGTTTCCTCACGATGTTTTACTTCACCATAAGAGCATGGGATAAACATACCTACATATGAAATCAAAATTCGCAAACACATTGGTACTTGGCAGGATTTGAATCATGACCTCCCGGACAGGAGGTAGCGGCCCTAACAATTACGCCATCATATCAGCGGCAAGACGTCCACTGCCAGACTAAGGCCCCTCTCATGGATTTCTACAACGGCCGGTTCTGCGCTGCCTGCATCCAAAGGGCTTCCCGCGAACTTCACCAGAATGGGAGGCCTGCCTACCGGCATCCTACCCATGCCAGATTACTTCAGCTACGACGACGCCAAGCACCAGAAGTAGGTAACCTTAAAATGTCCTGACCCAAAGGAACCATGAACCCCTGCCATTGTGGCTTTAAGAGTTCGCCCATCCCATACGTCTCCTTCTATCTCCTTATTCTCCGTTCCAGTCTTCAGGGCTGCACGCGGTGCTGGAGAGTGGAAACGCTAACTGTTCGTGCCCCATCGCAGACCTTCATACCAGTAGTCTCTGGCAGGACTCGGGCATAGCGGGCGACAAGCAAATTGACAAGGTAAGCTCTTACTCTTCATCATCACCAATGGTAATCATCATATCAGCCGAAAAGACTTTCACTGTTGGAAATACGCTTCCCCCAGGATTTCTACAACGACCAGTGTTATATACGCTGCCCACATTCAGCGGAATCGAAAACATAATTAGCCAGCCTGCTTAAGCACGTGCGTGATGATGATGACCGCCTGATGTGATCATCAGCCAAAAGACATCCACTGCTGGACATAGACCTGCCCCGAGTTGGGGGCTATGCCGTAATCGCCACGCTCGGCAGGTGGGTTGGCGTCGTTGGCGATCACCATGTGCAGTATTGTCACAGTATTACAATATAGCGGCTTACAGTAATGCAACGAATGTACTTACGCAGAGCAACGGTAGGGTACTTGCGGGGCAGCGGGCGGCGGGGCACAGACTGGCAAACTCCGCGAGTTTACTGGCTACAGGCTAGTATTGCTAGTACGCTACGTTAAGCTACTGTAATGATGGTGAAAAACAGTTAAGACGTCATTGCTTTTAGGCTTTACATACCAAAAAAGAACAAATATGAGTTTGTTTACAGAGGATAAAAAGTAACTCAAATGACTAGCGCGCCATCGCCCCATTTATCTCCCCAAATGCGTGAGTCAAAAATGAAATACTAAATTGCACTCTTAAAAAAATCCTTTTAAGGTTAAAAAATCTGTTTGTTTTCCTATTAAGTTGTCAATGATGGTGAAAAACAGTTAAGACGTCATTGCTGTTAGGCTTTACATACCTAAAAAGAACAAATATGAGTTTGTTTACAAAGGATAAAAAGTAACTCAAATGACTAGCGCGCCGTCGCCCCATTTATCTCCCCAAATGCGTGAGACAAAAGTGAAATACTAAATTGCACTCTTAAAAAAATTCCTTTTATGGTAAAAAAATCAGTTTGTTTTCCTATTAAGTTGTCAATGATGGTGAAAAACAGTTAAGACGTCATTGCTGTTAGGCTTTACATACCTAAAAAGAACAAATATGAGTTTGTTTACAAAGGATAAAAAGTAACTCAAATGACTAGCGCGCCGTCGCCCTATTTATCTCCCCAAATGCGTGAGACAAAAGTGAAATACTAAATTGCACTCTTAAAAAAATTCCTTTTATGGTTAAAAAATCTGTTTGTTTTCCTATTAAGTTGTCAATGATGGTGAAAAACAGTTAAGACGTCATTGCTGTTAGGCTTTACATACCTAAAAAGAACAAATATGAGTTTGTTTACAAAGGATAAAAAGTAACTCAAATGACTAGCGCGCCGTCGCCCCATTTATCTCCCCAAATGCGTGAGTCAAAAATAAAATACTAAATTGTATTCTTTAAAAAATCCTTTTAAGGTTTAAAAAATCTGTTTGTTCAATAATGGTAAAAAACAGTTACTAATTTAATTTGTAGGTACTCACCTTTGATTTCGTTATTGTTGGTTAATGTCGTGTATATAAGTTTGATAATATTATTTCATACTTTTGAGTGAATTTAATTTTGAAGTCGGTTTTTAAGTTTTTTAAACTTTTATTTTATTTTATTTATTTTTAGTGATAATGCTATCTATCTAACAACATTATACCCAATCACCCACTCGCCAACAGGAACCATCAAATCATAATGCATGTGTTTCATTAACATGCTACATTTTTCATGTGATTCTTGTGGCTTCCATCATCTCAACAGCATGAAAGTTAAGGAGTTTAGTCTTCCATCATCAGCCCATCTGAATAACCTAAAAGAATACAACTATCGGTCTATACGTACATACGTATTTGCGTAAAATATTTGAAGAACTATCCTCCAACTCCTAATCGTTAAGGAGTTGTACTTTCCTTCGTCAGCTCATTAACAAGAGATGATGACTACCAGACGCTAAAACTTAAATAGTTTTAGGAAATACATAAAACACGTAATATTTGCAAATAAAATTTGAGGGTTGTTCTCGATTTCCCTGGGATCCCATCATCAGATCCTGACTTGGTGACAATGAGACCCCCTCGGGAGGTTCTATACTATACTCTTTCGAATAAAAAAATAATTTTGAAAATCGGTTCACAATCGGCGGAGATGTCGCGTAACAAACATACAAAAAAAAAACATAGTCGAATTGAGAACCTCCTCCTGAGTCCTCCTTTTTGAAGTCGGTTGAAAAGTGGATAGCCTTGATAAAACAAATATGATTATTTTATGTCTATCCTGCTTTATCACACTAACTGGGTAATAAGTGTGAATAGTGTAACTAGGATGAAGTTTGACGCTCTCTGTATGCTTTAGTTATTGCTCTGAGGGTGGTACGGTGTGACGTCATCAAAATTTTATCTATTGGTTTATTAGATCTGTGGGACATTCCTATTGAACCTGTACCGTGTTATAAATAATCGATGCCACGAAGGATTGTGATTATATTTGCGCTCTTTAGTTTATGCCATTTCAAAATACGCGCGAAAACCTAACTGTTGCCATACTCAGTTTAAAACAACTCTTGTGTGACATTTCTTGTTATGCCCCTGCCTTTCCCCTACCCTTCATTTTGGTATTTTGGAGTTTACCTTTTTTTGAATTTGGAAACATGCGTTATGGATGAATAGCAATAATGCCCGACCCAATAATTCACGACCCATTTATGTACAGCCCATATAATGGGCGCACGAACTGCTCATGGACTTGAATTGAAATAGAAACAAAATTTTTAGAGCGTGATTATTACGGATTAGTTATTTATTACGATTAAGATTAAGCCGCAATTATCTTATTATTACCTGATTGAACCCGTTGGAAATACCACTTTCTATATACATAATTCTATACAGAGTGTAACAAAGTTGGTGTAGGTCTCGTTAACTGGGGCTTCTACTTAACATACTGAACAAGTTTCCTCAAGGAACTCATAGTCACTTATATTAAAGAAAATTTGGACCTTCCATACAAAAATGCACAAAATTGGAACCTAGATGTATGAAAAGTTTTTTTGCGCTTTCTGCAAAATCGTAGAACAAAAGTTGTTCAGTTTGACGAGTACAAGCCACAGTTAAATTTGTGTAAAAAATTAGTGTTAATCTCGTTAACTGTTGCTTTAACGAGATCTACACCAATTTTGTTACACCCTGTATATATTTCAAATAAATAATTATTATTAGTGAAACTCTACGTGTGTCCTCTACACGAGATAGAGTTACACGTTACATTGTCATCGGTTAGTCCACAGGAACATCGGTGGCGTAATGGCTAGGGCCGCCGCCTCCTGTCCGGGAGGTCGTGGTTCGAACCTGCCACGTACCAATATGATTTCGAATTTAGATTTCATATGTACAGGCCCCCCACGCGGTGGACCGATGACCTGGTGAAGGTCGCGGGAAGCCGATGGATGCGGGCAGCGCAGGACCGGTCGTCGTGGTAATCCTTGGGGGAGGCCTTTGTCCAGCAGTGGATGATTTGTGGCTGATATGATGATGTACGTTTATCCGACGCTCTTACGGTGAAGGAAAACATCGTGAGGAAACCTGCACACGCCTGCGGAGAAACTCGCAGGTTGTGTGTGAAGTCGACCAACCCGCACTGGGCCCGCGTGGTCGACTAAGGCCCGATCACCCTAATTCAGGGTAGGCTCGAGCCCCTCGGTGGGGACGTATATGAGCTGATATGAATGAACTCCACAGGAAACAGGCAGCACCCTCCTAGGCTCACTGTCTAGTGAGTCATGGAAGCGTGTAGCGGGGAAGCTCCGCGAAATAACTAACCTCGAGGAGCACGAAGACACAGACTCCGATCAAACCTTGACTCCGGAGCCGAGGTAGGTACCTAGGATTTATGGTAGAGTGGAATTTATTTATTTATTTATTCCATAGGGAAATCAACAGCTTTTTACATATAAAATACTTATTTCTAGGTATGATGAAGCCTTTATAGATTTCCACAATTAATTTTTAAAAGGAAACACAACTTAAACAAATTAAGCAAGTCAGACTTGATTTATAAACTACTTACTAATCACGACGAAAAAAAGAGAGAAAATAATAATAATAATAAAAAAAATACAAGTTACTAATTAGCCATTCTTTTTTTTTATTCACAATTGGTAAACCCTTGGCATCATCTCACCTGGTGGTAAGTGACGATGTTGCCGAAGATGGAAGCGGGCTTACCAAGATTCCCCAACGCAATGGGGAACTGGCTATCTTATCTTCATGCCGGAACACGCCAATGATATTAACATTGATATTTGGCGGCAAGACTTAGATAAGATGGTGGTAGCTAGCCAGGCGGGCTTAGAAAATGCCCTTCCACCAACCAAACCGAGTCTTACAATTGACCACGCCGGGAATCGAACCCGCGACCTCCTGTGTAAAGCCAGTGACCTTTGTTGCTGGGCTACGGAGGCGGTTAAAAGGCCGTCCAATCAAAATAGCAGTGTGTGTGTATGTGAATGGTGTGAGTGTTAGTGTATGTGTGTGTTTGTGTGTGTGTGTATTTGTTTCACTTGTGTAAGTATGAATGTTGGTTACAAATGGCGATTCCTGGTGTTCTAGGTAAGCTCCAGTCGATTTAAGGCTGTTTTTCAACCGACATCCAAAAAAGAGGAGATTTTCAATACGAATGTATTTTTAATTTTTATATTTTTGATGTGTAACATCTTTGCTCTCGCTTTCCTGCAATTTTTGGGAGTGATTTCGTGAAATGGGACGGAAATGTGTAACAGGAAGTCGCGAATGCGCGGAATTCTACTTTACGAGAGTCCGACTCGCACTTGGTCGGTTTTTTTCGTTACTGTCAGATCCGCCACCCAGGTACAATATCGTCATCAAATCTAACTAACCTAAAGTATTTTGTCACATGTTACACATCATATGCGAGTACTGTAGGTCTCGCTCGATTTTTTTTTAATGTTTGTTACCTCACAAGGGGAACAGATAAAATTAACTCAGTGAAATTACTAACGATTTTTGCTGTAAACAGTATGCGACTCATCATAATTTTACCATCATCATATCTGCCGAAAAACGTCCACTTCTGGATAAAGGCCGGTCCTGCGCTGCCCGCAATCCATCGGCTTATAATATATCTACATATATATTTAAAAGGAAAGTCGTGTTAGTTACACCATTTATAACTGAAGAATGGCTGAACCTATTTTTATGATTTTTGTGTTTTTGCGTTTGTCTTCGTCCGGAACAAGATAATAATAAGTATTAAAATATGATATTCATCAATGAAAAATATTATCAGTCGAAAAATAATTAATTTTAGGGTAGGGTAGGGTAGTGTAGTGTAGGGTAGGGTAGTGTAGTGTAATGTGGAACGAAGTTCGCCGGGACAGCTAGTAATTTTAATAAACCTTACTCTATAAATTTTTCATCAAGTCTTCAATTTTTAGTTCACAAAAATCACAAAATGAGTACTTAAATGGCGGTGTTAAACTATGACGTCACTTCCAGGTAATTCAATTCAAACATTTCTAGAACAAAATATCAAAAACTACTGAATGGATCTGATTTAAATTTGGTAGGTAGATAGATTAGGACCTGATAAGGCGGGTCTTAGACGAAAGTGGAATTATTTTTGACAGATGATAAATATTAGCTCAAATGACTAGCAGTCATAGACTGTTCTATACCTCAGTTCTGTATTTTTTTTGGCACGTTCTGTAGCCTGAAAGGATCGATCGATGGATTTTGGAGTATATGTGGTGTGGTATATCTTCGTCTTGATCCCGTGAGTGACATAGGATACATTTTTACCCGACCGGCCAAAAAATAAGGGTTAAATTTAATACAGTCGGTGTTCAATTAATTCATGTAGCCTCCGTAGCTCAGAGGCAAAGTTCACTGGCTTTACACAGGAGGTCGCGGGTTCGATTCCCGGCGGGGTAAATTGTAAGACTCGGTTTGGTTGGTGGTAGGGCATTTTCTAAGCCCGTCTGGCTAGCTACCACAATCTTATCTAAGTCTTGCCGCCAAATATCAATGTTAACAACATTGATGTGTTCCGGCTTGAAGAGAAGTTCCCCATTGCGTTGGGAAATATTGGTAAGCCCGCTTCCATCTTCGGCAACATCGTCACTTACCACCAGGTGAGATGTTGTCAAGGGTTTACCAATTGTGAATAAAAAAAATAAAATAAAAAAAAGTAGGTATTTTTTATAGAACTCATTAAGATTTAAAAAAAATGTATTTTACGCTTTTCCAGATTGATTCGCAGATTCACCTACGTTATACGTTCCAGAAGTCTCGACGAGACATTTAGGTAAGGTACAAATAGATATCGTCATAAACGTATGTGGAGTAGGCAGGCCCGGATCTACTTCTACAGCCTCCAGTCAGTACAGTACAGCCAAAGTGTCTTAACGTGTGCGATTTTGATGAGGGTCATATGATCCCTATGGGGGGCGGGGGGGGCTACATCAGACAAATATTTCATTTGTTGAAAAATTTGCCTAGGGGGTGGCAAATTGGGACTCTGATGTTGGGAGTATGGATGAACAGCCTAGAGGTAAGATACGAGTGCTTCAGTGGTAACGACGCTGTAGGCAGGTGCGGTCGCAGCCCGATAGCCTAACACTTTGGAGGTGGTAATCTTGCCTCAAGAACCACTACTAAGGGGTAATTTTAGAAGCTGGAAGATTTTCTTACAATGTCAATGATGAAGATTCGTTTGCGTGCAGAAATCACCTAGATAGCTTCTATTGTAGACGATAGGATGAGCAAAGTGAGTCCAAATAACTATTGCACCAATAGCATTTGCACCAGACTAGTGTTGCAAAAAAACGCTTTTTTTTCTGTGTTGAATAAAAACATGAAAAAAAACCTTGAAAAAAAACACGTTTTTTTTTCTGTAACGTTGTTTTTTTTCACAAGTGCAGAACCTTAAATTTATATTTATAAAACAATTTACTATTGATATGATATGATTTAGAGTTTGTATCGAATATTATTATTTTTGTATCTACTTTATATTTCTGGTTCAATTAAAAAAACATGAAAATAATAAAAGTTTTTGGCGACATTAACGAAGTGTTCGATTACAAACGGGAATTCCCCGAACAGGCTAATAATATTGGATTCGCGGCAGGGGAATTCCCTTTATTCGTT
Organism: Coleophora flavipennella; assembly: GCA_947284805.1. Classification (NCBI taxonomy): domain Eukaryota; kingdom Metazoa; phylum Arthropoda; class Insecta; order Lepidoptera; family Coleophoridae; genus Coleophora; species Coleophora flavipennella. The sequence continues at coordinate 54,848,642 of OX369308.1, forward strand.
GTTTGACTTGATCTTCACTCGGTGTGACCGTTATGTGCGAAGTTTTAGCCATTTTGGTAGTTGTATTCTTTTTTTTTTGAAAAAAAAACCCGATCTTGAAAAAAAAAACAATGGTGCCAGGTTTTTTTTCATGTTTTTTTTCATAAACTTGAAAAAATACTTTTTGTTTTTTTTTCAATTTGCAGCACTACACCAGACCACAAACATACAAACACATTTTCACATTTATAATATTACAAGCTTTTGCCCGCGGCTTCGCCCGCGTGGACATTATTTTTGTGACTGTCTTAGAGGGTGCGCGGTGCGCGAGCCGCAACAGAGCACCAGAATAATACCACACCCTGGACACTTCATACAACGGGCCAGAAATTACGTTTCAAGAAAGGAATGGCCCAACAAACAAAATGGCGGCGAAATCCTTTAAGTTTGACAACCAAACTGTAACATTGTTTTATCAATCTGGGTGACGAGGGGGTGAGGTCGCAATCTAGAGAGCGGCAGGGAGTGTCCATACTGAATGTTAGTACTAATATATAAGGTCTAACAAAATTAGCTGAAATTTTAACTGGTGCTTGTACCCATGAACTGAACAACTTTCCCCATGAAACCCATAGTCAAATCGCAAAAAAAAAATTGCCTCCATACTAACTCGGATCAGCTGATCAGCCAACTTAGTATGGGAAGTTAAAATAGTTTCAGCTAATTTTGTTAGACCTTATATATACTTTGATAATACCTACTTATTTAACACTTATTTACCCTTTTGTATTATAGGATTTGGAATAATTATAAAATTATGTTGAGACCCATAGTCCCTTTAATAAGTTTTTTTTTTGAACTTTTCATACATACAAATCAGCTAATTGACTAATTTTGTACGTTTTTTTTAAGATTTGTCTATGAGAGCCCAGACACATAAAAGCGTTACGTTGTGGCGGCGCGTCGCAACGTGTCCTAGTACCGTAGCTTAGAGTAGTCTTTAGCTCTTCGCCATGGATCGTCAAAAGCATATCGCTCACAGATTTGGACAGAAGGATCCGCCCGTCTCCATATTTTACTAAGATTATCTTCATACAAGCAAAAAGTAGCGCCATCAGACATAACTCGTACGAACTAGCGTGGGCGAGAGTTGATGACAGTGCCGCGCTAAAATTGTCGCTTTAAAAACGCGTTTAATTAATTTGTTTACAAGAAAAAATACAATGTAAGGTTACTTAATGATGATACGATATTCCATGTTTCTTTTAAGCCTTTATGTCATGATTTTTACAGCCTCTAACAACACAATAAGGTATTTTTATATGGAATATCTTTCCACCGCCCTCTACGATTTCCCGCAGACGACTGAATCGCGAGTGTGCGAAACTTTCGATTTTCGCAGCAATTCGCTGGGAGCATTAGTCGCGTGCGTTGGCCCGCTCTCCGCGCCTGGTCGTCCGATGATGAAAAGGAGAGGGAGGAATGAGGTTGTGAAGCTCCAAGGCACACTCTCCGAAATGAATCCTTTAGAACACCGATAGACAGGCGACTTTGCGGCGATGCTCGAGGCTTTGGAGCCTGTTTGATACTTACCGATGAGTCTCCTAGCGCGTCGGTCAATAGAATCCAAGGCATTTAGCTGGTAACGATCCGTTCCATAAGTGAGATCAGTACTCCACACATGACCGAACTTAGAGGTTTATATCGATTTGGTTTGCCTGTAGAATGCAAATCTCTGTTTTAAAATAGGTTTAAAAAAGTTAGCGAATCGTGTTTCTGCAATTGACAAAATGAAGAATCAGGTTAAAAAATATCACTTCCTTATGTTTTGTAATTGCTGAGAAAAATCGTGATCCATGCGACCAAAGTTTCTAATGCGTCGTCCTATCATTGATGTTTGGCGGCAAGACTCTGAGTCTGAGATGGTGGTAGCTAGCCAGGCGGGCTTAGAAAATGCCCTTCCGCCAACCACACCAAGACCACCAAGCAAATATAGACTTAGCCGGGAATTGAACCCGCATCCTCCTGATATGAAGCCAATATACTTAACCATTACGCTACAGAGGCGGTCAAACACATAGTTATAAACAAAAAGTCTGTGCGGTCAACCGATAAATGACAAGGAAACGAACCAGTTCGAAAAAACCCATTTATACAGCCAAAATATTTTTTTCCAGTCCCATCCAAGCCCTCCCGTCGTCATCGCTACTGGAAAACCCAGCCGAGAAGGGTGGAACCCAAAAGGTATAAGTCGATTATCCAGGGTCGCAGGTTAACCCTTTCACGAGCAACGCAAATACGGCGTACAAGATAAAATTGAACCTTATTCGAGGTCAATACAGATCAATATTCACACAGCATCCCTGGCAAACATATTGGCAATTTAATGCTCGTGAAAGGGTTAATGTTTTATTTTTTCTAAAACAGTGATCAAGATTCTTAATATATTTTTAAATAGTTTATTTATGAAGATATTAAATAAACCTACAAATAGTTTGTAGATAAACCGAATTAAGAGGACTGTAAACCTGCGACTTTTGAAGTAACACTTCTTTACGCACGCTTGACTTGGGGAGTAAGCTGGTGAATACGTTACGCGAACGGTGATTAAGTTTTACTTCAGTCGTGTTACATCAATTGAGGAATTCGCTAAAATTACTCCTGTTAATCCTCCTACAGTAAATAAAAATACGAATCCTAATCTACAAAGTATTGAGGGACTATAATTAATTAAATTATTAATTAAATTAAGCGTCGGTGGCTCAACCGGTAACGACTCGGTCCATCTAACTAGAGGTACCGGGTTCAAATCTGGATGGCCAATGTACCAATGAGTTTTTCAAAAAACTTACGTACATACTTACCGATTGCTTTAACGGTGAAGGAAAACATCGTGAGGAAACCTGCACACGCCTGCGAAGAAACTCGAAGGTTGTGTGTGAAGTCGACCAACCCGGGGAATCTCGGTAAAAGTGGTTTTACCGAGATTCCCCAACGCAATGGGGAACTGGCTATATTATCTACAAGCCGGCACACGTCAATGCTGTTAACATTTATGCTTGGCGGCAAGACTTAGATAAGATGGTGGTAGCTAGCCAGGCGGGCTAAGAAAATGCCCTTCCACCAACCAAACCGAGTAATACGAAGTTAGACTCCGCTAGGAATCGAATCCGCGACCTCCTGATATGAAGCTAATGGACGTTACGTTGCGCCATGGAGGCGGTTCAGTTTATGATTGTCCAAACTCCTTGTCTATGGTTTGGACAACCTCAAACTAAGAGTTTAGAATTCTAGTCTATGATTGTCAGATTTTCTACGTCTGTTACAGGCAGCCAAAGGGATGCCACAGTACGCATCCAGTCCGAACCTCTCTGGAGTCGCCTCAACTAAGAAATCCTCTCCCCTGAGGAGACGTAAGCGTTTAGAAACCGTCTCTAATCCCAACTTGAACTCCAAAAAAAAGGCCCAAGAAAAAGAAGGAAAGCTAGCTAAACTAAAACGACGCCTGCACCTCAATTCGTTCAAAGTTAATGAATCTACAGGTGCAATAGAAGAGGAAGACGGCAAAACGAACTAAATAGTAAGTTTCAAGCTTTTATTGCTAATTTCGTGTTGAGGACATGAGCGCCCGCGCCGGCAGAATCATTAACAAGGGGAAGCATCTACATTCTAATCAATATATCAGCTCATATATGTCCCCACCGAGGGGCTCGAGCCTACCCTGAATTAGGGCGATCGGGACTTAGTCGACCACGCGGGTCCAGTGCGGGTTGGTCGACTTCACAGACACCCTTCGAGTTTATTCGCAGGCGTGTGCAGGTTTCCTCACAATGTTTTCCTTCACCGTTAAAGCAATCGGTAAGTATATGTACGTATTAAGTTTCGAAAAACACATTGGTACATTGGCCGCCCGGATTTGAACCCGGCACCTCTGGTTAGGGGGATCGAGTAGTTACCGGTTACTCCACCGACGCTTTTTTTACAGTCTAATAGGAATGACGAATTCTAGTCATCTGAGTTACTTTTTATCATCTGTCAAAAATGACATTTTGTTCTAAAAATGTTAGAAAAACCTAAGCGTGACGTCATAGTTTAGCAGCGTCATATACGTGCTCATTTTGTGATTTTGGTGAATTTAAAATTCGAATACTTGATGGAAAAAAAGCGAGTAAGGTTTTCCGAAGTTTAAATAGCAAGGCAATTTAGTGATCAAGAGTTTATAAATTATTTCCGATGCTGTCGTCAGCCCTATTCTTTGCATTTTGAAATGCAGTAGGTACAACCCGAAAGCGATATAATATATGAAGGCTCCGAAGCCCTGTCAGGAGGGTCTGCCATGATTTTTTAACCAATGCGTAGGTTAAGTGACGACTATTTGTAACAATACAACGCAGTTAACGACAATACTTTAATCACCTTTAGAATTATAATTTAGATATTAGAACAAAGGATCGATAAGATTGAAACGGATAGGATTATGACGTTCCACTAGCGTTCCACCGATACGCGTGGACGCGTGCGCTTCGATCGTTTGACAAATCCAGAATGACAACTTGAGTAAGATGGCCGCCCTTCCAGCGTTCGGTGTTACGTCAGTTTCGTTCAGAAACTAGGCAGTCAATCAATCGAGTAGTAGGTGGCGCTACTGAGCCGATTCTCCCGTGGCGCCGTCATATACTTAAAATCTGAGTTTTAAAATGCACATTATATTATGTTAACATCATTTCTCATATTGTAGGATTCGGTAAACAATAGCTGAAGGTGATCTCTTCGAGCACAGAAGAGAACGAGATATCAATCTTTCTTTCACCTGTTTACTCTTCCTTGTTGCTATCAATAATCATTTGTCCAACACAACCAATATCTATAAATGGGCGAACACAGCGAGCCCGAAATTTTTGAAGTAAAACTACTTTACGCACGCTTGACTTGGGGAGTAAGCTGGTGGATGCGTGACGAGAGCGTTACGGAAGTGTGATCGGGCGAGGCAAACGGAAGTGGAGGGGCATATATAAATTAGTGAAGATAGAAAGAAAGATACTATTTATTTTTGTTTACCAACAAAATCAGTTGTTAAAACAATCAAAACAAACATATAGGATTAAAAAGATTTGATAATATTCAGAGGATATTAAAACTCTTTTCAACCGACTTAAAAAAGTAGGAGGTTCTCAATTCGACTGTATGTTTTTTTGTATGTTTGTTACGCGATATCTTCGCTAATTGTGCTCCGATTTTCAAAATTCTTTTTTTATTTGAAATAATATACTCCCGAGGGGGTCCCATTGTCACCAAGTCAGTATCTGATGATGGGATCCCAGGGAAATCTAGAACAACCCTCAAATTTTATAGGTACATATTACGTGTTTCATGTATTTCCTAAAACTATTGAAGTTTTGGCGTCTGGAAGTCATCATCTTATCATCATCACATGAGCTGATGAAGGAAGGTAGAACTCCTTAACGGTTAGGATTTGGAGGATAATTCTTTAAAAATTTTACGTAGACCGATAGTTGTATTCTTTCAGGTTATTCTGATGAGCTGATGATGAAAGATTTAACTCCTTAACTTTCATGCTGTTAAGATGATGAAGATGGAAGCCACAGGAATCTGTATCTGTTAATGAAAATTAAGATTTGATGGTTCCTATTGGCGAGTGGGTGATTGGGTATATCGTTGTTAGATAGATAGCATTATCACTAAAAATAAATAAAATAAAAGTTTAAAAAACTTAAAAACCGACTTCAAAATGAATTTCACTCAAAAGTATAAAATAATATTATTATACTTAGATACACGACATTAACCAACAATAACGAAATCAAAGGGGGGTAGGAATTAAATTTGGGGCCTAAAATTTATTTTGAGTCCTTCTTAAAACACTAATGTGGTGAAACAGTACATACGCGGAAAGGTCTTGCTGCCCATCCTCCAGTGACCCCTTAATAGTCTCATACGACACCCTCGACACGAGATGAGGTGGTGCTATTCTATGGCCACACCACCTAGCAATTTGCTTGCGCGTGGACTATATGCTTGAGTAAATACTCATGAGTCCTTCTCAAAACACTAATGTGGTGAAAAAGTACATACGCGGAAAGGTCCTGCTGCCCATCCTCCAGTGACCCCTTAGTCGTCTCATACGACACCCTCGAGAAGAGATGAGGTGGTGCTATTCTATGGCCACACCACCTAGCAATTTGCTTGCGCGTGGACTATACGCTTGAGTAAATACTCATGAGTCCTTCTCAAAACACTAATGTGGTGAAAAAGTACATACGCGGAAAGGTCCTGCTGCCCATCCTCCGGTGACCCCTTAGTCGTCTCATACGACACCTTCGAGAAGAGATGAGGTGGTGCTATTCTAAGGCCACACCACCTAGCAATGTGCTTGCGCGTAGACTATATGCTTGAGTAAATACTCATGAGTCCTTCTCAAAACACTAATGTGGTGAAAAAGTACATACGCGGAAAGGTCCTGCTGCCCATCCTCCAGTGACCCCTTAGTCGTCTCATACGACACCCTCGAGAAGAGATGAGGTGGTGCTATTCTATGGCCACACCACCTAGCAATTTGCTTGCGCGTGGACTCTTTGCTTGAGTAAATACTCATGAGTCCTTCTTGAGACACTAATGTCGCTTCTGTTATCGCTTTGCTAGTTTACCATATTATGCTGTGGTTCATTTCGGAAGAAAAACATACAAACTCACTTTCAGTCAAGACTTTTAAGAGGGGTGCTCTAACATCTATGATCATGAGAGTATATGCTATCCTAAAACCTTAACTTCATTAATGATGATTTCCTTATCTGCTTTACAGCTGACTTCAAGCCGCGGACGTTAGCTCCTGTTCTAACTCCGAAAGAAAATCGCAAGCCAAGTCCCAATTAACCCAGCTGCAATAGAATGAATTTCAGCATATCAACTACACCCAGGCTAGCCAGTGTTAAGAAACAATAGATCACAAAGTTTTACTATTAGTCTGTTTAAAAAATGCCTTTATTTTTTTACGTGCTGTTTTTTAGTCCTTTTTTTTTCATTTTTATCCTTAAGGGAGGCTCGAGTTTCCACACAAACGTAGTTCCGCTTTAATACAAAAACTAAATGCTGGTTTAAATCCAAGCTTTGCGAATGTATTGATTACACACATATCTATGTTTGTAATTAGTTTTCGATGTACTACGGGTAATATAAAACGGAAAAAAATAAGTGAAGTTTAAATTTTTCAGTACAAAACTAATTTAAGCCTTCGTTTAGTTATGTTTAAATTTACTAGGATGAAAGCGAATTACAAACATCGACATGTATCTACTAAATATATTTACAAAGTTTGGATTCAATTCGGCATGTACTTTTTGTATTAAAGCGGAACTACGTTTGTATGGAAATTCAATCCTCCTGGGGACCCTTAAGATATAGATCAAAAATTCAAAATAAGTACAAAATGAAAAGGTGACTTACTGGTATATCAACGCACACTCGAAACCACTGAACGGATTTCCCTGAAATTTGGAATAAAGACAGTTATGAAGACGTAGGCAGCTGCTAAGAAAGGATTTGGGGAAATTCCTACGGTAACACCAAAAAACAGGATCTGTGCGGGTGAAGCCGCGGGCACCCACTAGTGTTATATACCTTACTTCCCTTTTTTTGTTTAATTCAATATTTTCTGATTTTAGCCTTTACTTTTTTTTGTGTAGTTTAGATAAGAATATTATTAATAGTTAAAATGGGTAACTAGCAAACAACATGATTACTGTTTTACGTAAGTTTTCTTATTAGGGTAAAATCAGGACAGTTGCCCCAGGGGTATAGTTGCTCCGATTTTAATTACTCTAGTTTCGTAGATGAATCTCATGCTATTTTATTAATATATCGAAAGATTACCTAACTACCACTAAGTTGACGGTGTCTCATGTCTCTGTGCGATTGCATGGGAAGGCAAAATGCGTTAAAAGTTTTTGTGCGGTAGATGTCCTGATTGTCGGCGGGGCATCTATCCTAATCGTAATTTACATGGATAAAGCAACTATCCCCTATGTGGGATAGATGTTCCTAAATATAGAGGTCCTCAAAGATCGCTAATACTCTAAAAATATTAAAGATAACGTTTTTGCTCTTCATAAATTTGTAGATATATAACCAAAGTACGGGCCAGTTTTATAAATAAAGTACTTAGCTTTTTGTACTGATAGATATAGAGTGATTTCAAAAAGTGTGGCAACTATCCGGCTTCTACCCTATATCATAAGGAGCGTTGCTGTCTTTGAGAAAACTATTATATAATTAGTATTAATTTAATTAAATCTTATGCATGGGCTTTTTAAAATCGAGTTTTATTTTTTTTCCTTGTTCTTAGCCTTTTTATTCTCTTTTGTAGTTCAAATACAGACTGTAACAAAACTGAAGTAGGAGAAGTCACTGAGGTTTATTTGTAATCTCAGAACAACTTTCCTCAAGAACCATAGTCAATTAAAAAAATCAAAGTTCCATACAAAAACCGGCCAAGTGCGAGTCGATCTCGCGCAAAGTAGTGTTCCGTTGTCATAACAAAATAAATGTATACTTTAAGAAACAAAATTATATTTGCAGTTGACAATAGAAAGTCTGATGAACTTTTGACAAACCAACTGCACATCTTAAGTTGGTCGACTATTACTCATAAACTAAGAAAGCCTACATAACCGTGATAGTCTTACTACGAATATTTAAATTTTTTCAGATGCCCTGGTTTAACTAAACACTTGACTCTAACAAAAAAATTGCACTTTTAAGCTTAATAATTCGCAAACAGATCCCTATCAAAGAGAATATAACAAACTTGATCCCTGTAACTAAAAACGGTTTTACCAAACCCTCAATAGTTTTAAAATACCTATCCAAGAATATCCCAAACGATGTCAATGAAAAAACAATCACTCCCCTCTTTAAATGTAGGGTACATTAAAAAATATGATGTGTAACATGTGACAAAATACTTTAGGTTAGTTAGATTTGATGACGATATTGTACCTGGGTGGCGGATCTGACAGTAACGAAAAAAACCGACCAAGTGCGAGTCGGACTCTCGTAAAGTAGAATTCCGCGCTTTCGCGACTTCCTGTTACACATTTCCGTCCCATTTCACGAAATCACTCCCACAAATTGCAGGAAAGCGAGAGCAAAGATGTTACACGTCAAAAACATTTTTTGAAGATTTTAGTGTACAACTTTATCGGCTTGATCAATATGTATACCCATGACATTTTACAGCATTCTAGTACTAATAGTCTATGAGCTAAGACGCGGACAGACAGACGGGCAGCCATGGCGAAACTCTAATAATTCCTTGTTGAGCCCTACGGAACCCTAAAACTGAACAAAACCGGCTGATCAATTTATATAACCATTAAAAATTACTGGATTCTACAGAGAATTTGATGATATCCCAGTACAATCTGGTAAAATTTCATGGAAACTCTGTAAAATCCAGTTGATTCTAATGGGAACCTTCAGTGTCCAGTTGAATTTGATAAAATCTTGGTAGTTTTTGGTGAAATTGGATGGAAACTTTTCAGAATCCAGTAGGATCCATTTTAAATCACTGGATTCCACAGAAAATTTGATAATATCCTAGTTTATCCTGATGAAATTTCATGGAAACTCTCTAAAATCCAGCGGATTCTAATGGGAACCATCGGTTTCCAGTTAAATTTGATAAGATCTTTGTAGATTTCGGTGAAATTTGATAGAAAATACCTAGAATCTAGTAGAATTCATTAAAAATCACTGAATTTTAAAGGTTCCCAGTAGATGCCACTGGATTATAAAGGGTTTTCATAAAATTTCACAAAAAAAACTACCGAGATCCCTTTGAATTCAATTGGACCCTGCAGGTTTCCTCCGGATTCTAAAGGGATCTTTTCCCTGAAAATTTCAACGGCTTCTACCGAGAGACCATTCAGTCCCCCAGGTTTCCATGGGATTCCATGTACACTATCAGTTTCTTGGGAAAAGCTTTAATGGCGCTTGCACTTTCATTTAAATCTGTGATACAATTCTGTAGATTTATTCCTAAAAAAGAGAGGGAAAGTTGAGACCATTCGTTTCAATTAAATTATTGATTTATGTTATTAATTGTAATTAACATTGATGTAGACCGTTTGAATTTAAGATAACACCATATATTATTACAATAATAAATTAAAAGGGTATTTATTGTCTAGTTTCTAGATAACAGGGTCAAATTTTTTTTTTTTCACAGAGCGTTTCACTTTACGCAAAGTTTAGTTATTTCAGTAATAGATGAATATCGACATTTTATTAACAGTTACAAATTTTAGTGAAAATCAACCCTAGCGATTTTAGTTGAAGAGGCTATAGTTATTCCAGTTACAAAGGTTTTTATAGTTCCAATAATAAAGGATCGGGACCGGGAGTTCAATCCTAGTTTTAGACGTTTTTCATATATACAAGGTGTAACAAAATTGGTGTAGGTCCCGTTAACGGGGGATTCTACTCATCATACTAAACAACTTTCCCCAAGGAACCCATAGTCAATTCTCAAAAAAAACTTGGACCCTCCATACTAAAATGCACAAAATCAATCAATACTAATGTATGAGGAAAAAAAAGTGTGTGTGTCAGCTCCGACGTACAACTGGAGTTTACTCCTTACTAATGATTATAAATGTGTTGGAGGATGGCGGCCAATTTTTTAAATTCTGAAAACGGATTCGTGATTATGGACCTCAGGGACCCCCAGATATCGATTTTGGAAGCAATCGGTGCAGTAAGTTAAAATTAAAAATGGCGGCCACTTTTATCAATTCTGACAACGGATTCGTGACAACGGATAAGGGACTTCAGGGACCCTCAGATATCGATTTTGGAAGCATTCCGTCCAGTAACTAAAAAGTTTAAAATGGCGGCCACTTTTCTTCAATTCTGACAAGACAAATCTAACAACACTTCACACTCCAAAATCCATCTAGCCGTTTAGGCTACAGGACGAGACACACACATTACATACATTACGTACACTACATACACATTACACGCACATTACAGACAAATTACAAACATTACACACACATTACATACACACTACACATACATTACACACATTACACAAGCATTACACACATTACATACACATTACACAAGCATTACACACATTACACACATACACACATTACAGACAAATTACAAGCATTATACACATAACACACACACACACACACACATTACACACATATTACACACATTACACACCTTATATATTATGAAAATCAATTCTTAAGGAGTAAACTCCAAAAATACTTCAATAACATAGGTATTTCAAATAACGTGACACGGTCATTCGATCACTAGATTTTACTCCTCATATTTTTTCATACCGGGCGCCATAAATGAAAATCAATTCTTAAGGAGTAAACTCCAAAAAAAATAAATTATTTTTTCTATCAAAGTTGTTCAGTATGATGAGTAGAAGCCCCTGTTAACGGGAACTACACCAATTTTGTTACATCCTGTATAAGGTGTAGCAAAATTAGCTAAAACTATTTTAACTGGTGCTTCTAAGCATGAGACTGAACAACTTTCCCCATGGAACCCATAGTCAAATCGCAAAAAAAAATTTGGCTCTCCCATACTAACTCGATCAGCTGATCAGCCAACTTAGTATGGGAAGTTCAATTTTTTTTTGAGATTTGACTATGGGTTTCATGGGGAAAGTTGTTCAGTTTCATGGGTCGAAGCACCAGTTAAAATAGTTTCAGCTAATTTTGTTAGACCTTATATACAGGTTGACTTTTAATTAGTTCTTGATAACAAAAAGTAAGCATTTACTCGTGATTACAAACAAGTTTCCCAAAGAAACAATATGTCAAATCAGAAGAAAAAAGTTGAGTCTCGATACATATCAAGTTATCAAATCGGCAAAAATGTATAAAGGACCAATTTTTTTTTTCATATTTGACATATAGTTTCTTTGGGCAAGTTGTTTGTAATCACGAGAACATTCATATCCTTGCTATCAAGAATTAATTAAAAGTCACCCTATATAAAACTAGCTTTTGTCCGCGGCTTCGCCCGCAAGGATATCGTTTTCATGACTGTATAGCTGGTGCCAGCGACTTCGGGTGATGGTTCTCTAACCTATGGTAAGCTATCTCGGGAAGTAGGTGTATGTAAAATGCGCTAAAACTATTTTGAATAAATACCGTTCACAGTTTTGTACGGCCCTGTACACATCATTTCCTTTTCTTGGAGATATCGCGTGACAAACTTAACCACCTGGATGCCTTCCCACGGATTGTGTCGTCTTAACAAATTATTACACAGTGTGACGAATCGGGGGCGGTCAAATATTGAATGGTACAGTCAGAGAGAAAAGCTGTTCGTGCATCCCTACGTGGTAGCTAAATTCTGCGCTTCATAATTATTTGGTCGAACTAAATACTTAATTATAAGGAAAACATCGTGAGGATACCTGCACACGCTTGCGAAGTAAATGGAAGGTTGTGTGTGAAGTTGACCAACCCGCACTGGGCCCGCGTGGTCGACTAAGGCCAGATCGCCCTAATTCAGGGTAGGCTCGAGCCCCTCGGTGGGGACGTATATGAGCTGATATGATGATGATGATGAATTACTAAAACGAGATAAGGGTAAGCCGCTGGAAGTGAAGAATATGAGGCTATACGTAATAAGTGGGAGGCCTCCCTACGTTACGTTTTTTCGGTGCGCGTTCTCCACTCTAGAACGTTACTGAGTTTTCGTAGTAATCCAATCAGAAATGAGGAGACCCGTTTATACAAATAGATCATAGAATCGCTTATACACTTATAGCGTAGGATATTTTTAAAAAATAGTAAATTACTATTACGGTCTTTTAGTTCTCTTAAGGGGATCCCTCTACCTTGTACGTAGTTCGCTGTAGTTACAGATAGAGCTGTGCCAAAAGTGGCTACTCTTAGCACTGCTATCTGTAACAACTATGTTTAGATAGGCAATAGTTTCTGAATAAATTATAAGTTCCCATTCCTCAGTATTCAATTCCATTCCAAAGTAACCGACATAGCTCTCAGAATTGCTAAACTTAAGTGGCACTGGGCGGAGCACATTGCTCGTAGAACAGATGGCCTTTGGGGTAGTAAAGTACTCGAGTGGCGACCACGCACCGGAAAGCGTAGTGTAGGCAGGCCTCCCACTCAGTGGACCGATGACCTGGTGAAGGTCGCGGGAAGCCGCTGGATGCGGGCAGCGCAGAACCGGTCGTCGTGGAGATCCTTGGGGGAGCCCTATGTCCAGCAGTGGACGTCCTTCAGCTGATATGATGATGATGACCTATTCCTAAAATTCTTCGTTATATCAGCTAGTTTTTTTAACTGATTGAGGCGCTAGTCAGCTGGGCGTAATCCGTTTGGATTTTGCTCAGATTAAATAAAGCTTTTCTTCGCGACTGTCTAAAACAAATCTTTGAATAATTTCCCACATAATAATGACGCTCAGCTTTGTTCAACCATTGTTAGTTCTCCAAACTATCAATAACTAAAGGCTTAACCCATGATTAAATCAAATGGTTAATGAGTCTGCTTGGTAAGACGAACATTATTTTTATATACCTACACTTCTAGGATACAATATGTCTTTGAAAAGACTAGGGATTGCATAATTTTGAGGGCCTATTTCGCCTAACTTCTACAAAAAATACATTTACGTATTTTATTCTACCAGAACTTGGGCGTCCGAGCGTTGTTTAGAGTCTCCTAGGAATGTAAATGAGAAAAATTATTCTCAGCAATGACTCTGATAGATACACTTAGAAAGTAAAACATTATCTAAATACAAAATTTCATACAACTCGTTAGAGCCGTGTCCGAGAAACAAATTTAGTATATACAGGAATTGGGCTGCTCCCTTAAAGTAATCAGATACGATAGATTTTGGATAGAGGAATAATTACTTTTGCGGTCTCCTTAAATGTACACACACTTCGTTGACCGGAGTATGCAAGGTGTTACACAATTGGTTTAGGAGTTGTTAACTGGAGTTTAAATTTGAAATGTCAAATTTGATAATAAACGTTTTTCTTATTTAAAAAATGAAGTAAGTCTCTTGAAGTTCAAGAGATAGCAGTATAATCACACAATATGTAAAATTTGTTAAGCGGGAATGGTCTAGCTCCTTGATATAAATTTTACTAAAAGTAAAAATTGCGAAGAGGGTGGGTGGTCTAGGGTCTCAATTTTTTTTTAGTAAAAATCTGTAGTAAAATGGTCAACAAAAACTCGCACACCTAGTAATGCTATGGAAAAGTGCTGAAAAAAGGCAAGCTTTTCCTTCTAAACATTGGGTTACTTGTACAATCTGTTTGATTTCATTTGCATAATAAGCCTCAGTTAATGACTCGTATACTAATTTTACACGATTTTTAAGCCGAGTTCCTAGAATTTTTTTTGGTGACAAAAAATATTGAAACATTCACACACACACGAACCCACACCCACATACACCCACATATACTTACACACACAAACACACACGCAAGCACGAACGCACATAACTTTTATGTGAACTGGCCCACTTCTTTCAATGTTTTGTGTTATATTTACGAAAAATACATATTATTAGTTCTGAACGCTTTACAACTGTTTTCATAAACTTTGTGACGGATGTAAAAATGTATGAAGCGACAGTAATGCACCACTCGATAGTGATGTGGAATAGTAAAAATCTTAAATAGTGATGTTCTATGTATTATTACTTACTATATCTATGATAATGTGTTTAGTTACTAGAATTATTTCGAATAAAAATATTATATTGTATGTACTGCTTTACATAGATATTTTTATAACTTGACATCACGTTTTTAGTTTGATTGAACTATTAGTTGTAGAATTGATTTATCCGTGGCATATATTTTTTAAGTGGCATTCCAAAAATGTGGATTAAAAATGTTGCAATACAAAAAATGCTACACAGTAAAATAAAGCATATTTTTAAGGAGGCTTCTACTCGTAAAACTGAACAACGTAAAATCGTAGATTTTCATACATTTTTGGATTCCCATACATTTTTGGACTCCCAAACATTTTTGGCTATGAATTGATCGAGTTGTATGGGAGAACAAAAGTGGTTCAGTTTCATTACTAGAAGCTTCTTTAAAAAAAACATGCTCTCTCTTACAACCTGTATGTATGTCAGTCTATGGTTCCCTTACCACAGGGAATCTTAGTGTGGGGTCAGGTGACCATGTCTGATTTTTCCCTAATTTTTTGTTGATTAAGGAGTAGTCACCGCACAGTAGCGCTCTTATCAGTTTTATTGTTATTTCTTTTATTTGAATAAGAAAATGCAAAAAGTAAGACGGTGTCACTGTAGTACATAAAAAAAACAAAAGTTTTACACTAGATTTACAGCAGTAAACCGCTGTACAGTCCCAATACTAGAATGGAAACTTCACTTGTAGCGATTTTCATTGTGCCGTAAACCCATACGTACCACCTATTACTACCAAAGTATATATATTAGTACTAACATACAGTATGGCCACTCCCTGCCGCACTCTAGTTTTCGACCGCACCCCCTCGTCACCCTGATTGATACAGATTGGTTACAGTTTGGTTGTCAAACGTATGGGATTTCGCCGTGATTTTGTTTGCTCCGTCATTTGTTTTTACAAATGTAATTTCACGACCGTTGTATGCAGTGTCCGGGGTGTGGTACTACTGGAAATATAAAATGTGTATTTTTGTGTACTACAGTGACACCGTCTCAAGTTTTCCACTTTCTTATTAACTTACAAGAAATAACAATAAAGTCTACGAGGGCGCCGCTGTGCGGGGACTACCCCTTAACTAACAATGTGTGTCGTTGATTTAATACACAACTTTGTAAAATCTACAGTAAAAAATATACAGGTGTAACAAAATTTGTGTAGGTCCAGTTAACTGGAGGTTCTACTCATCATACTGAACAGCTTTAGTTTTATGACTGCTGAAATGGCAAAAAAAACTATACAAATCGATCACATAACAGATTTTGCCCAATTTTGTATGGAGGGTCCGATTTTTTTTGAGAATTGACTATGGGTTCATCGGGAAAATTGTTCAGTTTGATGAGTAGAACCCCCCAGTTAACAGGACCTACAACAATTTTGTTACATTCTGTATAGGGTGGCTTGAACGAAGGAAGCATTTCAGGAGGTGAATGAAACTGAACAACTGTCTTCAAAAACTTACGGTCGATTCTTAAAAAAAGTACTTTTTTATTGAAATCGATTGAAGCGTATTAGGGAAGTGGTTTTTTTTTGCGAATTCTCCATCATTTCTAAGGCAAAAGATGTTCTGTTTCGTGTTCACATTCACCCACTGAAATGCGTCGATCGTTCAACCATTCAACCATTCACAGTGTCTTAAGTATGTACGCATGGTCCAATAAAACATGGTCTTCTATGCCGGGAGTGACACCTGCTTATTTATATATCACCGTCCAGTCGCCACTTTATAGCTAAAAATACGAAATTGAGGAATCTTAAAATGTGATAATTTGGCTTAAAAAAATTTGGAATAATTATTCAACTTTTTTTTTAATACTCAAATGAAACGATTTTTAGATATCACGATATCACATTTTTACGGCATCGGTGATGATTGGCTATGGCGTAATCAAGTGTTACCCACGTGAACACTGTTTCTTGGAATGGAATACCAGGCGCAGTGTATACCATGTATGTACGTACATATCTGTCTCTGTTTCCCATAGTATGGGGATTATAGTGTTTTTTTTTATTATTATTTATGTTGACTGTGTGCTGTTGTTTTAATACACAAGATTGTATCATCTACAGTTAAACGTATATTTACGTTTAGTAATATTTATATGCCACGGTTAATTACTTTTTTAAATATTTTAGATTACTGTGCAATCGTTGACGAATACAAAATATTATACTATCACAAACAAGGTAATGGATTATTGCAATGTTTTCAGCGTCGAAAAATGTATTGATTTGTTTTTGAAACTAGTAGGGTAGTTGACTGCTGGTGTGATCTGAGTTTCATCTGTCAAAAACGACATTTTATTATAAAATGTTTGAAGTAGCTTTGTGGCGTCATAGTTTTTTAGCATTATTGATGATGCCTTGGCCTCGTTGTGAAAATTATTCACCATCAACTATGAATTTAAAAAATAAATAGAGATGATGCCAATAGCCTACCAATTGTAAATAAAAATAAAGATAACTATATAAAATAAAAAAAGTTGAGGAAAGTTGATGAGAGTCGAAAAAAAAGCAGACGGAAGTGGAAAAGACAAAATTTTGAAAAACATGATAATAAAAACACATTAAAAAGAATATAATATCAAAAAAGATCGAAAATATAGTAGAGGATGACTTCGTCACAGTACTAATTTACAAGATTTTATTAATTAGCAAATTGAAGACGTTATGCAAAACATAGTGAGATTTTTGAAATTTGCGTAGGAGAGCACTTTATTACACATCAATAAGGCACTGGATATACTACACAGTACCTATTTAAAATAAATTATAAAGTATTTTTCACCAAATGGCATTTCTCCAACAAAATATCAACATTTTTACATTAATAAATGCAATTGCATTAATACATTTTCAATTTTATATTTATTAAAATCACTAAATTAGAGTTTCAAAAATATTGACGTCACAAGCCAGTAGTAACACAAGCAATTCCAGAGCAAAATGTCGCTTCTGATAGCTGATAAAAAGCATCTCGAATGACTAGTTGTCAAACACCCATATTTACAGTTTATTTACAAGCTTTTATTTAGTTTCACCTGTCCCGGTGTCTGTAATGAAATCTTGCAAGTTAAATTTGAACCACTTTAGCTGAAATTTTGCATGCATACGTATATCGCGTGACACTAAAAGCTTGTACCAAAAAGTTTCAAATTAATTTTATTGCAATCGTCCCTATCTTATTTTAATTTAATCACACACAAGCTTCACAATTACGAAGAATGGCGTTTTTTTTTAAGTTTCGGGTCGCTACACCGAAATGAGACCTACACAATTGGTGTACTACTTGTGAAACACTGCAACACTCCTCATGGATTCGAAATATTGTTTCATGAGCGCTTGTAATAACTGATAACTCTTAGCACTTATTTTCTTCAGCATTGTACAGGGTGTAACAAAATTTGGGTCGGGCCCGTTAACTGGATGTTATCCTCGTCGTCGTAATGAACAAATTTCCATGTCAATTCATGTTTCTCTGTGACAAGGGGACAAAATTATATTTTGTTTCGAGGGTGTTAGTTTGAATCCTGTGCTTAGCGAGGATTCAATATACGTCATCGCCTGAGAATAAAATATTTTGGCGCCGCGTGACACGCACAATTTTTCATCACAACCTATGAGAAGAAGAAACTACTTTGCACCTGTAGATATTGGTTTGAGTGTTCTGTCTTGTGATTGGTCCGCGTCCGTATCAGAGTACGAACGCGGGCCAATCAGAAGAGAGAAAGGAAACTTCCTACAGGGAGCTAAGTAGAATTTTGTTCGCACTTATTGAGGAACCAACCGTCGTTTTTCGAATAGGTGTGATGAATTTTTTTTTTAATTTCTCTCTTTACGATTACGAAGAACCTTTTCTCTCTCTTTTTCTCTCCCTGTCTCTTACGGTGATAAGCCATCTTTTCTTTTTTGGAGAAGTCGGTGTGGATTCCTTAGGGAAATTAATTTAGTGTGGTGTGAAGAAGCCCCAGTTAACGGGTCCTTCACTAATTTTGTCACATCCTGTATAAACGAAACATCTTCCATATTCTTTAAATACTAAATTATTTAGCGTATATTTTGTGTTAAGTTCTTAAATGTTCCTAGATTTGTATTTTTTTTAAGATACACGTTCTAACACGAGATTTTCGGTGTGTTTGCGGTACCAATCTTGCGATATTCTTAGCGGTGCGGGACTTACTTAAAACTAATTTTGGGTGCGGGACCCTAAAAATCAAAAAGGTTACAAACTAAAAAAAATGACGATAAGTGAATGTACTCCAAAAGTTGCCTAAAATATGTGGCTATTTCGGTACAACATAGAGTACGAAGGATATTTTAAAGGGGGGATCCATGTTGTACTCTAGAGTACAGGAAAAATTGTTTTTTTTACTTCTCGTAGAAGCCAGTTTTCACGGGAAGATCAATATTATTTGCGAATGAAGTTTATGTCGATTCTGAATCGTCCCTTATATAATATACTGATATGTTATATCAGTCGTATTTTTATCACATTTTTCCCGCAAATTGTACCGCTCCGGCATAGTAAAAAGAAAGGATAGTAGGTTATCTTCATACAATGGTACATCAGTTTGTATGTGTGCGCGTCAGTAGGCAGGCGCGCACACTACAATAATAAAAACGTGTACTTTAGTAAAAGGAAATAAGTCGTTTTCATTATTATTGTAGTGTGCGTGCGTGCCTACTGACGCGCACACATACAAACTGATGTACCATTGTATGAAGATAACCTACTATTCTTTCCTTTTACTATGGCTCTGGTGTTAAGGGTGCGTTAAATGATAGAATTTGTATTCAATCACAAAACGAATTCTTCTTTGATCGGAACAGGCATTTATTCGTGTTATTAATAATTACATTATGGATTTTATGATATTCTCACACAATAAATGTTTAGTGTACTAATACTAGTTGTAGTCGCTATTCAACCATCACAAGATACTTTTACATCGTACAATATTATTATGGTACCAAGTACATTATATGAAATATAGTAAAAATGGCACCAAAAAAATCTGAACATTAACTAGTGTTCTAGTTTTCATGATTCCACTATGAAAACTAATTAATATTGTTTTACATTATTTGGAATAAAAAAATAATATTTTAGTAATATTGACGTACATTTGCTGTTATTCCTTTCTTATTTATTGAAATAAAAATTAAAGTTTTTCGACCATGTCGGCTCTTAGAAATTACAGATAACGATGAAATTTTTAAAAGAAGGAAAAAAAAATTGTACCATGAGGATGCAGTAGAGAAGTTTAATAGATTTTTTTAAAAATTAAATCTGGTATCTTTATGTAGTGTAAGGTTTTTTTTCGGGGTGTATGGATAATATCTGTATAAATTAGATTATTCATAGAGATTCTGGAGAGGTAGTGTTAAGTTATAGAGCAAAAGCTCTGTCCATAGTTCTAAAAACAAGTTTGGGTTCTTTTAGTGAAAAAGAAAAAAAAAAATCGGTGGAAACAACAAACCGAGAGTAATCAAAATACATCGGTAGAAACAACAAACCGAGAGTAATCAAAATACATCGGTAGAAACAACAAACCGAGAGTAATCAAAATACATCGGTAGAAACAACAAACCGAGAGTAATCAAAATACATCGGTAGAAACAACAAACCGAGAGTAATCAAAATACATCGGTAGAAACAACAAACCGAGAGTAATCAAAATACATCGGTAGAAACAACAAACCGAGGGTAATTAAACTATCTTAAAAAATGGGTACTGGTTTTCAAATCTCGACTGACATTTCGGAAATTTCTTTCCATTTTAGAAAAATAAAATATAACCAGAAAATATATGTAAATCATTTTGGACGTGTCATATTGTCGTCGTGTAATTTTCTTTATAAAGTATAATAATTGAATTTTTGAAAATGTATTAATGAGCAAAGGTAACTATATCAATTTTTAGCTAAATATACACTAAACGGACCCAAAAATTGTAAATTTCACGCAAAAGTTGAATAAAAGATAGGTTTAAGTGAAATTTAGTGTAAAACTAAATAGTATAAGTTAGATTTGGACAATGCAAGTAGATAACAGCTACGTTTTTTTTAATGTAAAGAGAACCATCGGATTTTACTTAATTAAAATCACTATAATAAATCAAATACATTACCTACTTTAAATTAATTTAAAAAAAAACAATGTGTAGCGCGAGGTTGTATGTTGTGTTAAGATATAACTTTATTACTATTTTAATAATATTATTTTACTTAATTTTTCGTGAATTAGATAAATTAATTATTTTTTTCTTATCAATGTAATGTTTATATACTTACATAAATAGTTATTATATATTAAATAAGTGGTTTTATTTACTGTATAATTGTGTTAACCTTTTTAAAGAGATCGAGGGTACAGGCTAGAAAAATATTGTGTTAATCTATGTATACACAGTCACAGTGTTAGTTCCATACTCCTCCGAAACGGCTGGAAGGATTTCCATGAATTTTTCTGTGTATATTCGGTAGGTCTAAGAATAGGCTTTAGAAATTTTTTTATCGGGATCTGAGCGGGCAAAGCCGCGGGAAACAGCTGGTAATGGTATAAAATCTTAACTCTTTATTATTGATAGTTAAGAGATCTTACATACTCGTATTAATTGAATAACTGTGTGGCTTTTTGTAAGCCTATTCATATACTAAAGATTTTTAATCACCGTCCAAGTTTTTCGGGGTGATAGTACCCGTGAAACTGAACAACTTTCTCCAAGGAAAATGGGTCATCATCATCATCATCATCATATCAGCCGAAAATCGTCCACTGCTGGACAAAGGCCTCCCCCAAGGATTTCCACGACGACCGATCCTGCGCTGCCCGCATCCATCGGGTTCCCGCGATCTTCACCAGGTTATATCTCCGAAACTGTTCACCGCCGCCCTGGAAGATGTTTTTAAGCTTCTGGACTGGGGTGGACTCGGCATCAATATCAACGGCGAGTACATAACCCACCTCCGATTCGCTGACGATATCGTGGTCATGGCCGAGACTATAGAAGACCTAAGCACAATGCTCGATGGCCTCAGTAAAGTCTCTCAACAAGTGGGTCTTAAAATGAACATGAACAAGACGAAAATAATGTTAAATGTTCGTGTCGCACCCACCCCTCTAAAGGTTGGAGACTACACTGGAAGTTGTTGCCAAATATGTATATCTGGGACAAACAGTCTAGCTAGGCAGGTCCAACTTCAAGAAAGAGATCAATCGACGAATCCAACTCGGCTGGGCAGCGTTCGGGAAGCTTCGCAATATCTTCACGTCCCAAATACCGCAGTGTCTCAAGACTAAGGTCTTTGACCAGTGTGTGTTGCCAGTGATGACTTACGGAACTAAGAAATGGTCGCTTACTATAGGCTTCATATAAAAAGGCTCAAGGTCACCCAAAGCGTGATCGAATTAGAAACGAGGAGATCCGCAGGAGAACTAAAGTAACCGATATAGCTCACAGAATCGCTAAACTGAAGTGGCAGTGGGCAGGGCACATAGCTCGAAGAACAGATGGCCGATGGGGCAGTAAAGTTCTCGAGTGGCCACCGCGCACCGGAAAACGTAGCGTAGGCAGGCCTCCCACGCGGAAAATGGGTCGAAATATGAAAAAAAAATCGTTCCTCCCATACAAAATAGATCAGCTATTGATTTTGCATGGGAGGTCCGAATTTTTTTCTCATATTTCGACCCATGTTCCTATTTCACGGGTACTCTCTCCCTGAAAAATTTGGACAGTGACAAAAAAAAGACACCTGTATATTAGTACTAACATAACGAGTACACATGGCACTCCCTGCCGCTCTTTAGATTCCGAATTCCCTCACCACCACGTCGTCACCCAGATTGATGCAGATTGGTGCTAGTTTGGTTCTCGAACCGTGATTTCCGTCATTTGTTTTTAGAAATGTCACTTATTGCCCGTTGTATAAAGTGTCCGGGTTAGGCATACATGACAGTACTACGATAACTGTATACAGTATGCAATAAAATTTTTCTTAGTGTTACAATAATAATCATGGGATCTCTCTCTTAGTAACGTCTCATAGAAAAACCCGGCCAAGTGCGAGTCGGGCTCGCACACGAAGGGTTCGTATCATCGTATAAAAAACGCGTTTCTTGTATGAGCGCCTTCCTTTAATTTTTATTATTTGTTATATCGGCGGCGGCGATAGAAATCACACTGAAAATTTCAACTGTCTAGGTACTTTTCCTAATTACGGTTTAAGGAAAACAGCCCGCTGACTGACAGACAGACGGACAGCGGAGGCTTACGAATAGGGTCCCGTTGGCGGAGCCCTAAAAAGTAGAAGTGACGGTGACGGACGCTACAAAAAAATGGTATTGGATTTGCATCTCTTCGACATAGAAGCCGTTGATTGACCATTTGTATGGAGACCATTTTTTTTAAATTTACTAGAATTGGGTTCATTGGAGAAAGTTGTTGATTGACCATTTGTATGGAGACCATTTTTTTTTTATTTACTAGAATTGGGTTCCTTGGAGAAAGTTGTTCAGTATGATGAGTTAGAAGCCCCTGTTAACGGCTCCTACCCCACTTTTATTACACCCTGTATAAAGTTTATCGTGTGCGGAAGATTCGGGAGATATCTATGTATACATAGTTGTGTATGTCGCTATGTCACAGGTTCGTACCACGAGTAGATCGACTTCCCAAGATACCTGCGATATACTTACTATACGTCCAATTAAAGGAAAAACAATGGGTTATTTCGATTTCTCGGGAATCCCCCGATTTTTCGGGATCAAAAGTATATTGTCGTAACTATAATCAACATAATATTTGAATACGCTTAATCTAAAAGTGAAAGTTTCATATAAATAAGCTATTTCAGAGATATAATATCGCGCTATGCTACTGCCAGGCTTTTTAGAGGTTTTAGTCCTTGAGCCTTCATAAGAGGCACATAGTAAGCGACCATATAACACTTTAAACTTTCACGATTATTCATACTGACAAATTGAAAACGGGACTTGACGTGATTTTGTATAATTGATGTTTTTTTTACCTCAACGTTTCGACTACGCTTCAATAGCCGTGGTCGCGAGTAGACTGAAGCCGCGGTGTCATCGCCGCCGGCGCATCGCAGGAACACCTCCATCTACCCTCACTTCATTTTGTGAAGGGTTAGGGTCACCACACATTTCACTTAATAAGTTAGGGTCACGACACACTACACTGACACAGTCCACAGGCCGCACGGGTGTTTGTTCGCAGTTTACTTGTCTACACTTATCATATCAATCACCGGATTCCATGACGAGGAAAGCTGTATCCCTGATCACGTCAAGTCCCGTTTTCAATTTGTTAGTAAGCGACCATGTCTCAGTTCCGTATGGCATCACTGGCAACACACACTGGTCTATAGGTCCTTTTATCGCGGTAGAACAATACATGCTAACTCATAACCTAACATAACCGTCTGGTCGTCTGACTCGGTTTTATTAGAGTTTTTTGTAGCTCACAAAGCGGCGGCGCGCCATATTGTAAAACGGCTAATTTTACAATTATGGCTGCGACATATATGTATATTAGTACTAACATACAGCACGGACGTTCCCTGCCGCTCTCTAGATTCCGACCTCACCCCCTCGTCACCTAGATGGATACAGATTGGTGTTAGTTTGCTTCGCGAACTTAGAGGATTTCGCAGCGATTTTGTTTGTTTCGTTATTTGTTTAAAAAATGTCATTTCTCGCGCGTTGCATGAAGTGTCCGGGGTGTGCTGTTAATCTCGGCATTGACACGACATAGAGCGTAAACTGCTATTTATCAAATTTGAAGAGCACTACATTTTGATACTGAAGTGATGGGAAAAAGGCTCAATAATTCCACTTTATTTGCTTGGTAAATTAAGACCAAATAAAATGTTCATTGACAATAAAAACTATTTTATAAGTAATTAGATTTTTGAGTAACTAAATAATTGATAAGCATTAAGTATTCTTCAAGAATCATTAAAAAATTCTTTTAAAATTTTCATAGAACTCTTCTTTGCATTGCTCTCCTCAACTAGCCCCAACTTCTTTTAAAAATTTGGGTTTTGTCCATCTACTCCTACTGGCATTTATACTATTACAATAGTAGAACTATTTGGAACTCGTAGCTACCTACATCTAAATATAGTCATCTCTGTTTAACGGGTATTTTACATACTAAAGTAGAAAGGGATGGCATGCATTATAGCAAATATATGAATTTCAGGGGGCACGGCAGTGCACTCCGCCAAGTCAAGCAGACAAGAACGGCCTTACACGCTTTTCTCGAAGCAACTCAACGCAGTTGCGAGCTCTTAATATCTTTGTTAGGGACTAAAGAAACTGCCTGAATTTAATATTGCATTGTTTACGTAATGTAGACAGCGTATATCCCAAGTTACAAGTTTATACCTTTAACGGTTTTTAGGGTTCCAAAGTCAACAAGGAACCCTTATTGTTTCTCCATGTCTGTTCGTCTGAACGCGGCTTAACTCAGATACTATTAGTATTAGAAAGCTGTAATTTGGCACCGGTATACATTTTAATCACGCCGACAAAGTGGTACAATAAATTTTTAAATTTGCCTCCCCTCTTGTAATAAGGGGGCGAATTATTTTTCGTTTACGTACCCTATCGTGTGGGGTATCGTTGATAAGAACTTAAAAAAAAAGTAGTGTGTGGTTTAATGAAACCACGGTAAAAGTGAAACTTTTTTTTCACATTATAGACTTTACAGAGGACGAAACGATCATGGCTGAGCTATCGTATTGGAGATACGGTACAGAGGACGAAACGATCATACCGACCGTCACGCGACACACAGACGAAAAAAATTGAGACGATGTAATAAAAGTTTCACTTTAACAACTGTGGATTTACTAAAACTTGTTTCGATCCAGGTATTGTTTTGCGAAATATTAAGCTTTAAAGTGCCATTTTTTGTTTTTTGTTAACGTGAAGTGTCCTCCCCCCAACACAAACTAGCGCTTTATCTGAAAAATTTTTATTAGTAGGAAATATAAACAATTTAAAAGGCCTTTGTCCAGCAGTGGACGTTTTTGGGCTGATATGATGATAAAAGGAAAACTATCACGGCTACGTAGGTTTTCTTAGTTTATAATCATAACCTTTTATTGATAAAGAAATGTTTACACGTCGATTTCGATTTAAACATTAAATTTAAATACTAGATTGTCAGTCAGTCAATACAAAAATAATATTATGTCATATTATAAAATAAAAATTACATAACAAAAGATAATATAAATTTTAAAATTCATTCAAACTGTAAAGCCAACGCTTTAAAGCTTGCCTGTGTGAGAGCTCAGTGACATGAGTCGGCAGTTTGTTGTAGAGTGATGGCCCCAACACATGAGTCGTCTTACCGGACTTAGCGAGTCTACACCGCACCTGCAGGAGCCTGTCCACGTCGCGGTGGTTGCGAGTGTGTACATCCCTCGGTGTCACGTACTCGTGACAATTGTTGTACATATATACAGCCACCTTAGGTATCAGTAGCGAGGGCACTGTAAGGATTCCAAAACTTTGGAAGTAAGGCCTGATAGGAGTGTAGTGCGACACCTCACCACCCAGGAGAGCCGCGGGAGAGCGAAGCTAACTCCTCCTAGTTTTCCCCACAGCTTTGCTATGTGAGATTCCCAGGTGAGACCACGGTTTAGGAGTAATAGTCGACCAACTTAAGATGTGCAGTTGGATTTGTAAAAAGTTCATTGATTTTCCATACAAATTTTTTCTTCGTGTACCAACTGTAAGTATAATTTTGTTTTTTAAAATACGTAAACATTTATTATTTTTAGAAGACTGGAACCCTACTTTGCGCGGTTCCGACTCGCACTTGGCCATTCTTTTACGGTAGGTTGGACCTACTACTTACAGTAATAATAACCTACGCATTGCAGGTATAATCTTTGAAACTCGACTAATTTAACTACCAATTTCTTTTTCACGATCGGCAAAGAGAAGTGTTTTTCGATAGGTAGGTCTATTTCTTTTATTTATCGACCAAGTCATAAATGTTTAACTAATAGCCAGTTTAATCTGACCTTGCATTAGTAGGCAGACACTAGTACTGCGAGGTCTACTTATACTGAATTATTTTAAGGTCATTTACTTTTTACTCGAAAGAGTCAAAATTAGTGAAGCTGCGGTCGGGTCGTTACATTAGTAAAACTGTTACTCAGACCTACCTAGATCTAAGTTTTAATAATATATAATAACTATCTTTTTCCCGCGGCTTCGCCCGCGCAGACTCCGGTGAAAAAAAATTCTATACCTATTCTCAGACCTACCGAATACACAGAAAATTTCATGGAAATCGGGCCACCCGTTTCCGAGGAGTATGGCGACTAACACTGTGACATGAGAATTTTACATATAGATAGAAGATAATCCCTACTAATCAGAGATTTGTTACCATAGATGGGTTATGCACTAACAAACCACATTTGAAAATCGAACCCATTACCCACACAATATTATAGGTAGTTCGCTTCCGTTGCACCGAATGTTACTAAGAAAAGAGATGCCAATTGGCATCTTTATATTTGCTTCACTTTTTTGACACGTGTAACCTATCTACCTCCCCTTATATATAGCATATCTCTGCTACTAATATTATAAATGCGAAAGTAACTCTGTCTGTCTGTTACGCTTTCCCGCTTAAACCTCTCAACCGATTTTGATGAAATTTGGCACAGACAATCTTTAGACCCTGAGAAAGGACATAGGCTACATTTTTCCACGCTCGCGAGCCGCTTGCGGCTCGCGCACGGCGCACCCTCGAAAAGTCATAGAAAAGTTGTGCACGCGGGTGAAGCCGCGAGAAACAGCTAGTAAATAATAAATGTGACCTTTCGATTTCGACCCTCGGAAAACTAAAGAATATTTCAACCTCCTTTACCGTAATGAACATGGGGAAAAATTAGTAAAATTAGAAATCGATCTGGTTTGTTTATATTTCGTATTTTCTGGATTCGGACAAACTTAAGATATCATACCCTCCTTACAGACACGGTGAGTAGATAAGTTGTGCAGCCACGATGAGCATACTTTCTCGCGAAGACTTCATCGTGTGGGGTAGTCGGGCATACACAAATCAACACTTAGTAGCAAAGAATAACTTTATTTATTTATTTACTAGCTTTTGCCCGCGGCTTCGCCCGCGTGGACATCGTTTTTATGACTGTCTTTAAGAGTGAATTGTGCGCGAGCCGCCGCCAGCGTAGACATTACTTTTCTCCAGATAGGGCTATTCTGATTAGCAGTCTATGCACAGATTTGAACAAGTAATATATAAGTCATTGAGTCTATGTCATTTCCCACTCCCTCAACCATCTCTATACAAAAATCACAATGATCCATTATTCCGTTGCGATTTTAAAGAAATGAACCAAAAACAACTATTTTTTTAGTTCCCTCAGGAACTGCATTGGATTATGCTATTTTCACGGGATAAAAAGTAGCCTATGTCCTTCCGCGTGACCGTGTTGGAGCGTGGAAAGGTAAAAACACATTTTCACATTTATAATGTTACGAGCCGCCCCGGCTTCGCACGGGTGCAATGCTGATACTAAACTAAACTGTAGTATCTACAGAATGTCTTTATGCTCCCCGGCCGGTACCGCCGCAACTGCTATGTCCCTGCATTTTAAATCTGTAATATCTTCGAAAATATTAATTTAAATTATATGCTGTAAAGGGCCATATTGATCTACATTACTTGCACAATGTATTCAAGGTACTTAATTGGATAAGGATTAATGCTGTATTGCTTAAAATCGTTTCGTAAATAAACCATTATTTATTTATTTATATTCAGGATTAAAACAGTCGCCACATTCAGACCTATAGTAGACCCGTAACTCATACTTACACATAAAAACTTCATGAAATGTTCACAAATAATTGGTATTTCTGGGGAAGTAACTTATTCAGATTTTTTTCTGGAATAATGAATTATCAGTGTCCCCGGTCTTATCAAATACTAGTTTTTTTTACAAAGTTTCATTTAAATCATTAAAGCCATTTTTGATTAAAAAAAACAAGCAACCTGGGTTTATATAAGAGGTATCTTATTCCGAATTTTCCTGGAAAAATGAACATGAACTACGGTGTAAAGTAGATCATCGAAAATTATAATAACTTACCGAGTTTTATCAAAATCGTTAGAGCCGGAGCCGAGAAAAAAAAAATTTTAGGCATACCCTAAATAATCAGTATAGGGAAATTCGAAAAAAGAGTATGACATTCACATAGCCCAAATTTTATCTAAATTCGTCCAGTAGTAAAGGCACTACAGTACGGACGAACGCACATACATAAATTTTTATTTATTAGTTTCTTAGTCTCTATTAGTGTACGACAATCGATCCCCATCAAAATATCAAGTTTTTTGCCTTCACAATATTTTCTCCCTCCACTCCTTCGCCGGTCGCATACGCTCCTGACTGACTCCTCGCAGCTCGAAATGTATTCTATAGGTACACACAACTCGTGCAAAGAAATGTCGAAATGAAGCCAACTTTATTTCCAACTACCCTCTAATGTTTTGTATTTCATTCAATCGCCCGTTTGCTTCATTGCTCGTTGGGCGTTGGTGATCGTGAGTCTATCTGTGATTTTTTGAAAATAATATAATAAAATAAAATAAAATGGAAACTCCGCAAACAGTAAGTACATTAATTTAATTAATGTTATATTTAAGTAGACGTGCAGGTAATAAATAGGTCTTACTTACAATGCATACATTCGAAAACTCTTGTAATAGGTAGTCTTGTAAGGTGATCTGGTAACACGATGTTGGTGGTGCATACCGAATTTTCCAAAAGTATTAGAACATTTAGTTATTGACATAATTTGATGCCAAATTAGACTATTGGAACGGTTTTGTAGTTGCTAATCTAAATACAATAAAGTATAGTAAATATTTTTTTTATCGTGGGTAGGTTGGTAAGCGCATCAGTTGAGAAGGCTGGATTGATTTGGCTGTTTTTAAATGTTTGTAATGTGTGTTTGTGGAACGGTTTTGTAGTTGCTAATCTAAATACAATAAAGTATAGTAAATATTTTTTTTATCGTGGGTAGGTTGGTAAGCGCATCAGTTGAGAAGGCTGGATTGATTTGGCTGTTTTTAAATGTTTGTAATGTGTGTTTGTGGAACGGTTTTGTAGTTGCTAATCTAAATACAATAAAGTATAGTAAATATTTTTTTTATCGTGGGTAGGTTGGTAAGCGCATCAGTTGAGAAGGCTGGATTGATTTGGCTGTTTTTAAATGTTTGTAATGTGTGTTTGTGGAACGGTTTTGTAGTTGCTAATCTAAATACAATAAAGTATAGTAAATATTTTTTTTATCGTGGGTAGGTTGGTAAGCGCATCAGTTGAGAAGGCTGGATTGATTTGGCTGTTTTTAAATGTTTGTAATGTGTGTTTGTGGAACGGTTTTGTAGTTGCTAATCTAAATACAATAAAGTATAGTAAATATTTTTTTTATCGTGGGTAGGTTGGTAAGCGCATCAGTTGAGAAGGCTGGATTGATTTGGCTGTTTTTGAATGTTTGTAATAATTCGAATAACTTTTTTATGTGAAAAATGGATTTCATGTTCTAATGACATAATCTGGTTTATTTCAAGTATTGAATTTTGACATTATTATTAACTACTAGCTGTCCCGGCGAACTACGTACAATTAGTAATCTGTGGTACCGCCTTACATTACTTTACACTGCCCTACCCTACCCTACCCTACACTACACTACACTACCCTACCCTACCCTACACTACCCTATACTACCCTAACCTACACTACCCTACCCTACACTATCCTAACCTACACTACCCTACCCTACATACACTACACTACACTACCCTACCCTACCCTACACTACTCTACACTACACTACCCTACCCTACCCTACCCTACACTACCCTACCCTACACTACCCTACCCTACCCTACATACACTACACTACACTACCCTACCCTACACTACCCTACACTACACTACCCAACCCTACCCTACCCTACCCTACCCTAAAAAAAAAAATTGATGTTGGCCGGTTCTCAGACCTACTCAATATGCTCACAAAATTTCATGAGAATCGGTCAAGCCGTTTCGGAGGAGTAAGGGAACGAAAACTGTGACACGAGAATTTTATATATTAGATTGATTGTTTATTTCTTGATTTTTCACATATGAAATTATGTTATTAATATATTATAACTATCAGAAAGAGTGCAATTTGCACCTATTTTGAATAACCTTGAATCATGAATCTGTTTGTAAAACTTTGAATTTCCTTTGATTGTTGCTGATGAAAATAATCCTTCGACCCAACACTTATTGAGATACAGTAGTTAAGTTTGTCAAATACAGGTTTAGGCGGTTCTGGCCTCGAATGTCCAATTCCTTAAATGTCCATTTTCCTCGAATGTCTAATTTCCCGAATGTCCAGTTGCTCAAAGGTCCAATTCCCGGAATGTCCATTTGCTCGAATGTCCAATTCCAGAATGTCCGTTCATCGAATGTCCAATTCCCTGAATGTCCATATCACCATGGAAATAGATCTACGGCTACAACAACGGGTACTGGGTTTCACGGAGTCGGATAGGACGTAGTGCGAAACTGCTCTAACGGTACCGTTTCAAAAATAAACCTAGTATTGAATTTTATTCATTTGTGTACCATTACCGACGGATACCTTTTTAGTTGATACCTTTATTTTAATTACTTCACGGTCTTATGCGTTCATGGAAATGTACATTTATCACTCATTTAACTTACTTTTTATCTTACTGATCATTAGAATAGCGATAATAATTGCATGTCGGGTACGTCTCTTACCTATTAATATATGTAGGTATAACTCTTTAGATAATAGTGATACTGGCCAATCATTGAAAATAATAAACATGCATTAGAATATGTCATTTAATTTAGTGCTGTCAGTGTCAGTAACATTATCTCTTACACTGATGGAAAAAATATGGTTTACCTTCTGATTATTAATAGTAGGCCAACAATATGTGGTGAATTTCGTAGGCACACGGACTATTTGTAACTCTACTAGACGTCCAGCCAGGTTCTGATGTTTCATCACAGACGAAACGGTCAATTGGGTCATTAGACATACAAAGATTGGACGTACAGGTAATTAGACATACAGGGATTGGTCGTTCAAGGAATTGGTCGCACGGGGACTGGGCATTTGGAAAATTGGACATTCGATTGATGGAATTGATGGAATGGATTGCTTCAAGTTATATTAATCCAAAATAGCCAATCCCATTAAAAGGATTGTGAACCTAAGGTTACAATTAGACTTCCTATACAAACGTCTATATCGATTTTCACATCTTAAAAGTTAACCGATTTTGTCCAATTTTTTATTAATTCTTAGTCAGAACAAAAGCGAGGTTTATGTACCGTAACAAATAATGGTCGAAGTTTTGCACGAAAACGTCATCATCGTCATCATATCAGCCGAAGGACGTCCACTGCTGGAAATAGGCCTCCTGTTTTTTATTTCCCTTATTCGGAGTATTACGGATATTTAAAAAAAAAATGGTCCGGCCGTTCTCAAGTGATGCGTTTACCAACGAACTGCATTTATTTTCAGTAAATATAAAAGTGAACCGTGACCGCCCGACTGACTGATCTATCGACGCACAATTCAGCTCAAACCACTGGACGGATCGGGCTGAAATTTGGCATACAGATATCAATTTATGACGTAGGCATAGGATTTTGGGAACGACGAAAAAGGCGGGCGAAGCCGTGGATAACAGCTAGATATCAATCAATTGTCACATGTATGAAAGACCATCACTTAAGAATGGCTCGACCGATTTGACTGTTTTTTTTTGTTGTCGCGTTTCGTGACTCTACGTACTTTTGAGTGAATATCTACGGGGATGAAAGAGCTTGTACAAAAAGCTCGAATTCATTCACATATCCTTTATTTAACAAAATTGGTGTAGGTCTCGTCAACTGGGGTTCCACTCATCATACTGAACAACTTTCTCCAAGGAACCCATAGTCAATTCTCAAAAAAAATAAATTGGACCCTCCATACTAAAATACACAAAAACGGTCGATCAGCTGATCGATTTGTTTGTTTGTTTGTTTGTAAACTCTTTATTGACAATATTGAATGCAGAACATAAAACAGATATGTATGGTATAAAGGCGGACTTATCCCTTACGGGATCTCTTTCAGTCAACCTACGATTTGTATGAAGAGTAAAACAATTTTTTTACGTTTTTCAGCAAAGTCGTAGAACAAAAGTTGTTCAGTATGATGAGTAGAAGCCCCAGTAAACGGGACCTACACCAATTTTGTTACATCCTGTATAAAAGAAAATTACTTAATTTCTAAGTTTGATTCACACCTCTCACGTTTCAGACTATCCAGGAGCCGCTCGCAGATGTGATGGAGCTATGCAAAATAGCGCAGTGTCTTGGCTTCTCTCTGAAGTCTCTGAAGACCAGTGGCATCGACTCCAGTCAGGAGGCTGGTGTTAAGACTATTGTCATCAGCTGTCAGGTTTCTCTAAGTTTTTTAAAGTGAATATCATCATATCAGCTTATATAAGGTCTAAAAAAATTAGCTGAAATTATTTTAACTGGTGCTTCTACCCATGAAACGAACAACTTTCCCCATGAAACCCATAGTCAAATCTCAAATTTTTGGATTTCCCATTCTAAGTTGGCTGATCAGCTAATCGAGTTAGTATGGGAGAGCCAATTTTTTTTTGCGATTTGACTATGGGTTCCATGGGGAAAGTTGTTCAGTTTCATGAGTAGAAGCACCAGTTAAAATAGTTTCAGCTAATTTTGTTACACCTTATATACGTCCCACCGAGGGGCTACCCTGAATTTGGGCGTCCAGGCCTTAGTCGACCACGAGGGCCCACCCAGTGCGGTTGGTCGACTTCACACACAACCTTCGAGTTTCTCCGCTGGCGTGTGCAGGTTTCCTCACGATGTTTTACTTACCGTAAGAGCTTCGGATAATTCGTACATATGAAATCGAAACAGGATTCGAAACATGAACTCCCGGACAGGAGGTATAGCGGCCCCAACCGTTACGCCACCGATGCCCAAGTCCTAATTACTATCTGTATTTCAAATTTCAGCGAAATCCGTTCAGTGAAAATCAATCACCCAATCAGTCAACCTTGTATTGAAAGTGTTTTTTTTTGCGATTTTACTATTTGTTGGGATAGTTGTTTAGTTTCGCAAAGCCTGCGCTTAAAGCTTCATCATAATATCATCATATCAGTTCATATACGTCTCAACTGAGGGCCTCGAGCCTACCCTCAATTAGGGTGATCGGGCCTTAGTCGAACGCGCGGGCCCAGTGCGGGTTGATCAACTTCACACTCAACCTTCGAGTTTCTTCGCAGGCGTGTGCAGGTTTCCTCACGATGTTTTACTTCACCATAAGAGCGTGGGATAAACATACCTACATATGAAATCAAAATTCGCAAACACATTGGTACTTGGCAGGATTTGAATCATGACCTCCCGGACAGGAGGTAGCGGCCCTAACAATTACGCCATCATATCAGCGGCAAGACGTCCACTGCCAGACTAAGGCCCCTCTCATGGATTTCTACAACGGCCGGTTCTGCGCTGCCTGCATCCAAAGGGCTTCCCGCGAACTTCACCAGAATGGGAGGCCTGCCTACCGGCATCCTACCCATGCCAGATTACTTCAGCTACGACGACGCCAAGCTCCAGAAGTAGGTAACCTTAAAATGTCCTGACCCAAAGGAACCATGAACCCCTGCCATTGTGGCTTTAAGAGTTCGCCCATCCCATACGTCTCCTTCTATCTCCTTATTCTCCGTTCCAGTCTTCAGGGCTGCACGCGGTGCTGGAGAGTGGAAACGCTAACTGTTCGTGCCCCATCGCAGACCTTCATACCAGTAGTCTCTGGCAGGACTCGGGCATAGCGGGCGACAAGCAAATTGACAAGGTAAGCTCTTACTCTTCATCATCACCAATGGTAATCATCATATCAGCCGAAAAGACTTTCACTGTTGGAAATACGCTTCCCCCAGGATTTCTACAACGTTCAGTGTTATATACGCTGCCCACATTCAGCGGAATCGAAAACATAATTAGCCAGCCTGCTTAAGCACGTGCGTGATGATGATGACCGCCTGATGTGATCATCAGCCAAAAGACATCCACTGCTGGACATAGACCTGCCCCGAGTTGGGGGCTATGCCGTAATCGCCACGCTCGGCAGGTGGGTTGGCGTCGTTGGCGATCACCATGTGCAGTATTGTCACAGTATTACAATATAGCGGCTTACAGTAATGCAACGAATGTACTTACGCAGAGCAACGGTAGGGTACTTGCGGGGCAGCGGGCGGCGGGGCACAGACTGGCAAACTCCGCGAGTTTACTGGCTACAGGCTAGTATTGCTAGTACGCTACGTTAAGCTACTGTAATGATGGTGAAAAACAGTTAAGACGTCATTGCTTTTAGGCTTTACATACCAAAAAAGAACAAATATGAGTTTGTTTACAGAGGATAAAAAGTAACTCAAATGACTAGCGCGCCATCGCCCCATTTATCTCCCCAAATGCGTGAGTCAAAAATGAAATACTAAATTGCACTCTCTAAAAAATCCTTTTAAGGTTAAAAAATCTGTTTGTTTTCCTATTAAGTTGTCAATGATGGTGAAAAACAGTTAAGACGTCATTGCTGTTAGGCTTTACATACCTAAAAAGAACAAATATGAGTTTGTTTACAAAGGATAAAAAGTAACTCAAATGACTAGCGCGCCGTCGCCCCATTTATCTCCCCAAATGCGTGAGACAAAAGTGAAATACTAAATTGCACTCTTAAAAAAATTCCTTTTATGGTAAAAAAATCAGTTTGTTTTCCTATTAAGTTGTCAATGATGGTGAAAAACAGTTAAGACGTCATTGCTGTTAGGCTTTACATACCTAAAAAGAACAAATATGAGTTTGTTTACAAAGGATAAAAAGTAACTCAAATGACTAGCGCGCCGTCGCCCTATTTATCTCCCCAAATGCGTGAGACAAAAGTGAAATACTAAATTGCACTCTTAAAAAAATTCCTTTTATGGTTAAAAAATCTGTTTGTTTTCCTATTAAGTTGTCAATGATGGTGAAAAACAGTTAAGACGTCATTGCTGTTAGGCTTTACATACCTAAAAAGAACAAATATGAGTTTGTTTACAAAGGATAAAAAGTAACTCAAATGACTAGCGCGCCGTCGCCCCATTTATCTCCCCAAATGCGTGAGTCAAAAATAAAATACTAAATTGTATTCTTTAAAAAATCCTTTTAAGGTTTAAAAAATCTGTTTGTTCAATAATGGTAAAAAACAGTTACTAATTTAATTTGTAGGTACTCACCTTTGATTTCGTTATTGTTGGTTAATGTCGTGTATATAAGTTTGATAATATTATTTCATACTTTTGAGTGAATTTAATTTTGAAGTCGGTTTTTAAGTTTTTTAAACTTTTATTTTATTTTATTTATTTTTAGTGATAATGCTATCTATCTAACAACATTATACCCAATCACCCACTCGCCAACAGGAACCATCAAATCATAATGCATGTGTTTCATTAACATGCTACATTTTTCATGTGATTCTTGTGGCTTCCATCATCTCAACAGCATGAAAGTTAAGGAGTTTAGTCTTCCATCATCAGCCCATCTGAATAACCTAAAAGAATACAACTATCGGTCTATACGTACATACGTATTTGCGTAAAATATTTGAAGAACTATCCTCCAACTCCTAATCGTTAAGGAGTTGTACTTTCCTTCGTCAGCTCATTAACAAGAGATGATGACTACCAGACGCTAAAACTTAAATAGTTTTAGGAAATACATAAAACACGTAATATTTGCAAATAAAATTTGAGGGTTGTTCTCGATTTCCCTGGGATCCCATCATCAGATCCTGACTTGGTGACAATGAGACCCCCTCGGGAGGTTCTATACTATACTCTTTCGAATAAAAAAATAATTTTGAAAATCGGTTCACAATCGGCGGAGATGTCGCGTAACAAACATACAAAAAAAAACATAGTCGAATTGAGAACCTCCTCCTGAGTCCTCCTTTTTGAAGTCGGTTGAAAAGTGGATAGCCTTGATAAAACAAATATGATTATTTTATGTCTATCCTGCTTTATCACACTAACTGGGTAATAAGTGTGAATAGTGTAACTAGGATGAAGTTTGACGCTCTCTGTATGCTTTAGTTATTGCTCTGAGGGTGGTACGGTGTGACGTCATCAAAATTTTATCTATTGGTTTATTAGATCTGTGGGACATTCCTATTGAACCTGTACCGTGTTATAAATAATCGATGCCACGAAGGATTGTGATTATATTTGCGCTCTTTAGTTTATGCCATTTCAAAATACGCGCGAAAACCTAACTGTTGCCATACTCAGTTTAAAACAACTCTTGTGTGACATTTCTTGTTATGCCCCTGCCTTTCCCCTACCCTTCATTTTGGTATTTTGGAGTTTACCTTTTTTTGAATTTGGAAACATGCGTTATGGATGAATAGCAATAATGCCCGACCCAATAATTCACGACCCATTTATGTACAGCCCATATAATGGGCGCACGAACTGGTCATGGACTTGAATTGAAATAGAAGCAAAATTTTTAGAGCGTGATTATTACGGATTAGTTATTTATTACGATTAAGATTAAGCCGCAATTATCTTATTATTACCTGATTGAACCCTTTGGAAATACCACTTTCTATATACATAATTCTATACAGAGTGTAACAAAGTTGGTGTAGGTCTCCTTAACTGGGGCTTCTACTTAACATACTGAA
This sequence comes from Coleophora flavipennella, assembly GCA_947284805.1. Classification (NCBI taxonomy): domain Eukaryota; kingdom Metazoa; phylum Arthropoda; class Insecta; order Lepidoptera; family Coleophoridae; genus Coleophora; species Coleophora flavipennella. The sequence goes on from OX369308.1 coordinate 54,886,252, forward strand.
CAAGTTTCCTCAAGGAACCCATAGTCACTTATATTAAAGAAAATTTGGACCTTCCATACAAAAATGCACAAAATTGGAACCTAGATGTATGAAAAGTTTTTTTGCGCTTTCTGCAAAATCGTAGAACAAAAGTTGTTCAGTTTGATGAGTACAAGCCACAGTTAAATTTGTGTAAAATAATTTTTTACACAAATTTAACTTTTGTTAATCTCGTTAACTGTTGCTTTAACGAGATCTACACCAATTTTGTTACACCCTGTATATATTTCAAATAAATAATTATTATTAGTGAAACTCTACGTGTGTCCTCTACACGAGATAGAGTTACACGTTACATTGTCATCGGTTAGTCCACAGGAACATCGGTGGCGTAATGGCTAGGGCCGCCGCCTCCTGTCCGGGAGGTCGTGGTTCGAACCTGCCACGTACCAATATGATTTCGAATTTAGATTTCATATGTACAGGCCCCCCACGCGGTGGACCGATGACCTGGTGAAGGTCGCGGGAAGCCGATGGATGCGGGCAGCGCAGGACCGGTCGTCGTGGTAATCCTTGGGGGAGGCCTTTGTCCAGCAGTGGATGATTTGTGGCTGATATGATGATGTACGTTTATCCGACGCTCTTACGGTGAAGGAAAACATCGTGAGGAAACCTGCACACGCCTGCGGAGAAACTCGCAGGTTGTGTGTGAAGTCGACCAACCCGCACTGGGCCCGCGTGGTCGACTAAGGCCCGATCACCCTAATTCAGGGTAGGCTCGAGCCCCTCGGTGGGGACGTATATGAGCTGATATGAATGAACTCCACAGGAAACAGGCAGCACCCTCCTAGGCTCACTGTCAAAATATGAGTCATGGAAGCGTGTAGCGAGGAAGCTCCGCGAAATAGCAAACCTCGAGGAGCACGAAGACACAGACTCCGATCAAACCTTAACTCCGGAGCCGAGGTAGGTACCTAGGATTTATGGTAGAGTGGAATTTATTTATTTATTTATTCCATAGGGAAATCAACAGCTTTTTACATATAAAATACTTATTTCTAGGTATGATGAAGCCTTTGTAGATTTCCACAATTAATTTTTAAAAGGAAACACAACTTAAACAAATTAAGCAAGTCAGACTTGATTTATAAACTACTTACTAATCACGACGAAAAAAAGAGAGAAAATAATAATAATAATAAAAAAAATACAAGTTACTAATTAGCCATTCTTTTTTTTTTATTCACAATTGGTAAACCCTTGGCATCATCTCACCTGGTGGTAAGTGACGATGTTGCCGAAGATGGAAGCGGGCTTACCAAGATTCCCCAACGCAATGGGGAACTGGCTATCTTATCTTCATGCCGGAACACACCAATGATATTAACATTGATATTTGGCGGCAAGACTTAGATAAGATGGTGGTAGCTAGCCAGGCGGGCTTAGAAAATGCCCTTCCACCAACCAAACCGAGTCTTACAATTGACCACGCCGGGAATCGAACCCGCGACCTCCTGTGTAAAGCCAGTGACCTTTGTTGCTGGGCTACGGAGGCGGTTAAAAGGCCGTCCAATCAAAATAGCAGTGTGTGTGTATGTGAATGGTGTGAGTGTTAGTGTATGTGTGTGTTTGTGTGTGTGTGTATTTGTTTCACTTGTGTAAGTATGAATGTTGGTTACAAATGGCGATTCCTGGTGTTCTAGGTAAGCTCCAGTCGATTTAAGGCTGTTTTTCAACCGACATCCAAAAAAGAGGAGATTTTCAATACGAATGTATTTTTAATTTTTATATTTTTGATGTGTAACATCTTTGCTCTCGCTTTCCTGCAATTTTTGGGAGTGATTTCGTGAAATGGGACGGAAATGTGTAACAGGAAGTCGCGAATGCGCGGAATTCTACTTTACGAGAGTCCGACTCGCACTTGGTCGGTTTTTTTCGTTACTGTCAGATCCGCCACCCAGGTACAATATCGTCATCAAATCTAACTAACCTAAAGTATTTTGTCACATGTTACACATGTTTGTTACTGGATGGGCCACATAATATATAATAAAATACCGCAATCGATTCGGGAATTGCCCTTTAACAAGTTTAAGGCAACATTGCATGATTGGCTTCTTCAGAACATGTTTTATTCCGTTGAGGATTTTCTTAAACATAAGCAATGTTAATCTGTAGTATTAATCTGTAGTATCATTATTTTATTTGAATTATGAATTTGGAAAATGTTGAACTTGGACCTACTTTATTTTATTTTATTATTTTTGTACTTATAAATAATATTTGCATGCTAATAACATTTAAGTAGCTAAATAAGTGATTCTATAACTATTGTAAGATCTTTTATACTTACCTTATTTAAAAGCAAATAAAGCATTCTATTCTATTCTATTCTATTCACATCATATGCGAGTACTGTAGGTCTCGCTCGATTTTTTTTTAATGTTTGTTACCTCACAAGGGGAACAGATAAAATTAACTCAGTGAAATTACTAACGATTTTTGCTGTAAACAGTATGCGACTCATCATAATTTTACCATCATCATATCTGCCGAAAAACGTCCACTTCTGGATAAAGGCCGGTCCTGCGCTGCCCGCAATCCATCGGCTTATAGTATATCTACATATATATTTAAAAGGAAAGTCGTGTTAGTTACACCATTTATAACTGAAGAATGGCTGAACCTATTTTTATGATTTTTGTGTTTTTGCGTTTGTCTTCGTCCGGAACAAGATAATAATAAGTATTAAAATATGATATTCATCAATGAAAAATATTATCAGTCGAAAAATAATTAATTTTAGGGTAGGGTAGGGTAGTGTAGTGTAGGGTAGGGTAGTGTAGTGTAATGTGGAACGAAGTTCGCCGGGACAGCTAGTAATTTTAATAAACCTTACTCTATAAATTTTTCATCAAGTCTTCAATTTTTAGTTCACAAAAATCACAAAATGAGTACTTAAATGGCGGTGTTAAACTATGACGTCACTTCCAGGTAATTCAATTCAAACATTTCTAGAACAAAATATCAAAAACTACTGAATGGATCTGATTTAAATTTGGTAGGTAGATAGATTAGGACCTGATAAGGCGGGTCTTAGACGAAAGTGGAATTATTTTTGACAGATGATAAATATTAGCTCAAATGACTAGCAGTCATAGACTGTTCTATACCTCAGTTCTGTATTTTTTTTGGCACGTTCTGTAGCCTGAAAGGATCGATCGATGGATTTTGGAGTATATGTGGTGTGGTATATCTTCGTCTTGATCCCGTGAGTGACATAGGATACATTTTTACCCGACCGGCCAAAAAATAAGGGTTAAATTTAATACAGTCGGTGTTCAATTAATTCATGTAGCCTCCGTAGCTCAGAGGCAAAGTTCACTGGCTTTACACAGGAGGTCGCGGGTTCGATTCCCGGCGGGGTAAATTGTAAGACTCGGTTTGGTTGGTGGTAGGGCATTTTCTAAGCCCGTCTGGCTAGCTACCACAATCTTATCTAAGTCTTGCCGCCAAATATCAATGTTAACAACATTGATGTGTTCCGGCTTGAAGAGAAGTTCCCCATTGCGTTGGGAAATATTGGTAAGCCCGCTTCCATCTTCGGCAACATCGTCACTTACCACCAGGTGAGATGTTGTCAAGGGTTTACCAATTGTGAATAAAAAAAATAAAATAAAAAAAAGTAGGTATTTTTTATAGAACTCATTAAGATTTTAAAAAAATGTATTTTACGCTTTTCCAGATTGATTCGCAGAATCACCTACGTTATACGTTCCAGAAGTCTCGACGAGACATTTAGGTAAGGTACAAATAGATATCGTCATAAACGTATGTGGAGTAGGCAGGCCCGGATCTACTTCTACAGCCTCCAGTCAGTACAGTACAGCCAAAGTGTCTTAACGTGTGCGATTTTGATGAGGGTCATATGATCCCTATGGGGGGCGGGGGGGGCTACATCAGACAAATATTTCATTTGTTGAAAAATTTGCCTAGGGGGTGGCAAATTGGGACTCTGATGTTGGGAGTATGGATGAACAGCCTAGAGGTAAGATACGAGTGCTTCAGTGGTAACGACGCTGTAGGCAGGTGCGGTCGCAGCCCGATAGCCTAACACTTTGGAGGTGGTAATCTTGCCTCAAGAACCACTACTAAGGGGTAATTTTAGAAGCTGGAAGATTTTCTTACAATGTCAATGATGAAGATTCGTTTGCGTGCAGAAATCACCTAGATAGCTTCTATTGTAGACGATAGGATGAGCAAAGTGAGTCCAAATAACTATTGCACCAATAGCATTTGCACCAGACTAGTGTTGCAAAAAAACGCTTTTTTTTCTGTGTTGAATAAAAACATGAAAAAAAACCTTGAAAAAAAACACGTTTTTTTTTCTGTAACGTTGTTTTTTTTCACAAGTGCAGAACCTTAAATTTATATTTATAAAACAATTTACTATTGATATGATATGATTTAGAGTTTGTATCGAATATTATTATTTTTGTATCTACTTTATATTTCTGGTTCAATTAAAAAAACATGAAAATAATAAAAGTTTTTGGCGACATTAACGAAGTGTTCGATTACAAACGGGAATTCCCCGAACAGGCTAATAATATTGGATTCGCGGCAGGGGAATTCCCTTTATTCGTTGTTTGACTTGATCTTCACTCGGTGTGACCGTTATGTGCGAAGTTTTAGCCATTTTGGTAGTTGTATTCTTTTTTTTTTGAAAAAAAAACCCGATCTTGAAAAAAAAAACAATGGTGCCAGGTTTTTTTTCATGTTTTTTTTCATAAACTTGAAAAAAAACTTTTGTTTTTTTTTTCAATTTGCAGCACTACACCAGACCACAAACATACAAACACATTTTCACATTTATAATATTACAAGCTTTTGCCCGCGGCTTCGCCCGCGTGGACATTATTTTTGTGACTGTCTTAGAGGGTGCGCGGTGCGCGAGCCGCAACAGAGCACCAGAATAATACCACACCCTGGACACTTCATACAACGGGCCAGAAATTACGTTTCAAGAAAGGAATGGCCCAACAAACAAAATGGCGGCGAAATCCTTTAAGTTTGACAACCAAACTGTAACATTGTTTTATCAATCTGGGTGACGAGGGGGTGAGGTCGCAATCTAGAGAGCGGCAGGGAGTGTCCATACTGAATGTTAGTACTAATATATAAGGTCTAACAAAATTAGCTGAAATTTTAACTGGTGCTTGTACCCATGAACTGAACAACTTTCCCCATGAAACCCATAGTCAAATCGCAAAAAAAAAATTGCCTCCATACTAACTCGGATCAGCTGATCAGCCAACTTAGTATGGGAAGTTAAAATAGTTTCAGCTAATTTTGTTAGACCTTATATATACTTTGATAATACCTACTTATTTAACACTTATTTACCCTTTTGTATTATAGGATTTGGAATAATTATAAAATTATGTTGAGACCCATAGTCCCTTTAATAAGTTTTTTTTTTGAACTTTTCATACATACAAATCAGCTAATTGACTAATTTTGTACGTTTTTTTTAAGATTTGTCTATGAGAGCCCAGACACATAAAAGCGTTACGTTGTGGCGGCGCGTCGCAACGTGTCCTAGTACCGTAGCTTAGAGTAGTCTTTAGCTCTCCGCCATGGATCGTCAAAAGCATATCGCTCACAGATTTGGACAGAAGGATCCGCCCGTCTCCATATTTTACTAAGAATATCTTCATACAAGCAAAAAGTAGCGCCATCAGACATAACTCGTACGAACTAGCGTGGGCGAGAGTTGATGACAGTGCCGCGCTAAAATTGTCGCTTTAAAAACGCGTTTAATTAATTTGTTTACAAGAAAAAATACAATGTAAGGTTACTTAATGATGATACGATATTCCATGTTTCTTTTAAGCCTTTATGTCATGATTTTTACAGCCTCTAACAACACAATAAGGTATTTTTATATGGAATATCTTTCCACCGCCCTCTACGATTTCCCGCAGACGACTGAATCGCGAGTGTGCGAAACTTTCGATTTTCGCAGCAATTCGCTGGGAGCATTAGTCGCGTGCGTTGGCCCGCTCTCCGCGCCTGGTCGTCCGATGATGAAAAGGAGAGGGAGGAATGAGGTTGTGAAGCTCCAAGGCACACTCTCCGAAATGAATCCTTTAGAACACCGATAGACAGGCGACTTTGCGGCGATGCTCGAGGCTTTGGAGCCTGTTTGATACAAGTTCCTCCTTACCGATGAGTCTCCTAGCGCGTCGGTCAATAGAATCCAAGGCATTTAGCTGGTAACGATCCGTTCCATAAGTGAGATCAGTACTCCACACATGACCGAACTTAGAGGTTTATATCGATTTGGTTTGCCTGTAGAATGCAAATCTCTGTTTTAAAATAGGTTTAAAAAAGTTAGCGAATCGTGTTTCTGCAATTGACAAAATGAAGAATCAGGTTAAAAAATATCACTTCCTTATGTTTTGTAATTGCTGAGAAAAATCGTGATCCATGCGACCAAAGTTTCTAATGCGTCGTCCTATCATTGATGTTTGGCGGCAAGACTCTGAGTCTGAGATGGTGGTAGCTAGCCAGGCGGGCTTAGAAAATGCCCTTCCGCCAACCACACCAAGACCACCAAGCAAATATAGACTTAGCCGGGAATTGAACCCGCATCCTCCTGATATGAAGCCAATATACTTAACCATTACGCTACAGAGGCGGTCAAACACATAGTTATAAACAAAAAGTCTGTGCGGTCAACCGATAAATGACAAGGAAACGAACCAGTTCGAAAAAACCCATTTATACAGCCAAAATATTTTTTTCCAGTCCCATCCAAGCCCTCCCGTCGTCATCGCTACTGGAAAACCCAGCCGAGAAAAAAGCGGAGTACCATCGTGAACAGTTATCGATGTTGACAGAAGAAGTGGGTGGTGCTGATGATGGCACCGACGACCTGTCCATGTCTTCGCTGGCGTTGGACGCGTCATCACATTTCAAGGTATTTTTAGGGTGGAACCCAAAAGGTATAAGTCGATTATCCAGGGTCGCAGGTTAACCCTTTCACGAGCAACGCAAATACGGCGAACAAGATAAAATTGAACCTTATTCGAGGTCAATACAGATCAATATTGACACAGCATCCCTGGCAAACATATTGGCAATTTAATGCTCGTGAAAGGGTTAATGTTTTATTTTTTCTAAAACAGTGATCAAGATACTTATTATATTTTTAAATAGTTTATTTATGAAGATATTAAATAAACCTACAAATAGTTTGTAGATAAACCGAATTAAGAGGACTGTAAACCTGCGACTTTTGAAGTAACACTTCTTTACGCACGCTTGACTTGGGGAGTAAGCTGGTGAATACGTTACGCGAACGGTGATTAAGTTTTACTTCAGTCGTGTTACATCAATTGAGGAATTCGCTAAAATTACTCCTGTTAATCCTCCTACAGTAAATAAAAATACGAATCCTAATCTACAAAGTATTGAGGGACTATAATTAATTAAATTATTAATTAAATTAAGCGTCGGTGGCTCAACCGGTAACGACTCGGTCCATCTAACTAGAGGTACCGGGTTCAAATCTGGATGGCCAATGTACCAATGAGTTTTTCAAAAAACTTACGTACATACTTACCGATTGCTTTAACGGTGAAGGAAAACATCGTGAGGAAACCTGCACACGCCTGCGAAGAAACTCGAAGGTTGTGTGTGAAGTCGACCAACCCGGGGAATCTCGGTAAAAGTGGTTTTACCGAGATTCCCCAACGCAATGGGGAACTGGCTATATTATCTACAAGCCGGCACACGTCAATGCTGTTAACATTTATGCTTGGCGGCAAGACTTAGATAAGATGGTGGTAGCTAGCCAGGCGGGCTAAGAAAATGCCCTTCCACCAACCAAACCGAGTAATACGAAGTTAGACTCCGCTAGGAATCGAATCCGCGACCTCCTGATATGAAGCTAATGGACGTTACGTTGCGCCATGGAGGCGGTTCAGTTTATGATTGTCCAAACTCCTTGTCTATGGTTTGGACAACCTCAAACTAAGAGTTTAGAATTCTAGTCTATGATTGTCAGATTTTCTACGTCTGTTACAGGCAGCCAAAGGGATGCCACAGTACGCATCCAGTCCGAACCTCTCTGGAGTCGCCTCAACTAAGAAATCCTCTCCCCTGAGGAGACGTAAGCGTTTAGAAACCGTCTCTAATCCCAACTTGAACTCCAAAAAAAAGGCCCAAGAAAAAGAAGGAAAGCTAGCTAAACAAAAACGACGCCTGCACCTCAATTCGTTCAAAGTTAATGAATCTACAGGTGCAATAGAAGAGGAAGACGGCAAAACGAACTAAATAGTAAGTTTCAAGCTTTTATTGCTAATTTCGTGTTGAGGACATGAGCGCCCGCGCCGGCAGAATCATTAACAAGGGGAAGCATCTACATTCTAATCAATATATCAGCTCATATATGTCCCCACCGAGGGGCTCGAGCCTACCCTGAATTAGGGCGATCGGGACTTAGTCGACCACGCGGGTCCAGTGCGGGTTGGTCGACTTCACAGACACCCTTCGAGTTTATTCGCAGGCGTGTGCAGGTTTCCTCACAATGTTTTCCTTCACCGTTAAAGCAATCGGTAAGTATATGTACGTAAGTTTCGAAAAACACATTGGTACATTGGCCGCCCGGATTTGAACCCGGCACCTCTGGTTAGGGGGATCGAGTAGTTACCGGTTACTCCACCGACGCTTTTTTTACAGTCTAATAGGAATGACGAATTCTAGTCATCTGAGTTACTTTTTATCATCTGTCAAAAATGACATTTTGTTCTAAAAATGTTAGAAAAACCTAAGCGTGACGTCATAGTTTAGCAGCGTCATATACGTGCTCATTTTGTGATTTTGGTGAATTTAAAATTCGAATACTTGATGGAAAAAAAGCGAGTAAGGTTTTCCGAAGTTTAAATAGCAAGGCAATTTAGTGATCAAGAGTTTATAAATTATTTCCGATGCTGTCGTCAGCCCTATTCTTTGCATTTTGAAATGCAGTAGGTACAACCCGAAAGCGATATAATATATGAAGGCTCCGAAGCCCTGTCAGGAGGGTCTGCCATGATTTTTTAACCAATGCGTAGGTTAAGTGACGACTATTTGTAACAATACAACGCAGTTAACGACAATACTTTAATCACCTTTAGAATTATAATTTAGATATTAGAACAAAGGATCGATAAGATTGAAACGGATAGGATTATGACGTTCCACTAGCGTTCCACCGATACGCGTGGACGCGTGCGCTTCGATCGTTTGACAAATCCAGAATGACAACTTGAGTAAGATGGCCGCCCTTCCAGCGTTCGGTGTTACGTCAGTTTCGTTCAGAAACTAGGCAGTCAATCAATCGAGTAGTAGGTGGCGCTACTGAGCCGATTCTCCCGTGGCGCCGTCATATACTTAAAATCTGAGTTTTAAAATGCACATTATATTATGTTAACATCATTTCTCATATTGTAGGATTCGGTAAACAATAGCTGAAGGTGATCTCTTCGAGCACAGAAGAGAACGAGATATCAATCTTTCTTTCACCTGTTTACTCTTCCTTGTTGCTATCAATAATCATTTGTCCAACACAACCAATATCTATAAATGGGCGAACACAGCGAGCCCGAAATTTTTGAAGTAAAACTACTTTACGCACGCTTGACTTGGGGAGTAAGCTGGTGGATGCGTGACGAGAGCGTTACGGAAGTGTGATCGGGCGAGGCAAACGGAAGTGGAGGGGCATATATAAATTAGTGAAGATAGAAAGAAAGATACTATTTATTTTTGTTTACCAACAAAATCAGTTGTTAAAACAATCAAAACAAACATATAGGATTAAAAAGATTTGATAATATTCAGAGGATATTAAAACTCTTTTCAACCGACTTAAAAAAGTAGGAGGTTCTCAATTCGACTGTATGTTTTTTTGTATGTTTGTTACGCGATATCTTCGCTAATTGTGCTCCGATTTTCAAAATTCTTTTTTTATTTGAAATAATATACTCCCGAGGGGGTCCCATTGTCACCAAGTCAGTATCTGATGATGGGATCCCAGGGAAATCTAGAACAACCCTCAAATTTTATAGGTACATATTACGTGTTTCATGTATTTCCTAAAACTATTGAAGTTTTGGCGTCTGGAAGTCATCATCTTATCATCATCACATGAGCTGATGAAGGAAGGTAGAACTCCTTAACGGTTAGGATTTGGAGGATAATTCTTTAAAAATTTTACGTAGACCGATAGTTGTATTCTTTTAGGTTATTCTGATGAGCTGATGATGAAAGATTTAACTCCTTAACTTTCATGCTGTTAAGATGATGAAGATGGAAGCCACAGGAATCTGTATCTGTTAATGAAAATTAAGATTTGATGGTTCCTATTGGCGAGTGGGTGATTGGGTATAACGTTGTTAGATAGATAGCATTATCACTAAAAATAAATAAAATAAAAGTTTAAAAAACTTAAAAACCGACTTCAAAATGAATTTCACTCAAAAGTATAAAATAATATTATTATACTTAGATACACGACATTAACCAACAATAACGAAATCAAAGGGGGGTAGGAATTAAATTTGGGGCCTAAAATTTATTTTGAGTCCTTCTTAAAACACTAATGTGGTGAAACAGTACATACGCGGAAAGGTCTTGCAGCCCATCCTCCAGTGACCCCTTAATAGTCTCATACGACACCCTCGACACGAGATGAGGTGGTGCTATTCTATGGCCACACCACCTAGCAATTTGCTTGCGCGTGGACTATATGCTTGAGTAAATACTCATGAGTCCTTCTCAAAACACTAATGTGGTGAAAAAGTACATACGCGGAAAGGTCCTGCTGCCCATCCTCCAGTGACCCCTTAGTCGTCTCATACGACACCCTCGAGAAGAGATGAGGTGGTGCTATTCTATGGCCACACCACCTAGCAATTTGCTTGCGCGTGGACTATATGCTTGAGTAAATACTCATGAGTCCTTCTCAAAACACTAATGTGGTGAAAAAGTACATACGCGGAAAGGTCCTGCTGCCCATCCTCCAGTGACCCCTTAGTCGTCTCATACGACACCCTCGAGAAGAGATGAGGTGGTGCTATTCTAAGGCCACACCACCTAGCAATTTGCTTGCGCGTGGACTATATGCTTTAGTAAATACTCATGAGTCCTTCTTAAAACACTAATGTGGTGAAAAAGTACATACGCGGAAAGGTCTTGCTGCCCATCCTCCAGTGACCCCTTAATAGTCTCATACGACACCCTCGAGACGAGATGAGGTGGTGCTATTCTATGGCCACACCACCTAGCAATTTGCTTGCGCGTGGACTATATGCTTGAGTAAATACTCATGAGTCCTTCTCAAAACACTAATGTGGTGAAAAAGTACATACGCGGAAAGGTCCTGCTGCCCATCCTCCAGTGACCCCTTAGTCGTCTCATACGACACCCTCGAGAAGAGATGAGGTGGTGCTATTCTAAGGCCACACCACCTAGCAATTTGCTTGCGCGTGGACTATATGCTTTAGTAAATACTCATGAGTCCTTCTTAAAACACTAATGTGTTGAAAAAGTACATACGCGGAAAGGTCCTGCTGCCCATCCTCCGGTGACCCCTTAGTCGTCTCATACGACACCTTCGAGAAGAGATGAGGTGGTGCTATTCTAAGGCCACACCACCTAGCAATTTGCTTGCGCGTGGACTATATGCTTTAGTAAATACTCATGAGTCCTTCTTAAAACACTAATGTGGTGAAAAAGTACATACGCGGAAAGGTCTTGCTGCCCATCCTCCAGTGACCCCTTAATAGTCTCATACGACACCCTCGAGACGAGATGAGGTGGTGCTATTCTATGGCCACACCACCTAGCAATTTGCTTGCGCGTGGACTATATGCTTGAGTAAATACTCATGAGTCCTTCTCAAAACACTAATGTGGTGAAAAAGTACATACGCGGAAAGGTCCTGCTGCCCATCCTCCAGTGACCCCTTAGTCGTCTCATACGACACCCTCGAGAAGAGATGAGGTGGTGCTATTCTAAGGCCACACCACCTAGCAATTTGCTTGCGCGTGGACTATATGCTTTAGAAAATACTCATGAGTGCTTCTTAAAACACTAATGTGTTGAAAAAGTACATACGCGGAAAGGTCCTGCTGCCCATCCTCCGGTGACCCCTTAGTCGTCTCATACGACACCTTCGAGAAGAGATGAGGTGGTGCTATTCTAAGGCCACACCACCTAGCAATGTGCTTGCGCGTAGACTATATGCTTGAGTAAATACTCATGAGTCCTTCTCAAAACACTAATGTGGTGAAAAAGTACATACGCGGAAAGGTCCTGCTGCCCATCCTCCAGTGACCCCTTAGTCGTCTCATACGACACCCTCGAGAAGAGATGAGGTGGTGCTATTCTATGGCCACACCACCTAGCAATTTGCTTGCGCGTGGACTCTTTGCTTGAGTAAATACTCATGAGTCCTTCTTGAGACACTAATGTCGCTTCTGTTATCGCTTTGCTAGTTTACCATATTATGCTGTGGTTCATTTCGGAAGAAAAACATACAAACTCACTTTCAGTCAAGACTTTTAAGAGGGGTGCTCTAACATCTATGATCATGAGAGTATATGCTATCCTAAAACCTTAACTTCATTAATGATGATTTCCTTATCTGCTTTACAGCTGACTTCAAGCCGCGGACGTTAGCTCCTGTTCTAACTCCGAAAGAAAATCGCAAGCCAAGTCCCAATTAACCCAGCTGCAATAGAATGAATTTCAGCATATCAACTACACCCAGGCTAGCCAGTGTTAAGAAACAATAGATCACAAAGTTTTACTATTAGTCTGTTTAAAAAATGTCTTTATTTTTTTACGTGCTGTTTTTTAGTCCTTTTTTTTTCATTTTTATCCTTAAGGGAGGCTCGAGTTTCCACACAAACGTAGTTCCGCTTTAATACAAAAACTAAATGCTGGTTTAAATCCAAGCTTTGCGAATGTATTGATTACACACATATCTATGTTTGTAATTAGTTTTCGATGTACTACGGGTAATATAAAACGGAAAAAAATAAGTGAAGTTTAAATTTTTCAGTACAAAACTAATTTAAGCCTTCGTTTAGTTATGTTTAAATTTACTAGGATGAAAGCGAATTACAAACATCGACATGTATCTACTAAATATATTTACAAAGTTTGGATTCAATTCGGCATGTACTTTTTGTATTAAAGCGGAACTACGTTTGTATGGAAATTCAATCCTCCTGGGGACCCTTAAGATATAGATCAAAAATTCAAAATAAGTACAAAATGAAAAGGTGACTTACTGGTATATCAACGCACACTCGAAACCACTGAACGGATTTCCCTGAAATTTGGAATAAAGACAGTTATGAAGACGTAGGCAGCTGCTAAGAAAGGATTTGGGGAAATTCCTACGGTAACACCAAAAAACAGGATCTGTGCGGGTGAAGCCGCGGGCACCCACTAGTGTTATATACCTTACTTCCCTTTTTTTGTTTAATTCAATATTTTCTGCTTTTAGCCTTTACTTTTTTTTGTGTAGTTTAGATAAGAATATTATTAATAGTTAAAATGGGTAACTAGCAAACAACATGAATTACTGTTGTACGTGAGTTTTCTTATTAGGGTAAAATCAGGACAGTTGCCCCAGGGGTATAGTTGCCCCGATTTTAATTAATCTAATTTAGTGGATGAATCTCATGCTATTTTATTAATATATCGAAAGATTCCCCAACTACCACTAAGTTGACGGTGTCTCATGTCTCTGTGCGATTGCATGGGAAGGCAAAATGCGTTAAAAGTTTTTGTGTGGTAGATGTCCTGATTGTCGGCGGGGCATCTATCCTAATCGTAATTTACATGGATAAAGCAACTATCCCCTATGTGGGATAGATGTTCCTAAATATAGAGGTCCTCAAAAACCGCTAATACTCTAAAAATATTAATTATAACGTTTTTGCTCTTGCTTTTTTCTTGTTTTTGTTTTTGCTCATAAATTTGTAGATATATAACCAAAGTACGGGCCAGTTTTATAAATAAAGTACTTAGCTTTTTGTACTGATAGTTATAGAGTGATTTCAAAAAGTGTGGCAACTATCCGGCTTTTACCCTATATCATAAGGAGCGTTGCTGTCTTTGAAAAAACTATAATATAATTAGTATTAATTTAATTAAATCTTATGCATGGGCTTTTTAAAATCGAGTTTTATTTTTTTTCCTTGTTCTTAGCCTTTTTATTCTCTTTTGTAGTTCAAATACAGACTGTAACAAAACTGAAGTAGGAGAAGTCACTGAGGTTTATTTGTAATCTCAGAACAACTTTCCTCAAGAACCATAGTCAATTAAAAAAATCAAAGTTCCATACAAAAACCGGCCAAGTGCGAGTCGATCTCGCGCAAAGTAGTGTTCCGTTGTCATAACAAAATAAATGTATACTTTAAGAAACAAAATTATATTTGCAGTTGACAATAGAAAGTCTGATGAACTTTTGACAAACCAACTGCACATCTTAAGTTGGTCGACTATTACTCATAAACTAAGAAAGCCTACATAACCGTGATAGTCTTACTACGAATATTTAAATTTTTTCAGATGCCCTGGTTTAACTAAACACTTGACTCTAACAAAAAAATTGCACTTTTAAGCTTAATAATTCGCAAACAGATCCCTATCAAAGAGAATATAACAAACTTGATCCCTGTAACTAAAAACGGTTTTACCAAACCCTCAATAGTTTTAAAATACCTATCCAAGAATATCCCAAACGATGTCAATGAAGAAACAATCACTCCCCTCTTTAAATGTAGGGTACATTAAAAAATATGATGTGTAACATGTGACAAAATACTTTAGGTTAGTTAGATTTGATGACGATATTGTACCTGGGTGGCGGATCTGACAGTAACGAAAAAAACCGACCAAGTGCGAGTCGGACTCTCGTAAAGTAGAATTCCGCGCTTTCGCGACTTCCTGTTACACATTTCCGTCCCATTTCACGAAATCACTCCCACAAATTGCAGGAAAGCGAGAGCAAAGATGTTACACGTCAAAAACATTTTTTGAAGATTTTAGTGTACAACTTTATCGGCTTGATCAATATGTATACCCATGACATTTTACAGCATTCTAGTACTAATAGTCTATGAGCTAAGACGCGGACAGACAGACGGGCAGCCATGGCGAAACTCTAATAATTCCTTGTTGAGCCCTACGGAACCCTAAAACTGAACAAAACCGGCTGATCAATTTATATAACCATTAAAAATTACTGGATTCTACAGAGAATTTGATGATATCCCAGTACAATCTGGTAAAATTTCATGGAAACTCTGTAAAATCCAGTTGATTCTAATGGGAACCTTCAGTGTCCAGTTGAATTTGATAAAATCTTGGTAGTTTTTGGTGAAATTGGATGGAAACTTTCCAGAATCCAGTAGGATCCATTTTAAATCACTGGATTCCACAGAAAATTTGATAATATCCTAGTTTATCCTGATGAAATTTCATGGAAACTCTCTAAAATCCAGCGGATTCTAATGGGAACCATCGGTTTCCAGTTAAATTTGATAAGATCTTTGTAGATTTCGGTGAAATTTGATAGAAAATACCTAGAATCTAGTAGAATTCATTAAAAATCACTGAATTTTAAAGGTTCCCAGTAGATGCCACTGGATTATAAAGGGTTTTCATAAAATTTCACAAAAAAAACTACCGAGATCCCTTTGAATTCAATTGGACCCTGCAGGTTTCCTCCGGATTCTAAAGGGATCTTTTCCCTGAAAATTTCAACGGCTTCTACCGAGAGACCATTCAGTCCCCCAGGTTTCCATGGGATTCCATGTACACTATCAGTTTCTTGGGAAAAGCTTTAATGGCGCTTGCACTTTCATTTAAATCTGTGATACAATTCTGTAGATTTATTCCTAAAAAAGAGAGGGAAAGTTGAGACCATTCGTTTCAATTAAATTATTGATTTATGTTATTAATTGTAATTAACATTGATGTAGACCGTTTGAATTTAAGATAACACCATATATTATTACATTAATAAATTAAAAGGGTATTTATTGTCTAGTTTCTAGATAACAGGGTCAAATATTTTTTTTTCACAGAGCGTTTCACTTTACGCAAAGTTTAGTTATTTCAGTAATAGATGAATATCGACATTTTATTAACAGTTACAAATTTTAGTGAAAATCAACCCTAGCGATTTTAGTTGAAGAGGCTATAGTTATTCCAGTTACAAAGGTTTTTATAGTTCCAATAATAAAGGATCGGGACCGGGAGTTCAATCCTAGTTTTAGACGTTTTTCATATATACAAGGTGTAACAAAATTGGTGTAGGTCCCGTTAACGGGGGATTCTACTCATCATACTAAACAACTTTCCCCAAGGAACCCATAGTCAATTCTCAAAAAAAACTTGGACCCTCCATACTGAAATGCACAAAATCAATCAATACTAATGTATGAGGAAAAAAAAGTGTGTGTGTCAGCTCCGACGTACAACTGGAGTTTACTCCTTACTAATGATTATAAATGTGTTGGAGGATGGCGGCCAATTTTTTAAATTCTGAAAACGGATTCGTGATTAGGGACCTCAGGGACCCCCAGATATCGATTTTGGAAGCAATCGGTGCAGTAAGTAAAAAATTAAAAATGGCGGCCACTTTTATCAATTCTGACAACGGATTCGTGACAACGGATAAGGGACTTCAGGGACCCTCAGATATCGATTTTGGAAGCATTCCGTCCAGTAACTAAAAAGTTTAAAATGGCGGCCACTTTTCTTCAATTCTGACAAGACTAATCTAACAACACTTCACACTCCAAAATCCATCTAGCCGTTTAGGCTACAGGACGAGACACACACATTACATACATTACGTACACTACATACACATTACACGCACATTACAGACAAATTACAAACATTACACACACATTACATACACACTACACATACATTACACACATTACACAAGCATTACACACATTACATACACATTACACAAGCATTACACACATTCACACATTACAGACAAATTACAAGCATTATACACATAACACACACACACACACACACATTACACACATATTACACACATTACACACCTTATATATTATGAAAATCAATTCTTAAGGAGTAAACTCCAAAAATACTTCAATAACATAGGTATTTCAAATAACGTGACACGGTCATTCGATCACTAGATTTTACTCCTCATATTTTTTCATACCGGGCGCCATAAATGAAAATCAATTCTTAAGGAGTAAACTCCAAAAAAAATAAATTATTTTTTCTATCAAAGTTGTTCAGTATGATGAGTAGAAGCCCCTGTTAACGGGAACTACACCAATTTTGTTACATCCTGTATAAGGTGTAGCAAAATTAGCTAAAACTATTTTAACTGGTGCTTCTAAGCATGAGACTGAACAACTTTCCCCATGGAACCCATAGTCAAATCGCAAAAAAAAATTTGGCTCTCCCATACTAACTCGATCAGCTGATCAGCCAACTTAGTATGGGAAGTTCAATTTTTTTTTGAGATTTGACTATGGGTTTCATGGGGAAAGTTGTTCAGTTTCATGGGTCGAAGCACCAGTTAAAATAGTTTCAGCTAATTTTGTTAGACCTTATATACAGGTTGACTTTTAATTAGTTCTTGATAACAAAAGTAAGCATTTACTCGTGATTACAAACAAGTTTCCCAAAGAAACAATATGTCAAATCAGAAGAAAAAAGTAATTCTCGATACATATCAAGTTATCAAATCGGCAAAAATGTATAAAGGACCAATTTTTTTTTTCATATTTGACATATAGTTTCTTTGGGCAAGTTGTTTGTAATCACGAGAACATTCATATCCTTGCTATCAAGAATTAATTAAAAGTCACCCTATATAAAACTAGCTTTTGTCCGCGGCTTCGCCCGCAAGGATATCGTTTTCATGACTGTATAGCTGGTGCCAGCGACTTCGGGTGATGGTTCTCTAACCTATGGTAAGCTATCTCGGGAAGTAGGTGTATGTAAAATGCGCTAAAACTATTTTGAATAAATACCGTTCACAGTTTTGTACGGCCCTGTACACATCATTTCCTTTTCTTGGAGATATCGCGTGACAAACTTAACCACCTGGATGCCTTCCCACGGATTGTGTCGTCTTAACAAATTATTACACAGTGTGACGAATCGGGGGCGGTCAAATATTGAATGGTACAGTCAGAGAGAAAAGCTGTTCGTGCATCCCTACGTGGTAGCTAAATTCTGCGCTTCATAATTATTTGGTCGAACTAAATACTTAATTATAAGGAAAACATCGTGAGGATACCTGCACACGCTTGCGAAGTAAATGGAAGGTTGTGTGTGAAGTTGACCAACCCGCACTGGGCCCGCGTGGTCGACTAAGGCCAGATCGCCCTAATTCAGGGTAGGCTCGAGCCCCTCGGTGGGGACGTATATGAGCTGATATGATGATGATAATGAATTACTAAAACGAGATAAGGGTAAGCCGCTGGAAGTGAAGAATATGAGGCTATACGTAATAAGTGGGAGGCCTCCCTACGTTACGTTTTTTCGGTGCGCGTTCTCCACTCTAGAACGTTACTGAGTTTTCGTAGTAATCCAATCAGAAATGAGGAGACCCGTTTATACAAATAGATCATAGAATCGCTTATACACTTATAGCGTAGGATATTTTTTAAAAATAGTAAATTACTATTACGGTCTTTTAGTTCTCTTAAGGGGATCCCTCTACCTTGTACGTAGTTCGCTGTAGTTACAGATAGAGCTGTGCCAAAAGTGGCTACTCTTAGCACTGCTATCTGTAACAACTATGTTTAGATAGGCAATAGTTTCTGAATAAATTATAAGTTCCCATTCCTCAGTATTCAATTCCATTCCAAAGTAACCGACATAGCTCTCAGAATTGCTAAACTTAAGTGGCACTGGGCGGAGCACATTGCTCGTAGAACAGATGGCCTTTGGGGTAGTAAAGTACTCGAGTGGCGACCACGCACCGGAAAGCGTAGTGTAGGCAGGCCTCCCACTCAGTGGACCGATGACCTGGTGAAGGTCGCGGGAAGCCGCTGGATGCGGGCAGCGCAGAACCGGTCGTCGTGGAGATCCTTGGGGGAGCCCTATGTCCAGCAGTGGACGTCCTTCAGCTGATATGATGATGATGACCTATTCCTAAAATTCTTCGTTATATCAGCTAGTTTTTTTAACTGATTGAGGCGCTAGTCAGCTGGGCGTAATCCGTTTGGATTTTGCTCAGATTAAATAAAGCTTTTCTTCGCGACTGTCTAAAACAAATCTTTGAATAATTTCCCACATAATAATGACGCTCAGCTTTGTTCAACCATTGTTAGTTCTCCAAACTATCAATAACTAAAGGCTTAACCCATGATTAAATCAAATGGTTAATGAGTCTGCTTGGTAAGACGAACATTATTTTTATATACCTACACTTCTAGGATACAATATGTCTGTGAAAAGACTAGGGATTGCATAATTTTGAGGGCCTATTTCGCCTAACTTCTACAAAAAATACATTTACGTATTTTATTCTACCAGAACTTGGGCGTCCGAGCGTTGTTTAGAGTCTCCTAGGAATGTAAATGAGAAAAATTATTCTCAGCAATGACTCTGATAGATACACTTAGAAAGTAAAACATTATCTAAATACAAAATTTCATACAACTCGTTAGAGCCGTGTCCGAGAAACAAATTTAGTATATACAGGAATTGGGCTGCTCCCTTAAAGTAATCAGATACGATAGATTTTGGATAGAGGAATAATTACTTTTGCGGTCTCCTTAAATGTACACACACTTCGTTGACCGGAGTATGCAAGGTGTTACACAATTGGTTTAGGAGTTGTTAACTGGAGTTTAAATTTGAAATGTCAAATTTGATAATAAACGTTTTTCTTATTTAAAGAATGAAGTAAGTCTCTTGAAGTTCAAGAGATAGCAGTATAATCACACAATATGTAAAATTTGTTAAGCGGGAATGGTCTGGCTCCATGATATAAATTTTACTAAAAGTAAAAATTGCGAAGAGAGTGGGTGGTCTACGTTCTCAATTTTTTTTAGTAAAAATCTGTAGTAAAATGGTCAACAAAAACTCGCACATCTAGTAATGCTATGGAAAAGTGCTGAAAAAAGGCAAGCTTTTCCTTCTAAACATTGGGTTACTTGTACAATCTGTTTGATTTCATTTGCATAATAAGCCTCAGTTAATGACTCGTATACTAATTTTACACGATTTTTAAGCCGAGTTCCTAGAATTTTTTTTGGTGACAAAAAATATTGATACATTCACACACACACGAACCCACACCCACATACACACACATATACTTACACACACAAACACTCACACACGCAAGCACGAAGGCACTTAACTTTTATGTGAACTGGCCCACTTGTTTCAATGTTTTGTGTTATATTTACGAAAAATACATATTATTAGTTCTGAACGCTTTACAACTGTTTTCATAAACTTTGTGACGGATGTAAAAATGTATGAAGCGACAGTAATGCACCACTCGATAGTGATGTGGAATAGTAAAAATCTTAAATAGTGATGTTCTATGTATTATTACTTACTATATCTATGATAATGTGTTTAGTTACTAGAATTATTTCGAATAAAAATATTATATTGTATGTACTGCTTTACATAGATATTTTTATAACTTGACATCACGTTTTCAGTTTGATTGAACTATTAGTTGTAGAATTGATTTATCCGTGGCATATATTTTTTAAGTGGCATTCCAAAAATGTGGATTAAAAATGTTGCAATACAAAAAATGCTACACAGTAAAATAAAGCATATTTTTAAGGAGGCTTCTACTCGTAAAACTGAACAACGTAAAATCGTAGATTTTCATACATTTTTGGATTCCCATACATTTTTGGACTCCCAAACATTTTTGGCTATGAATTGATCGAGTTGTATGGGAGAACAAAAGTGGTTCAGTTTCATTACTAGAAGCTTCTTTAAAAAAAACATGCTCTCTCTTACAATCTGTATGTATGTCAGTCTATGGTTCCCTTACCACAGGGAATCTTAGTGTGGGGTCAGGTGACCATGTCTGATTTTTCCCTAATTTTTTGTTGATTAAGGAGTAGTCACCGCACAGTAGCGCTCTTATCAGTTTTATTGTTATTTCTTTTATTTGAATAAGAAAATGCAAAAAGTAAGACGTGTCACTGTAGTACATAAAAAAAAACAAAAGTTTTACACTAGATTTACAGCAGTAAACCGCTGTACAGTCCCAATACTAGAATGGAAACTTCACTTGTAGCGATTTTCATTGTGCCGTAAACCCATACGTACCACTTAGTACTACCAAAGTATATATATTAGTACTAACATACAGTATGGCCACTCCCTGCCGCACTCTAGTTTTCGACCGCACCCCCTCGTCACCCTGATTGATACAGATTGGTTACAGTTTGGTTGTCAAACGTATGGGATTTCGCCGTGATTTTGTTTGCTCCGTCATTTGTTTTTACAAATGTAATTTCACGACCGTTGTATGCAGTGTCCGGGGTGTGGTACTACTGGAAATATAAAATATAAAACTACAGTGACACCGTCTCAAGTTTTCCACTTTCTTATTAACTTACAAGAAATAACAATAAAGTCTACGAGGGCGCCGCTGTGCGGGGACTACCCCTTAACTAACAATGTGTGTCGTTGATTTAATACACAACTTTGTAAAATCTACAGTAAAAAATATACAGGTGTAACAAAATTTGTGTAGGTCCAGTTAACTGGAGGTTCTACTCATCATACTGAACAGCTTTAGTTTTATGACTGCTGAAATGGCAAAAAAAACTATACAAATCGATCACATAACAGATTTTGCCCAATTTTGTATGGAGGGTCCGATTTTTTTTGAGAATTGACTATGGGTTCATCGGGAAAATTGTTCAGTTTGATGAGTAGAACCCCCCAGTTAACAGGACCTACAACAATTTTGTTACATTCTGTATAGGGTGGCTTGAACGAAGGAAGCATTTCAGGAGGTGAATGAAACTGAACAACTGTCTTCAAAAACTTACGGTCGATTCTTAAAAAAAGTACTTTTTTATTGAAATCGATTGAAGCGTATTAGGGAAGTGGTTTTTTTTGCGAATTCTCCATCATTTCTAAGGCAAAAGATGTTCTGTTTCGTGTTCACATTCACCCACTGAAATGCGTCGATCGTTCAACCATTCAACCATTCACAGTGTCTTAAGTATGTACGCATGGTCCAATAAAACATGGTCTTCTATGCCGGGAGTGACACCTGCTTATTTATATATCACCGTCCAGTCGCCACTTTATAGCTAAAAATACGAAATTGAGGAATCTTAAAATGTGATAATTTGGCTTAAAAAAATTTGGAATAATTATTCAACTTTTTTTTTAATACTCAAATGAAACGATTTTTAGATATCACGATATCACATTTTTACGGCATCGGTGATGATTGGCTATGGCGTAATCAAGTGTTACCCACGTGAACACTGTTTCTTGGAATGGAATACCAGGCGCAGTGTATACCATGTATGTACGTACATATCTGTCTCTGTTTCCCATAGTATGGGGATTATAGTGATTTTTTTTATTATTATTTATGTTGACTGTGTGCTGTTGTTTTAATACACAAGATTGTATCATCTACAGTTAAACGTATATTTACGTTTAGTAATATTTATATGCCACGGTTAATTACTTTTTTAAATATTTTAGATTACTGTGCAATCGTTGACGAATACAAAATATTATACTATCACAAACAAGGTAATGGATTATTGCAATGTTTTCAGCGTCGAAAAATGTATTGATTTGTTTTTGAAACTAGTAGGGTAGTTGACTGCTGGTGTGATCTGAGTTTCATCTGTCAAAAACGACATTTTATTATAAAATGTTTGAAGTAGCTTTGTGGCGTCATAGTTTTTTAGCATTATTGATGATGCCTTGGCCTCGTTGTGAAAATTATTCACCATCAACTATGAATTTAAAAAATAAATAGAGATGATGCCAATAGCCTACCAATTGTAAATAAAAATAAAGATAACTATATAAAATAAAAAAAGTTGAGGAAAGTTGATGAGAGTCGAAAAAAAAGCAGACGGAAGTGGAAAAGACAAAATTTTGAAAAACATGATAATAAAAACACATTAAAAAGAATATAATATCAAAAAAGATCGAAAATATAGTAGAGGATGACTTCGTCACAGTACTAATTTACAAGATTTTATTAATTAGCAAATTGAAGACGTTATGCAAAACATAGTGAGATTTTTGAAATTTGCGTAGGAGAGCACTTTATTCCACATCAATAAGGCACTGGATATACTACACAGTACCTATTTAAAATAAATTATAAAGTATTTTTCACCAAATGGCATTTCTCCAACAAAATATCAACATTTTTACATTAATAAATGCAATTGCATTAATACATTTTCAATTTTATATTTATTAAAATCACTAAATTAGAGTTTCAAAAATATTGACGTCACAAGCCAGTAGTAACACAAGCAATTCCAGAGCAAAATGTCGCTTCTGATAGCTGATAAAAAGCATCTCGAATGACTAGTTGTCAAACACCCATATTATTTACAGTTTATTTACAAGCTTTTATTTAGTTTCACCTGTCCCGGTGTCTGTAATGAAATCTTGCAAGTTAAATTTGAACCATTTTAGCTGAAATTTTGCATGCATACGTATATCGCGTGACACTAAAAGCTTGTACCAAAAAGTTTCAAATTAATTTTATTGCAATCGTCCCTATCTTATTTTAATTTAATCACACACAAGCTTCACAATTACGAAGAATGGCGTTTTTTTTTAAGTTTCGGGTCGCTACACCGAAATGAGACCTACACAATTGGTGTACTACTTGTGAAACACTGCAACACTCCTCATGGATTCGAAATATTGTTTCATGAGCGCTTGTAATAACTGATAACTCTTAGCACTTATTTTCTTCAGCATTGTACAGGGTGTAACAAAATTTGGGTCGGGCCCGTTAACTGGATGTTATCCTCGTCGTCGTAATGAACAAATTTCCATGTCAATTCATGTTTCTCTGTGACAAGGGGACAAAATTATATTTTGTTTCGAGGGTGTTAGTTTGAATCCTGTGCTTAGCGAGGATTCAATATACGTCATCACCTGAGAATAAAATATTTTGGCGCCGCGTGACACGCACAATTTTTCATCACAACCTATGAGAAAAAGAAACTAGTTTGCACCTGTAGATATTGGTTTGAGTGTTCTGTCTTGTGATTGGTCCGCGTCCGTATCAGAGTACGAACGCGGGCCAATCAGAAGAGAGAAAGGAAACTTCCTACAGGGAGCTAAGTAGAATTTTGTTCGCACTTATTGAGGAACCAACCGTCGTTTTTCGAATAGGTGTGAAATTTTTTTTTTATTTCTCTTTACGATTACGAAGAACCTCTCTCTCTTTTTCTCTCCCTGTCTCTTACGGTGATAAGCCATCTTTTCTTTTTTGGAGAAGTCGGTGTGGATTCCTTAGGGAAAGTAATTGAAGAAGCCCCAGTTAACGGGTCCTTCACTAATTTTGTCACATCCTGTATAAACGAAACATCTTCCATATTCTTTAAATACTAAATTATTTAGCGTATATTTTGTGTTAAGTTCTTAAATGTTCCTAGATTTGTATTTTTTTTAAGATACACGTTCTAACACGAGATTTTCGGTGTGTTTGCGGTACCAATCTTGCGATATTCTTAGCGGTGCGGGACTTACTTAAAACTAATTTTGGGTGCGGGACCCTAAAAATCAAAAAGGTTACAAACTAAAAAAAATGACGATAAGTGAATGTACTCCAAAAGTTGCCTAAAATATGTGGCTATTTCGGTACAACATAGAGTACGAAGGATATTTTAAAGGGGGGATCCATGTTGTACTCTAGAGTACAGGAAAAATTGTTTTTTTTTTACTTCTCTTAGAAGCCAGTTTTCACGGGAAGATCAATATTATTTGCGAATGAAGTTTATGTCGATTCTGAATCGTCCCTTATATAATATACTGATATGTTATATCAGTCGTATTTTTATCACATTTTTCCCGCAAATTGTACCGCTCCGGCATAGTAAAAAGAAAGGATAGTAGGTTATCTTCATACAATGGTACATCAGTTTGTATGTGTGCGCGTCAGTAGGCAGGCGCGCACACTACAATAATAAAAACGTGTACTTTAGTAAAAGGAAATAAGTCGTTTTCATTATTATTGTAGTGTGCGTGCGTGCCTACTGACGCGCACACATACAAACTGATGTACCATTGTATGAAGATAACCTACTATTCTTTCCTTTTACTATGGCTCTGGTGTTAAGGGTGCGTTAAATGATAGAATTTGTATTCAATCACAAAACGAATTCTTCTTTGATCGGAACAGGCATTTATTCGTGTTATTAATAATTACATTATGGATTTTATGATATTCTCACACAATAAATGTTTAGTGTACTAATACTAGTTGTAGTCGCTATTCAACCATCACAAGATACTTTTACATCGTACAATATTATTATGGTACCAAGTACATTATATGAAATATAGTAAAAATGCGTCAAAAAAATCTGAACATTAACTAGTGTTCTAGTTTTCATGATTCCACTATGAAAACTAATTAATATTGTTTTACATTATTTGGAATAAAAAAATAATATTTTAGTAATATTGACGTACATTTGCTGTTATTCCTTTCTTATTTATTGAAATAAAAATTAAAGTTTTTCGACCATGTCGGCTCTTAGAAATTACAGATAA
Organism: Coleophora flavipennella; assembly: GCA_947284805.1. Classification (NCBI taxonomy): domain Eukaryota; kingdom Metazoa; phylum Arthropoda; class Insecta; order Lepidoptera; family Coleophoridae; genus Coleophora; species Coleophora flavipennella. Next base: position 54,912,079 of record OX369308.1, read on the forward strand.
CGATGAAATTTTTAAAAGAAGGAAAAAAAAATTGTACCATGAGGATGCAGTAGAGAAGTTTAATAGATTTTTTTTTTAATTAAATCTGGTATCTTTATGTAGTGTAAGGTTTTTTTTCGGGGTGTATGGATAATACCTGTATAAATTAGATTATTCATAGAGATTCTGGAGAGGTAGTGTTAAGTTATAGAGCAAAAGCTCTGTCCATAGTTCTAAAAACAAGTTTGGGTTCTTTTAGTGAAAAAGAAAAAAAAAATCGGTGGAAACAACAAACCGAGAGTAATCAAAATACATCGGTAGAAACAACAAACCGAAAGTAATCAAAATACATCGGTAGAAACAACAAACCGAGAGTAATCAAAATACATCGGTAGAAACAACAAACCGAGAGTAATCAAAATACATCGGTAGAAACAACAAACCGAGAGTAATCAAAATACATCGGTAGAAACAACAAACCGAGAGTAATCAAAATACATCGGTAGAAACAACAAACCGAGAGTAATCAAAATACATCGGTAGAAACAACAAACCGAGGGTAATTAAACTATCTTAAAAAATGGGTACTGGTTTTCAAATCTCGACTGACATTTCGGAAATTTCTTTCCATTTTAGAAAAATAAAATATAACCAGAAAATATATGTAAATCATTTTGGACGTGTCATATTGTCGTCGTGTAATTTTCTTTATAAAGTATAATAATTGAATTTTTGAAAATGTATTAATGAGCAAAGGTAACTATATCAATTTTTAGCTAAATATACACTAAACGGACCCAAAAATTGTAAATTTCACGCAAAAGTTGAATAAAAGATAGGTTTAAGTGAAATTTAGTGTAAAACTAAATAGTATAAGTTAGATTTGGACAATGCAAGTAGAAAGCGTCGGTGGCTCAACCGGTAACGACTCGGTCCATCTAACCAGAGGTACCGGGTTCAAATCTGGACGGCCAATGTACCAATGAGTTTTTCCAAAACTTACGTACATATCATTACCGATTGCTTTAACGGTGAAGGAAAACATCGTGAGGAAACCTGCACAGGCCTGCGAAGAAACTCGAAGGTTGTGTGTGAAGTCGACCAACCCGCACTGGGCCCGCGTGGTCGACTAAGGCCTAATCGCCCTGATTCAGGGTAGGCTCGAGCCCCTCGGTGGGGACGTATATGAGCTGATATAATAATAATAATAATAAAGTAGAGAACAGCTACGTTTTTTTTAATGTAAAGAGAACCATCGGATTTTACTTAATTAAAATCACTATAATAAATCAAATACATTACCTACTTTAAATTAATTTAAAAAAAAACAATGTGTAGCGCGAGGTTGTATGTTGTGTTAAGATATAATTTTATTACTATTTTAATAATATTATTTTACTTAATTTTTCGTGAATTAGATAAATTAATTATTTTTTTCTTATCAATGTAATGTTTATATACTTACATAAATAGTTATTATATATTAAATAAGTGGTTTTATTTACTGTATAATTGTGTTAACCTTATTAAAGAGATCGAGGGTACAGGCTAGAAAAATATTGTGTTAATCTATGTATATACAGTCACAGTGTTAGTTCCATACTCCTCCGAAACGGCTGGAAGGATTTCCATGAATTTTTCTGTGTATATTCGGTAGGTCTAAGAATAGGCTTTAGAAAATTTTTCATCGGGATCTGAGCGGGCAAAGCCGCGGGAAACAGCTGGTAATGGTATAAAATCTTAACTCTTTATTATTGATAGTTAAGAGATCTTACATACTCGTATTAATTGAATAACTGTGTGGCTTTTTGTAAGCCTATTCATATACTAAAGATTTTTAATCACCGTCCAAGTTTTTCGGGGTGATAGTACCCGTGAAACTGAACAACTTTCTCCAAGGAAAATGGGTCATCATCATCATCATATCAGCCGAAAATCGTCCACTGCTGGACAAAGGCCTCCCCCAAGGATTTCCACGACGACCGATCCTGCGCTGCCCGCATCCATCGGCTTCCCGCGATCTTTACCAAGTTATATCTCCGAAAGTGTTCACCGCCGCCCTCGAAGATGTTTTTAAGCTTCTGGACTGGGGTGGACTCGGCATCAATATCAACGGCGAGTACATAACCCTCCTCCGATTCGCTGACGATATCGTGGTCATGGCTGAGAGTACAGAAGACCTAAGCACAATGCTCGATGGCCTCAGTAAAGTCTCAACAAGTGGGTCTTAAAATGAACATGAACAAGACGAAAATAATGTTAAATGTTCGTGTCGCACCCACCCCTCTAAAGGTTGGAGACTCTACACTGAAAGTTGTTGACGAATATGTATACCTGGGACAAACAGTCTAGCTAGGCAGGTCCAACTACAAGAAAGAGATCAATCGACGAATCCAACTCGGCTGGGCAGCGTTCGGGAAGCTTCGCAATATCTTCACGTCCCAAATACCGCAGTGTCTCAAGACTAAGGTCTTTGACCAGTGTGTGTTGCCATTGATGACTTACGGAACTAAGACATGGTCGCTTACTATAGGCTTCATATAAAAAGGCTCAAGGTCACCCAAATCGTGATCGAATTAGAAACGAGGAGATCAGCAGGAGAACTAAAGTAACCGATATAGCTCACAGAATCGCTAAACTGAAGTGGCAGTGGGCAGGGCACATAGCTCGAAGAACAGATGGCCGATGGGGCAGTAAAGTTCTGGAGTGGCCACCGCGCACCGGAAAACGTAGCGTAGACAGGCCTCCCACGCGGAAAGTGGGTCGAAATATGAAAAAAAAATCGGTCCTCCCATACAAAATAGATCAGCTATTGATTTTGCATGGGAGGTCCGAATTTTTTTCTCATATTTCGACCCATGTTCCTATTTCACGGGTACTCTCTCCCTGAAAAATTTGGACAGTGACAAAAAAAGACACCTGTATATTAGTACTAACATAACGAGTACACATGGCACTCCCTGCCGCTCTTTAGATTCTGACCTCCCTCACCACCACGTCGTCACCCAGATTGATACAGATTGGTGCTAGTTTGGTTCTCGAACCGTGATTTCCGTCATTTGTTTTTAGAAATGTCACTTATTGCCCGTTGTATAAAGTGTCCGGGTTAGGCATACATGACAGTACTACGATAACTGTATACAGTATGCAATAAAATTTTTCTTAGTGTTACAATAATAATCATGGGATCTCTCTCTTAGTAGCGTCTCATAGAAAAACCCGGCCAAGTGCGAGTCGGGCTCGCACACGAAGGGTTCGTATCATCGTATAAAAAACGCGTTTCTTGTATGAGCGCCTTCCTTTAATTTTTATTATTTGTTATATCGGCGGCGGCGATAGAAATCACACTGAAAATTTCAACTGTCTAGGTACTTTTCCTAATTACGGTTTAAGGAAAACAGCCCGCTGACTGACAGACAGACGGACAGCGGAGGCCTACCAATAGGATCCCGTTGGCGGAGCCCTAAAAAGTAGAAGTGACGGTGACGGACGCTACAAAAAAATGGTATTGGATTTGCATCTCTTCGACATAGAAGCCGTTGATTGACCATTTGTATGGAGACCATTTTTTTTTTATTTACTAGAATTGGGTTCCTTGGAGAAAGTTGTTCAGTATGATGAGTTAGAAGCCCCTGTTAACGGCTCCTACCCCACTTTTATTACATCCTGTACAAAGTTTATCGTGTATGGAAGATTCGGGAGATATCTATGTATACATAGTTGTGTATGTCGCTATGTCACAGGTTCGTACCACGAGTAGATCGACTTCCCAAGATACCTGCGATATACTTACTACACGTCCAATTAAAGGAAAAACAATGGGTTATTTCGATTTCTCGGGAATCCCCCGATTTTTCGGGATCAAAAGTATATTGTCGTAACTATAATCAACATAATATTTGAATACGCTTAATCTAAAAGTGAAAGTTTCATATAAATAAGCTATTTCAGAGATATAATATCGCGCTATGCTACTGCCAGGCTTTTTAGAGGTTTTAGTCCTTGAGCCTTCATAAGAGGCACATAGTAAGCGACCATATAACACTTTAAACTTTCACGATTATTCATACTGACAAATTGAAAACGGGACTTGACGTGATTTTGTATAATTGATGTTTTTTTTACCTCAATGTTTCGACTATGCTTCGATAGCCGTGGTCGCGAGTAGACTGAAGCCGCGGTGTCATCGCCGCCGCGCCGGCGCATCGCAGGAACACCTCCATCTACCCTCACTTCATTTTGTGAAGGGTTAGGGTCACCACACATTTCACTTAATAAGTTAGGGTGACGACACACTACACTGACGCAGTCCACAGGCCGCACGGGTGTTAGTTCGCAGTTTACTTGTCTACACTTATCATATCAATCACCGGATTCCATGACGAGGAAAGTTGTATCCTTGATCACGTCAAGTCCCGTTTTCAATTTGTTAGTAAGCGACCATGTCTCAGTTCCGTATGGCATCACTGGCAACACACACTGGTCTATAGGTCCTTTATCGCGGTAGAACAATACATGCTAACTCATAACCTAACATAACCGTCTGGTCGTCTGATTCGGTTTTATTAGAGTTTTTCAAGCGACTTCCAAAAAGGAGGAGGTTCTCAATTCGTCTGTATGTCTTTTTTTTATGTTTGTTACCTCAGAACTTTTGACTGGGTGAACCGATTTTTATGATTATTTTTTTATTTGAAAGCTAGTGCTTCCCGTGTGGTCCCATATAAATTTTATCAAAATCGGTGTAGTACTTTAGTAGAAAATTAACAAAAATCAAAAATAATAATGCAAAAATGTACTAATTTGTTGCGATGGAAGTCGGTTTTTTAACGTGTTTAGCGTTTTCAATTATTGTAGCTCACAAAGCGGCGGCGCGCTATATTGTAAAACGGCTAATTTTACAATTATATATGGCTGCGACATATATGTATATTAGTACTAACATACAGCACGGACGTTCCCTGCCGCTCTCTAGATTCCGACCTCACCCCCTCGTCACCTAGATGGATACAGATTGGTGTTAGTTCGCTTCACGAACTTAGAGGATTTCGCAGCGATTTTGTTTGTTTCGTTATTTGTTTCAAAAATGTCATTTCTCGCGCGTTGCATGAAGTGTCCGGGGTGTGCTGTTAATCTCGGCATTGACACGACATAGAGCGTAAACTGCTATTTATCAAATTTGAAGAGCACTACATTTTGATACTGAAGTGATGGGAAAAACGCTCAATAATTCCACTTTATTTGCTTGGTAAATTAAGACCAAATAAAATGTTCATTGACAATAAAAACTATTTTATAAGTAATTAGATTTTTGAGTAACTAAATAATTGATAAGCATTAAGTATTCTTCAAGAATCATTAAAAAATTCTTTTAAAATTTTCATAGAACTCTTCTTTGCATTGCTCTCCTCAACTAGCCCCAACTTCTTTTAAAAATTTGGGTTTTGTCCATCTACTCCTACTGGCATTTATACTATTACAATAGTAGAACTATTTGGAACTCGTAGCTACCTACATCTAAATATAGTCATCTCTGTTTAACGGGTATTTTACATACTAAAGTAGAAAGGGATGGCATGCATTATAGCAAAGATATGAATTTCAGGGGGCACGGCAGTGCACTCCGCCAAGTCAAGCAGACAAGAACGACCTTACACGCTTTTCTCGAAGCAACTCAACGCATTTGCGAGCTCTTAATATCTTTGTTAGGGACTAAAGAAACTGCCTGAATTTAATATTGCATTGTTTACGTAATGTAGACAGCGTATATCCCAAGTTACAAGTTTATACCTTTAACGGTTTTTAGGGTTCCAAAGTCAACAAGGAACCCTTATTGTTTCTCCATGTCTGTTCGTCTGAACGCGGCTTAACTCAGATACTATTAGTATTAGAAAGCTGTAATTTGGCACCGGTATACATTTTAATCACGCCGACAAAGTGGTACAATAAATTTTTAAATTTGCCTCCCCTCTTGTAATAAGGGGGCGAATTATTTTTCGTTTACGTACCCTATCGTGTGGGGTATCGTTGATAAGAACTTAAAAAAAAAGTAGTGTGTGGTTTAATGAAACCACGGTAAAAGTGAAACTTTTTTTTCACATTATAGACTTTACAGAGGACGAAACGATCATGGCTGAGCTATCGTATTGGAGATACGGTACAGAGGACGAAACGATCATACCGACCGTCACGCGACACACAGACGAAAAAAATTGAGACGATGTAATAAAAGTTTCACTTTAACAACTGTGGATTTACTAAAACTTGTTTCGATCCAGGTATTGTTTTGCGAAATATTAAGCTTTAAAGTGCCATTTTTTGTTTTTTGTTAACGTGAAGTGTCCTCCCCCCAACACCAACTAAAGCGCTATTTCAGGGCATCTGAAATTTTTTATTAGTAGGAAATATAAACAATTTAAAAGGCCTTTGTCCAGCAGTGGACGTTTTTGGGCTGATATGATGATAAAAGGAAAACTATCACGGCTACGTAGGTTTTCTTAGTTTATAATCATAACCTTCTATTGATAAAGAAATGTTTACACGTCGATTTCGATTTAAACATTAAATTTAAATACTAGATTGTCAGTCAGTCAATACAAAAATAATAATATGTCATATTATAAAATAAAAATTACTTATCAAAAGATAATATTATAAATTTTAAAATTCATTCAAACTGTAAAACGTTTGCTCGAGAAGCCAACGCTTTAAAGCTTGCCTGTGTGAGAGCTCAGTGACATGAGTCGGCAGTTTGTTGTAGAGTGATGGCTCCAACTCATGAGTCGTCTTACCGGACTTAGCGAGTCTACACCGCACCTGCAGGAGCCTGTCCACGTCGCGGTGGTTGCGAGTGTGTACATCCCTCGTTGTCACGTACTCGTGATGATTGTTGTACATATATACAGCCACCTTAGGTATCAGTAGCGAGGGCACTGTAAGGATTTCAAAACTTTGGAAGTAAGGCCTGATAGGAGTGTAGTGCGACACCTCACCACCCAGGAGAGCCGCCGGAGAGCGAAGCTAACTCCTCCTAGTTTTCCGCACAGCTTTGCTATGTGAGATTCCCAGGTGAGACCACGGTTTAGGAGTAATAGTCGACCAACTTAAGATGTGCAGTTGGATTTGTAAAAAGTTCATTGATTTTCCATACAAATTTTTTCTTCGTGTACCAACTGTAAGTATAATTTTGTTTTTTAAAATACGTAAACATTTATTATTTTTAAAAGACTGGAACCCTACTTTGCGCGGTTCCGACTCGCACTTGGCCATTCTTTTACGGTAGGTTGGAACTACTACTTACCGTAATAATAACCTACGCATTGCAGGTATAATCTTTGAAACTCGACTAATTTAACTACCAATTTCTTTTTCACGATCGGCAAAGAGAAGTGTTTTTCGATAGGTAGGTCTATTTCTTTTATTTATCGACCAAGTCATAAATGTTTAACTAATAGCCAGTTTAATCTGACCTTGCATTAGTAGGCAGACACTAGTACTGCGAGGTCTACTTATACTGAATTATTTTAAGGTCATTTACTTTTTACTCGAAAGAGTCAAAATTAGTGAAGCTGCGGTCGGGTCGTTACATTAGTAAAACTGTTACTCAGACCTACCTAGATCTAAGTTTTAATAATATATTTTTAGGATCAGAAGTGGTTTATAATTTAAAAAACAAATCATCACTAACCTAGCTTTATTATTACGTACAAATTTAATCAAAATTACAGAGAAACGAACAACACCTCACTTGTGCGCCAATCCACACACGAAAAATCACAATAGGCACAAAAAAGATAACGAGAGAAAGGGAAACGGAAATGGCTCACGTGACCTGGGATGGTTCCACCACGATGTTACCGCACCGAGCGCCGCAGAGAAATAGGCTTAGCTCAACGGCAGCCGCTCTTTTATATGCTCCGGCGCCGGCATGGCAAGATCGAGGTGAGGTAGGAGGGGGTTCTGCTTGATCGAGGTGAGGTAGGAGGGGGTTCTGCTTATACGGCCTCTCCTGACGTTGGTTCGTCCTCGAACCAGGGGTCCAAGCGGTGCCGCCCGGTCCCGCAGCGGTGCTCAGCGATGCCGAGGACTCCTCTTCAGGCCCAGAGTCCAGCAGAGGCATGGACGGCCCCACGCCGGTTCCGGCCTCAGGATCGGAGTCCAGCAGAGGCACGGACCGGTCCGCGCCGGGATCCGAAGGTTGAGGTCAATCCTCTTCAGAATCTTTTCTTCGTATCTTCGCTTCTGTACTGCAGCGGAGGACGCGCAGCGCAGCTCGCCTCTCACCGCACAGCTCAGCGGAGGACGCGCAGCGCAGCTCGGCTCTCACCGCACAGCTCAGCGGAGGACGCGCAGCGCAGCTCGCCTCTCACCGCACAGCTCAGCGGAGGACGCGCAGCGCAGCTCGCCTCTCACCGCACAGCTCAGCGGAGGACGCGCAGCGCAGCTCGCCTCTCACCGCACAGCTCAGCGGAGGACGCGCAGCGCAGCTCGCCTCTCACCGCACAGCTCAGCGGAGGACGCGCAGCGCAGCTCGCCTCTCACCGCACAGCTCAGCGGAGGACGCGCAGCGCAGCTCGCCTCTCACCGCACAGCTCAGCGGAGGATGCGCAGCGCAGCTCGCCTCTCACCGCACAGCTCAGCGGAGGACGCGCAGCGCAGCTCGCCTCTCACCGCACAGCTCAGCGGAGGATGCGCAGCGCAGCTCGCCTCTCACCGCACAGCTCAGCGGAGGATGCGCAGCGCAGCTCGCCTCTCACCGCACAGCTCAGGACAAACACAGCTATCTGCAACATGACGCGTCTAACATGCACGCGTCCGCCCGACCGGTGAACTTGGTCACGTAAACGGGCTACAGGCGCCAACCTGTACGGCGACATGGTGTCATTACACCAACGCCACGGCAACACGACACACACTTGTCGATGCCAGAGCGAACCAACGCTCACGCCTGAACAGCACCCATTGCCGCAGGCCACAGATGTACCTTATTCGCATAACGAGCAACCCTGTTCGCCACAACACCAAAAGGACCTAAGCTTCACTAACATCCCTAAGCTAGTGGGGGTCTATAGAAAAATAATGCTAACCTACATGTCTAAGTTGCCTAATTAAGAAATTGGGTAAACCTAATAATAGGGACACGGGAAGAGTAAATATTTAAGGATGTAACGAACAAAATAGCATCGTCATACTCGAATCAAGGCATATCTAACGCTAGCTTTCAATGAAAGCAAAGCACGACGCCAGGCACCACTCGCCCCGCCACGGCACCACACGTTGTACCGCAGCCTGCGTCAGCTTGCCGTAGCTACCACCGCTCAGCAGTTTGAGCTCGTAGCGTCCACATGGCAAGATCTCGACCACCTCGTACAGGCCGCGCGTCCCAGCGCCCAGTTAATTCATCGACTGCGAACAAATGTTCAAGATCAAAACAAACACGACCAAGGCCATTAATATTTCCTCGTTCGATGAGCACGCTTATCTAGCTGGCCCTGGTTTTTCTGGAACACCTGGAGCACTCGACTCCTGGATCTCGTAAATCACCTTGTTAGTCCTCGAGTTCTCAAGGGCCACCTCACATACCATGGACAGATTATTGGGGTTATCGCATCTAAGCTAATAAGAAGATTCAGCGGGGGGGCCTGCTTGGTCTGCCTCGTGATGTTCATAACAAGCTAAATTTTCCACAGGGTCACAGGTTCTCAGTCCAGCATGATCTCACCTGTCTCAATGCGAAAAATGTAAATAACAGTCGTTTGCACCTTAGTCGTTGATCCACATCACGAACTCGTTTGACTCAAACATGCGTCCCTTGTATGTTACTTTCAGCCAAGGTACACCAAATAAAGCAACAGCCAACGTGATTAAACGTTTGAGCTCACCTGCATCTTACCGGTGCATGGGGTACAATAACGGGTACTTTGTGAAGGCGCCCACCACACTAAGGAGGTATTCGAAGTCCTCCTAGGTAGGCACGGACCGTCCACGTGCACGACATGGCTTCTTCCACGAAATGACGTTCTGAGGGGGTGCTCGAGGTACACTTCTTGGGAATACATATCAGACAGTGAGATATGTACTTGTTACCTTTTTCAATCCTTCTAGTTTTTACTTGTAATAGAGCACATCTTTTTAGCAACTTCCCATTAAAATCCAGACCACATTCGTGATGCTATTTGTGGAAAGTCCTGCGACTCGCTGTTGGCAGCCTGGACTATTTGTGCCCAATTTCGGGGCCTAGTAACTTGGGCAACAATAGTACTTGAAGTATAGCAACGCCTTGACGACTGCAAGCGTCTCGAGCTCGTAGGAGTGATATGAGTTCTCCGCATCCCGAGTTACCTTACTGAAGAAGGCCACAACCTGTTTCTTACTTCGTGAGATTGAATCTAGACTGCTCCGCAGCCTGCGCTGCTGGGGTCCATGTGGGCCTTGGTAGAAATCTTTGGAACAATGATAGCAAGTACTGGCTCGATCGCTAGTGAGGTATTTGATGACTACAATTAAGTTCAACCCCTTTTTGATAAGTCGAGCTATTGCTGTTTTTGTTATGGCATAACCCGTCGTTTCTACAAAATTACCCCTTAAGACTAAGGAACTGACGAACATGTGTTACATTACTGGGAGGTAAAGTTAACAAGACCCTTTTTTTTCACTGGCTCGGCCTAACCTGACCCCTTCTCACAATTCTATCCAAGTGCTCGACCGTTTTAGGTAGATAGGAGAAACACCTAAAGTTTATTGAATAGCTAGTCTCAGGAAGCGTTCTCAACAGTTTGATATACCTTCTAACACATAAAAAATCAACAAAAAGTATCCAAGCCATCACGCTTATTAAATAAAATAAACGGGCTCGAATGCTCCGATTGAGACCTAATAATTCCCTTTTCTCACAGTTTTATAGTTACCTAGCAAAACTTGAGTATCTCTTGGTAAGAAAGTTTGTACGGCCTGCACGATACTAGGGTCGTTCTATCTCAATTTCCATGTCACCCGTATGACCATAGTAGTTGTAGCAGTGCCCAGAATCAAGTACTACGAGAACTCAATTATCACACCTTTAGACCTTACGTTCCTCATCCTAAACGGCGAACGTTAACAGTTGGGTTATCAGAACAGACACGGTACTGCCTGTTGGTTCGAACATAGGTCACTCCTCGCGATACAACACATCGGTACCAATTATAATTGACGCGTTCATACGAACGCCACCACCGCTATACCAGCTTTGATAGAAAGGTCACCGTTAACGTAACGTATGACGTAGATTATTTACTTATCTAACAATCTAAAACACAACCCTTTGGTTTAGGCTGACCCAGTAGGCGTCTTAAAACATCAAAATCATTAAAATCCAGTGACAACACATTCATCGGAGCACTATTCATCACAAACGTAAATAGTGACTTCATTGTGCGTAAGTTAAGTATTCAAATAATCATTAGGGTTTACGATAAACTGATTGAAACGTTCTTTGGAAAAACAAGTACCTATATTTGACATGTCACATGTTGAACAGTTGGCGATACTAGATTGCTAAGGCAGATTTTAACTATTGTCAAACGGTCGGTTTTGGTTACTTCAAACCCTTACTATTCGTATAATTTTTTTTTGAGCACAAATCATTTACCGTTGACACGCTCACTCAGACCGTTTTGGAAAACATGTCTCGCACTCATATGCTATTTGAAGCGGTTGCATTTTATGTAAACACAAAACAAGGTTCCCGGGAGACAAGTTAGCTGTCTTTAGTAGCAGCGGTGCGTACTTGTGGACTATCGATGACTCGATAACAATAAACGTTCGCAAATAGTCACTTAACCCCGAACTACCCTCAATCGTAACAAAATGCTTTGCGCTTACACTGCAAACGTCGGATATATATCTGACGTAGTGTTCATATCGTCGAAAAGAATGTTCGCTTAAGTGTAACTTACGTGGACACAACTGTTTAAAATCACGATCGTTGGTTACCCACTCGTTCAACCATAGTTTAGTATCGCCCTTTAGGCAAAAGTCTACCCGTGACAAGTACTCAGACCAGCCATTCGTATCACTGGCGCGATCCCCTCTTCGCACCACGCGCCAATGTAAAAGGTTTAACACAAAATAATTTGCGACTTAATGGGTAGAATTGTTTTGATAGATTTTATCAGAGCTTTGCGAGGGTAGACACCTTAAAACACTGAGCAGCAGATCCTACAGACTTGTCCTGCCTTGGCATACTATTTGGCGGGTTAGAACAACAATCTAATGTGATCAGTGGTTTTGTTGACACTGTCCTCGGGGAGACTGTGTTGGCTAGGTGTTGTTTAAGCTTTTGTAGGTAAACTTACATTCGTGCCGTTTGTACCTACATCGTCACCTTACGTTTTAAACGAACTATTCATTTTAGGTGTCGAGTACTGTCGTTGTCGAAACACTTCGCGACTGACGCGATTAACTGCCGCGGAAACTATGCCTAGAACTACGTGGTGAATCATCACGACGACGTTGATGTCTTTTGTATGAAATACAGAGCAAGCGACAATGACGTTTTGAGACGTTACGAGTCTTACGATCTATTCTCTGCTGTATTTGCAAATGAGATCGCGACCTAACCCCGTATCTAACGCCTCGACTGCGTAAAACTACGCGATCGTGGTCACATCCGAACACGCGAGCCATTTCTAGAACGATGCCGCTTACGGCTCCGCGATACACTTCTGCTACGCACCATTTTCACAACAAATACCTATTTGAATTCATGAGCAAATCAACGCACTTTTAAAATAACGGCCAGGTAAAAGAACACAAGTGAAATTCGACACAATAATTCTCTTTGAAAATTAAACCGTTAGAACTTCAAATCAAAAGTGAAATGTTGTTTTGTTTCCTGTCTTTTATCGTGGGCTAACAGTCCTTTATCCCACTACTGATTTTAGGATCAGAAGTGGTTTATAATTTAAAAAACAAATCATCACTAACCTAGCTTTATTATTACGTACAAATTTAATCAAAATTACAGAGAAACGAACAACACCTCACTTGTGCGCCAATCCACACACGAAAAATCACAATAGGCACAAAAAAGATAACGAGAGAAAGGGAAACGGAAATGGCTCACGTGACCTGGGATGGTTCCACCACGATGTTACCGCACCGAGCGCCGCAGAGAAATAGGCTTAGCTCAACGGCAGCCGCTCTTTTATATGCTCCGGCGCCGGCATGGCAAGATCGAGGTGAGGTAGGAGGGGGTTCTGCTTGATCGAGGTGAGGTAGGAGGGGGTTCTGCTTATAATATAATAACTATCTTTTTCCCGCGGCTTCGCCCGCGCAGACTCCGGTGAAAAAAAATTCTATACCTATTCTCAGACCTACCGAATACACAGAAAATTTCATGGAAATCGGGCCACCCGTTTCCGAGGAGTATGGCGACTAACACTGTGACATGAGAATTTTACATATAGATAGAAGATTATTATATCAGCTCATATACGTCCCCACCGAGGGGCTCGAGCCTACCCTGAATCAGGGTGATTAGGCCTTAGTCGACCACGCGGGCCTAGTGCGGGTTGGTCGACTTCACACACAACCTTCGAGTTTCTTCGCAGGCCTGTGCAGGTTTCCTCACGATGTTTTCCTTCACCGTTAAAGCAATCGGTAATGATATGTACGTAAGTTTGTGAAAAACTCATTGGTACATTGGCCGTCCAGATTTGAACCCGGTACCTCTGGTTAGATGGACCGAGTCGTTACCGGTTGAGCCACCGACGCTTTTATATATAAGATATAAGATATTTAGATAGAAGATAATCCCTACTAATCAGAGATTTGTTACCATAGATGGGTTATGCACTAACAAACCACATTTGAAAATCGAACCCATTACCCACACAATATTATAGGTAGTTCGCTTCCGTTGCACCGAATGTTACTAAGAAAAGAGATGCCAATTGGCATCTTTATATTTGCTTCACTTTTTTGACACGTGTAACCTATCTACCTCCCCTTATATATAGCATATCTCTGCTACTAATATTATAAATGCGAAAGTAACTCTGTCTGTCTGTTACGCTTTCCCGCTTAAACCTCTCAACCGATTTTGATGAAATTTGGCACAGACAATCTTTAGACCCTGAGAAAGGACATAGGCTACATTTTTCCACGCTCGCGAGCCGCTTGCGGCTCGCGCACGGCGCACCCTCGAAAAGTCATAGAAAAGTTGTGCACGCGGGTGAAGCCGCGAGAAACAGCTAGTAAATAATAAATGTGACCTTTCGATTTCGACCTTCGGAAAACTAAAGAATATTTCAACCTCCTTTACCGTAATGAACATGGGGAAAAATTAGTAAAATTAGAAATCGATCTGGTTTGTTTATATTTCGTATTTTCTGGATTCGGACAAACTTAAGATATCATACCCTCCTTACAGACACGGTGAGTAGATAAGTTGTGCAGCCACGATGAGCATACTTTCTCGCGAAGACTTCATCGTGTGGGGTAGTCGGGCATACACAAATCAACACTTAGTAGCAAAGAATAACTTTATTTATTTATTTACTAGCTTTTGCCCGCGGCTTCGCCCGCGTGGACATCGTTTTTATGACTGTCTTTAAGAGTGAATTGTGCGCGAGCCGCCGCCAGCGTAGACATTACTTTTCTCCAGATAGGGCTATTCTGATTAGCAGTCTATGCACAGATTTGAACAAGTAATATATAAGTCATTGAGTCTATGTCATTTCCCACTCCCTCAACCATCTCTATACAAAAATCACAATGATCCATTATTCCGTTGCGATTTTAAAGAAATGAATCAAAAACAACTATTTTTTTAGTTCCCTCAGGAACTGCATTGGACTTTGCTATTTTCACGGGATAAAAAGTAGCCTATGTCCCTCCACGTGACCGTGTTGGAGCGTGGAAAGGTAAAACACATTTTCACATTTATAATATTACGAGCCGCCCCGGCTTCGCACGGGTGCAATGCTGATACTAAACTAAACTGTAGTATCTACAGAATGTCTTTATGCTCCCCGGCCGGTACCGCCGCAACTGCTATGTCCCTGCATTTTAAATCTGTAATATCTTCGAAAATATTCATTTAAATTATATGCTGTAAAGGGCCATATTGATCTACATTACTTGCACAATGTATTCAAGGTACTTAATTGGATAAGGATTAATGCTGTATTGCTTAAAATCGTTTCGTAAATAAACCATTATTTATTTATTTATATTCAGGATTAAAACAGTCGCCACATTCAGACCTATAGTAGACCCGTAACTCATACTTACACATAAAAACTTCATGAAATGTTTACAAATAATTGGTATTTCTGGGGAAGTAACTTATTCAGATTTTTTTCTGGAATAATGAATTATCAGTGTCCCCGGTCTTATCAAATACTAGTTTTTTTTACAAAGTTTCATTTAAATCATTAAAGCCATTTTTGATTAAAAAAAACAAGCAACCTGGGTTTATATAAGAGGTATCTTATTCCGAATTTTCCTGGAAAAATGAACATGAACTACGGTGTAAAGTAGATCATCGAAAATTATAATAACTTACCGAGTTTTATCAAAATCGTTAGAGCCGGAGCCGAGAAAAAAAAAATTTTAGGCATACCCTAAATAATCAGTATAGGGAAATTCGAAAAAAGAGTATGACATTCACATAGCCCAAATTTTATCTAAATTCGTCCAGTAGTAAAGGCACTACAGTACGGACGAACGCACATACATAAATTTTTATTTATTAGTTTCTTAGTCTCTATTAGTGTACGACAATCGATCCCCATCAAAATATCAAGTTTTTTGCCTTCACAATATTTTCTCCCTCCACTCCTTCGCCGGTCGCATACGCTCCTGACTGACTCCTCGCAGCTCGAAATGTATTCTATAGGTACACACAACTCGTGCAAAGAAATGTCGAAATGAAGCCAACTTTATTTCCAACTACCCTCTAATGTTTTGTATTTCATTCAATCGCCCGTTTGCTTCATTGCTCGTTGGGCGTTGGTGATCGTGAGTCTATCTGTGATTTTTTGAAAATAATATAATAAAATAAAATAAAATGGAAACTCCGCAAACAGTAAGTACATTAATTTAATTAATGTTATATTTAAGTAGACGTGCAGGTAATAAATAGGTCTTACTTACAATGCATACATTCGAAAACTCTTGTAATAGGTAGTCTTGTAAGGTGATCTGGTAACACGATGTTGGTGGTGCATACCGAATTTTCCAAAAGTATTAGAACATTTAGTTATTGACATAATTTGATGCCAAATTAGACTATTGGAACGGTTTTGTAGTTGCTAATCTAAATACAATAAAGTATAGTAAATATTTTTTTTATCGTGGGTAGGTTGGTAAGCGCATCAGTTGAGAAGGCTGGATTGATTTGGCTGTTTTTAAATGTTTGTAATGTGTGTTTGTGGAACGGTTTTGTAGTTGCTAATCTAAATACAATAAAGTATAGTAAATATTTTTTTTATCGTGGGTAGGTTGGTAAGCGCATCAGTTGAGAAGGCTGGATTGATTTGGCTGTTTTTAAATGTTTGTAATGTGTGTTTGTGGAACGGTTTTGTAGTTGCTAATCTAAATACAATAAAGTATAGTAAATATTTTTTTTATCGTGGGTAGGTTGGTAAGCGCATCAGTTGAGAAGGCTGGATTGATTTGGCTGTTTTTAAATGTTTGTAATGTGTGTTTGTGGAACGGTTTTGTAGTTGCTAATCTAAATACAATAAAGTATAGTAAATATTTTTTTTATCGTGGGTAGGTTGGTAAGCGCATCAGTTGAGAAGGCTGGATTGATTTGGCTGTTTTTAAATGTTTGTAATGTGTGTTTGTGGAACGGTTTTGTAGTTGCTAATCTAAATACAATAAAGTATAGTAAATATTTTTTTTATCGTGGGTAGGTTGGTAAGCGCATCAGTTGAGAAGGCTGGATTGATTTGGCTGTTTTTAAATGTTTGTAATGTGTGTTTGTGGAACGGTTTTGTAGTTGCTAATCTAAATACAATAAAGTATAGTAAATATTTTTTTTATCGTGGGTAGGTTGGTAAGCGCATCAGTTGAGAAGGCTGGATTGATTTGGCTGTTTTTAAATGTTTGTAATAATTCGAATAACTTTTTTATGTGAAAAATGGATTTCATGTTCTAATGACATAATCTGGTTTATTTCAAGTATTGAATTTTGACATTATTATTAACTACTAGCTGTCCCGGCGAACTACGTACAATTAGTAATCTGTGGTACCGCCTTACATTACTTTACACTGCCCTACCCTACCCTACCCTACACTACACTACACTACCCTACCCTACCCTACACTACCCTATACTACCCTAACCTACACTACCCTACCCTACACTATCCTAACCTACACTACCCTACCCTACATACACTACACTACACTACCCTACCCTACCCTACACTACTCTACACTACACTACCCTACCCTACCCTACACTACCCTACCCTACACTACCCTACCCTACCCTACATACACTACACTACACTACCCTACCCTACACTACCCTACACTACACTACCCAACCCTACCCTACCCTACCCTACCCTAAAAAAAAATATTGATGTTGGCCGGTTCTCAGACCTACTCAATATGCTCACAAAATTTCATGAGAATCGGTCAAGCCGTTTCGGAGGAGTAAGGGAACGAAAACTGTGACACGAGAATTTTATATATTAGATTGATTGTTTATTTCTTGATTTTTCACATATGAAATTATGTTATTAATATATTATATAACTATCAGAAAGAGTGCAATTTGCACCTATTTTGAATAACCTTGAATCATGAATCTGTTTGTAAAACTTTGAATTTCCTTTGATTGTTGCTGATGAAAATAATCCTTCGACCCAACACTTATTGAGATACAGTAGTTAAGTTTGTCAAATACAGGTTTAGGCGGTTCTGGCCTCGAATGTCCAATTCCTTAAATGTCCATTTTCCTCGAATGTCTAATTTCCCGAATGTCCAGTTGCTCAAAGGTCCAATTCCCGGAATGTCCATTTGCTCGAATGTCCAATTCCAGAATGTCCGTTCATCGAATGTCCAATTCCCTGAATGTCCATATCACCATGGAAATAGATCTACGGCTACAACAACGGGTACTGGGTTTCACGGAGTCGGATAGGACGTAGTGCGAAACTGCTCTAACGGTACCGTTTCAAAAATAAACCTAGTATTGAATTTTATTCATTTGTGTACCATTACCGACGGATACCTTTTTAGTTGATACCTTTATTTTAATTACTTCACGGTCTTATGCGTTCATGGAAATGTACATTTATCACTCATTTAACTTACTTTTTATCTTACTGATCATTAGAATAGCGATAATAATTGCATGTCGGGTACGTCTCTTACCTATTAATATATGTAGGTATAACTCTTTAGATAATAGTGATACTGGCCAATCATTGAAAATAATAAACATGCATTAGAATATGTCATTTAATTTAGTGCTGTCAGTGTCAGTAACATTATCTCTTACACTGATGGAAAAAATATGGTTTACCTTCTGATTATTAATAGTAGGCCAACAATATGTGGTGAATTTCGTAGGCACACGGACTATTTGTAACTCTACTAGACGTCCAGCCAGGTTCTGATGTTTCATCACAGACGAAACGGTCAATTGGGTCATTAGACATACAAAGATTGGACGTACAGGTAATTAGACATACAGGGATTGGTCGTTCAAGGAATTGGTCGCACGGGGACTGGGCATTTGGAAAATTGGACATTCGATTGATGGAATTGATGGAATGGATTGCTTCAAGTTATATTAATCCAAAATAGCCAATCCCATTAAAAGGATTGTGAACCTAAGGTTACAATTAGACTTCCTATACAAACGGCTATATCGATTTTCACATCTTAAAAGTTAACCGATTTTGTCCAATTTTTCATTAATTCTTAGTCAGAACAAAAGCGAGGTTTATGTATCGTAACAAATAATGGTCGAAGTTTTGCACGAAAACGTCATCATCGTCATAATATCAGCCGAAGGACGTCCACTGCTGGAAATAGGCCTCCTGTTTTTTATTTCCCTTATTCGGAGTATTACGGATATTTAAAAAAAAATGGTCCGGCCGTTCTCAAGTGATGCGTTTACCAACGAACTGCATTTATTTTCAGTAAATATAAAAGTGAACCGTGACCGCCCGACTGACTGATCTATCGACGCACAATTCAGCTCAAACCACTGGACGGATCGGGCTGAAATTTGGCATACAGATATCAATTTATGACGTAGGCATAGGATTTTGGGAACGACGAAAAAGGCGGGCGAAGCCGTGGATAACAGCTAGATATCAATCAATTGTCACATGTATGAAAGACCATCACTTAAGAATGGCTCGACCGATTTGACTGTTTTTTTTTGTTGTCGCGTTTCGTGCACTCTCTATATCTACGGGGATGAAAGAGCTTGTACAAAAAGCTCGAATTCATTCACATATCCTTTATTTAACAAAATTGGTGTAGGTCTCGTCAACTGGGGTTTCTACTCGTCATACTGAACAACTTTCTCCAAGGAACCCATAGTCAATTCTCAAAAAAAATAAATTGGACCCTCCATACTAAAATACACAAAAACGGTCGATCAGCTGATCGATTTGTTTGTTTGTTTGTTTGTAAACTCTTTATTGACAATATTGAATGCAGAACATAAAACAGATATGTATGGTATAAAGGCGGACTTATCCCTTACGGGATCTCTTCCAGTCAACCTACGATTTGTATGAAGAGTAAAACAATTTTTTTACGTTTTTCAGCAAAGTCGTAGAACAAAAGTTGTTCAGTATGATGAGTAGAAGCCCCAGTTAACGGGACCTACACCAATTTTGTTACATCCTGTATAAAAGAAAATTACGTAATTTCTAAGTTTGATTCACACCTCTCACGTTTCAAACTATCCAGGAGCCGCTCGCAGATGTGATGGAGCTATGCAAAATAGCGCAGTGTCTTGGGTTCACTCTGAAGTCTCTGAAGACCAGTGGCATCGACTCCAGTCAGGAGGCTGGTGTTAAGACTATTGTCATCAACTGTCAGGTTTCTCTAAGTTTTTTAAAGTGAATATCATCATATCAGCTTATATAAGGTCTAACAAAATTAGCTGAAATTATTTTAACTGGTGCTTCTACCCATGAAACTGAACAACTTTCCCCATGAAACCCATAGTCAAATCTCAAATTTTTGGATTTCCCATTCTAAGTTGGCTGATCAGCTAATCGAGTTAGTATGGGAGAGCCAATTTTTTTTTGCGATTTGACTATGGGTTCCATGGGGAAAGTTGTTCAGTTTCATGAGTAGAAGCACCAGTTAAAATAGTTTCAGCTAATTTTGTTACACCTTATATACGTCCCACCGAGGGGCTACCCTGAATTTGGGCGTCCAGGCCTTAGTCGACCACGAGGGCCCGCCCAGTGCGGTTGGTCGACTTCACACACAACCTTCGAGTTTCTCCGCTGGCGTGTGCAGGTTTCCTCACGATGTTTTACTTACCGTAAGAGCTTCGGATAATTCGTACATATGAAATCGAAACAGGATTCGAAACATGAACTCCCGGACAGGAGGTATAGCGGCCCCAACCGTTACGCCACCGATGCCCAAGTCCTAATTACTATCTGTATTTCAAATTTCAGCGAAATCCGTTCAGTGAAAATCAATCACCCAATCAGTCAACCTTGTATTGAAAGTGTTTTTTTTTGCGATTTTACTATTTGTTGGGATAGTTGTTTAGTTTCGCAAAGCCTGCGCTTAAAGCTTCATCATAATATCATCATATCAGTTCATATACGTCTCAACTGAGGGCCTCGAGCCTACCCTCAATTAGGGTGATCGGGCCTTAGTCGAACGCGCGGGCCCAGTGCGGGTTGATCAACTTCACACTCAACCTTCGAGTTTCTTCGCAGGCGTGTGCAGGTTTCCTCACGATGTTTTACTTCACCATAAGAGCATGGGATAAACATACCTACATATGAAATCAAAATTCGCAAACACATTGGTACTTGGCAGGATTTGAATCATGACCTCCCGGACAGGAGGTAGCGGCCCTAACAATTACGCCATCATATCAGCGGCAAGACGTCCACTGCCAGACTAAGGCCCCTCTCATGGATTTCTACAACGGCCGGTTCTGCGCTGCCTGCATCCAAAGGGCTTCCCGCGAACTTCACCAGAATGGGAGGCCTGCCTACCGGCATCCTACCCATGCCAGATTACTTCAGCTACGACGACGCCAAGCACCAGAAGTAGGTAACCTTAAAATGTCCTGACCCAAAGGAACCATGAACCCCTGCCATTGTGGCTTTAAGAGTTCGCCCATCCCATACGTCTCCTTCTATCTCCTTATTCTCCGTTCCAGTCTTCAGGGCTGCACGCGGTGCTGGAGAGTGGAAACGCTAACTGTTCGTGCCCCATCGCAGACCTTCATACCAGTAGTCTCTGGCAGGACTCGGGCATAGCGGGCGACAAGCAAATTGACAAGGTAAGCTCTTACTCTTCATCATCACCAATGGTAATCATCATATCAGCCGAAAAGACTTTCACTGTTGGAAATACGCTTCCCCCAGGATTTCTACAACGACCAGTGTTATATACGCTGCCCACATTCAGCGGAATCGAAAACATAATTAGCCAGCCTGCTTAAGCACGTGCGTGATGATGATGACCGCCTGATGTGATCATCAGCCAAAAGACATCCACTGCTGGACATAGACCTGCCCCGAGTTGGGGGCTATGCCGTAATCGCCACGCTCGGCAGGTGGGTTGGCGTCGTTGGCGATCACCATGTGCAGTATTGTCACAGTATTACAATATAGCGGCTTACAGTAATGCAACGAATGTACTTACGCAGAGCAACGGTAGGGTACTTGCGGGGCAGCGGGCGGCGGGGCACAGACTGGCAAACTCCGCGAGTTTACTGGCTACAGGCTAGTATTGCTAGTACGCTACGTTAAGCTACTGTAATGATGGTGAAAAACAGTTAAGACGTCATTGCTTTTAGGCTTTACATACCAAAAAAGAACAAATATGAGTTTGTTTACAGAGGATAAAAAGTAACTCAAATGACTAGCGCGCCATCGCCCCATTTATCTCCCCAAATGCGTGAGTCAAAAATGAAATACTAAATTGCACTCTTAAAAAAATCCTTTTAAGGTTAAAAAATCTGTTTGTTTTCCTATTAAGTTGTCAATGATGGTGAAAAACAGTTAAGACGTCATTGCTGTTAGGCTTTACATACCTAAAAAGAACAAATATGAGTTTGTTTACAAAGGATAAAAAGTAACTCAAATGACTAGCGCGCCGTCGCCCCATTTATCTCCCCAAATGCGTGAGACAAAAGTGAAATACTAAATTGCACTCTTAAAAAAATTCCTTTTATGGTAAAAAAATCAGTTTGTTTTCCTATTAAGTTGTCAATGATGGTGAAAAACAGTTAAGACGTCATTGCTGTTAGGCTTTACATACCTAAAAAGAACAAATATGAGTTTGTTTACAAAGGATAAAAAGTAACTCAAATGACTAGCGCGCCGTCGCCCTATTTATCTCCCCAAATGCGTGAGACAAAAGTGAAATACTAAATTGCACTCTTAAAAAAATTCCTTTTATGGTTAAAAAATCTGTTTGTTTTCCTATTAAGTTGTCAATGATGGTGAAAAACAGTTAAGACGTCATTGCTGTTAGGCTTTACATACCTAAAAAGAACAAATATGAGTTTGTTTACAAAGGATAAAAAGTAACTCAAATGACTAGCGCGCCGTCGCCCCATTTATCTCCCCAAATGCGTGAGTCAAAAATAAAATACTAAATTGTATTCTTTAAAAAATCCTTTTAAGGTTTAAAAAATCTGTTTGTTCAATAATGGTAAAAAACAGTTACTAATTTAATTTGTAGGTACTCACCTTTGATTTCGTTATTGTTGGTTAATGTCGTGTATATAAGTTTGATAATATTATTTCATACTTTTGAGTGAATTTAATTTTGAAGTCGGTTTTTAAGTTTTTTAAACTTTTATTTTATTTTATTTATTTTTAGTGATAATGCTATCTATCTAACAACATTATACCCAATCACCCACTCGCCAACAGGAACCATCAAATCATAATGCATGTGTTTCATTAACATGCTACATTTTTCATGTGATTCTTGTGGCTTCCATCATCTCAACAGCATGAAAGTTAAGGAGTTTAGTCTTCCATCATCAGCCCATCTGAATAACCTAAAAGAATACAACTATCGGTCTATACGTACATACGTATTTGCGTAAAATATTTGAAGAACTATCCTCCAACTCCTAATCGTTAAGGAGTTGTACTTTCCTTCGTCAGCTCATTAACAAGAGATGATGACTACCAGACGCTAAAACTTAAATAGTTTTAGGAAATACATAAAACACGTAATATTTGCAAATAAAATTTGAGGGTTGTTCTCGATTTCCCTGGGATCCCATCATCAGATCCTGACTTGGTGACAATGAGACCCCCTCGGGAGGTTCTATACTATACTCTTTCGAATAAAAAAATAATTTTGAAAATCGGTTCACAATCGGCGGAGATGTCGCGTAACAAACATACAAAAAAAAAACATAGTCGAATTGAGAACCTCCTCCTGAGTCCTCCTTTTTGAAGTCGGTTGAAAAGTGGATAGCCTTGATAAAACAAATATGATTATTTTATGTCTATCCTGCTTTATCACACTAACTGGGTAATAAGTGTGAATAGTGTAACTAGGATGAAGTTTGACGCTCTCTGTATGCTTTAGTTATTGCTCTGAGGGTGGTACGGTGTGACGTCATCAAAATTTTATCTATTGGTTTATTAGATCTGTGGGACATTCCTATTGAACCTGTACCGTGTTATAAATAATCGATGCCACGAAGGATTGTGATTATATTTGCGCTCTTTAGTTTATGCCATTTCAAAATACGCGCGAAAACCTAACTGTTGCCATACTCAGTTTAAAACAACTCTTGTGTGACATTTCTTGTTATGCCCCTGCCTTTCCCCTACCCTTCATTTTGGTATTTTGGAGTTTACCTTTTTTTGAATTTGGAAACATGCGTTATGGATGAATAGCAATAATGCCCGACCCAATAATTCACGACCCATTTATGTACAGCCCATATAATGGGCGCACGAACTGCTCATGGACTTGAATTGAAATAGAAACAAAATTTTTAGAGCGTGATTATTACGGATTAGTTATTTATTACGATTAAGATTAAGCCGCAATTATCTTATTATTACCTGATTGAACCCGTTGGAAATACCACTTTCTATATACATAATTCTATACAGAGTGTAACAAAGTTGGTGTAGGTCTCGTTAACTGGGGCTTCTACTTAACATACTGAACAAGTTTCCTCAAGGAACTCATAGTCACTTATATTAAAGAAAATTTGGACCTTCCATACAAAAATGCACAAAATTGGAACCTAGATGTATGAAAAGTTTTTTTGCGCTTTCTGCAAAATCGTAGAACAAAAGTTGTTCAGTTTGACGAGTACAAGCCACAGTTAAATTTGTGTAAAAAATTAGTGTTAATCTCGTTAACTGTTGCTTTAACGAGATCTACACCAATTTTGTTACACCCTGTATATATTTCAAATAAATAATTATTATTAGTGAAACTCTACGTGTGTCCTCTACACGAGATAGAGTTACACGTTACATTGTCATCGGTTAGTCCACAGGAACATCGGTGGCGTAATGGCTAGGGCCGCCGCCTCCTGTCCGGGAGGTCGTGGTTCGAACCTGCCACGTACCAATATGATTTCGAATTTAGATTTCATATGTACAGGCCCCCCACGCGGTGGACCGATGACCTGGTGAAGGTCGCGGGAAGCCGATGGATGCGGGCAGCGCAGGACCGGTCGTCGTGGTAATCCTTGGGGGAGGCCTTTGTCCAGCAGTGGATGATTTGTGGCTGATATGATGATGTACGTTTATCCGACGCTCTTACGGTGAAGGAAAACATCGTGAGGAAACCTGCACACGCCTGCGGAGAAACTCGCAGGTTGTGTGTGAAGTCGACCAACCCGCACTGGGCCCGCGTGGTCGACTAAGGCCCGATCACCCTAATTCAGGGTAGGCTCGAGCCCCTCGGTGGGGACGTATATGAGCTGATATGAATGAACTCCACAGGAAACAGGCAGCACCCTCCTAGGCTCACTGTCTAGTGAGTCATGGAAGCGTGTAGCGGGGAAGCTCCGCGAAATAACTAACCTCGAGGAGCACGAAGACACAGACTCCGATCAAACCTTGACTCCGGAGCCGAGGTAGGTACCTAGGATTTATGGTAGAGTGGAATTTATTTATTTATTTATTCCATAGGGAAATCAACAGCTTTTTACATATAAAATACTTATTTCTAGGTATGATGAAGCCTTTATAGATTTCCACAATTAATTTTTAAAAGGAAACACAACTTAAACAAATTAAGCAAGTCAGACTTGATTTATAAACTACTTACTAATCACGACGAAAAAAAGAGAGAAAATAATAATAATAATAAAAAAAATACAAGTTACTAATTAGCCATTCTTTTTTTTTATTCACAATTGGTAAACCCTTGGCATCATCTCACCTGGTGGTAAGTGACGATGTTGCCGAAGATGGAAGCGGGCTTACCAAGATTCCCCAACGCAATGGGGAACTGGCTATCTTATCTTCATGCCGGAACACGCCAATGATATTAACATTGATATTTGGCGGCAAGACTTAGATAAGATGGTGGTAGCTAGCCAGGCGGGCTTAGAAAATGCCCTTCCACCAACCAAACCGAGTCTTACAATTGACCACGCCGGGAATCGAACCCGCGACCTCCTGTGTAAAGCCAGTGACCTTTGTTGCTGGGCTACGGAGGCGGTTAAAAGGCCGTCCAATCAAAATAGCAGTGTGTGTGTATGTGAATGGTGTGAGTGTTAGTGTATGTGTGTGTTTGTGTGTGTGTGTATTTGTTTCACTTGTGTAAGTATGAATGTTGGTTACAAATGGCGATTCCTGGTGTTCTAGGTAAGCTCCAGTCGATTTAAGGCTGTTTTTCAACCGACATCCAAAAAAGAGGAGATTTTCAATACGAATGTATTTTTAATTTTTATATTTTTGATGTGTAACATCTTTGCTCTCGCTTTCCTGCAATTTTTGGGAGTGATTTCGTGAAATGGGACGGAAATGTGTAACAGGAAGTCGCGAATGCGCGGAATTCTACTTTACGAGAGTCCGACTCGCACTTGGTCGGTTTTTTTCGTTACTGTCAGATCCGCCACCCAGGTACAATATCGTCATCAAATCTAACTAACCTAAAGTATTTTGTCACATGTTACACATCATATGCGAGTACTGTAGGTCTCGCTCGATTTTTTTTTAATGTTTGTTACCTCACAAGGGGAACAGATAAAATTAACTCAGTGAAATTACTAACGATTTTTGCTGTAAACAGTATGCGACTCATCATAATTTTACCATCATCATATCTGCCGAAAAACGTCCACTTCTGGATAAAGGCCGGTCCTGCGCTGCCCGCAATCCATCGGCTTATAATATATCTACATATATATTTAAAAGGAAAGTCGTGTTAGTTACACCATTTATAACTGAAGAATGGCTGAACCTATTTTTATGATTTTTGTGTTTTTGCGTTTGTCTTCGTCCGGAACAAGATAATAATAAGTATTAAAATATGATATTCATCAATGAAAAATATTATCAGTCGAAAAATAATTAATTTTAGGGTAGGGTAGGGTAGTGTAGTGTAGGGTAGGGTAGTGTAGTGTAATGTGGAACGAAGTTCGCCGGGACAGCTAGTAATTTTAATAAACCTTACTCTATAAATTTTTCATCAAGTCTTCAATTTTTAGTTCACAAAAATCACAAAATGAGTACTTAAATGGCGGTGTTAAACTATGACGTCACTTCCAGGTAATTCAATTCAAACATTTCTAGAACAAAATATCAAAAACTACTGAATGGATCTGATTTAAATTTGGTAGGTAGATAGATTAGGACCTGATAAGGCGGGTCTTAGACGAAAGTGGAATTATTTTTGACAGATGATAAATATTAGCTCAAATGACTAGCAGTCATAGACTGTTCTATACCTCAGTTCTGTATTTTTTTTGGCACGTTCTGTAGCCTGAAAGGATCGATCGATGGATTTTGGAGTATATGTGGTGTGGTATATCTTCGTCTTGATCCCGTGAGTGACATAGGATACATTTTTACCCGACCGGCCAAAAAATAAGGGTTAAATTTAATACAGTCGGTGTTCAATTAATTCATGTAGCCTCCGTAGCTCAGAGGCAAAGTTCACTGGCTTTACACAGGAGGTCGCGGGTTCGATTCCCGGCGGGGTAAATTGTAAGACTCGGTTTGGTTGGTGGTAGGGCATTTTCTAAGCCCGTCTGGCTAGCTACCACAATCTTATCTAAGTCTTGCCGCCAAATATCAATGTTAACAACATTGATGTGTTCCGGCTTGAAGAGAAGTTCCCCATTGCGTTGGGAAATATTGGTAAGCCCGCTTCCATCTTCGGCAACATCGTCACTTACCACCAGGTGAGATGTTGTCAAGGGTTTACCAATTGTGAATAAAAAAAATAAAATAAAAAAAAGTAGGTATTTTTTATAGAACTCATTAAGATTTAAAAAAAATGTATTTTACGCTTTTCCAGATTGATTCGCAGATTCACCTACGTTATACGTTCCAGAAGTCTCGACGAGACATTTAGGTAAGGTACAAATAGATATCGTCATAAACGTATGTGGAGTAGGCAGGCCCGGATCTACTTCTACAGCCTCCAGTCAGTACAGTACAGCCAAAGTGTCTTAACGTGTGCGATTTTGATGAGGGTCATATGATCCCTATGGGGGGCGGGGGGGGGCTACATCAGACAAATATTTCATTTGTTGAAAAATTTGCCTAGGGGGTGGCAAATTGGGACTCTGATGTTGGGAGTATGGATGAACAGCCTAGAGGTAAGATACGAGTGCTTCAGTGGTAACGACGCTGTAGGCAGGTGCGGTCGCAGCCCGATAGCCTAACACTTTGGAGGTGGTAATCTTGCCTCAAGAACCACTACTAAGGGGTAATTTTAGAAGCTGGAAGATTTTCTTACAATGTCAATGATAAAGATTCGTTTGCGTGCAGAAATCACCTAGATAGCTTCTATTGTAGACGATAGGATGAGCAAAGTGAGTCCAAATAACTATTGCACCAATAGCATTTACACCAGACTAGTGTTGCAAAAAAACGTTTTTTTTTTCTGTGTTGAATAAAAACATGAAAAAAAAACCTTGAAAAAAACCACGTTTTTTTCTGTAACGTTGTTTTTTTTCACAAGTGCAGAACCTTAAATTTATATTTATAAGACAATTTACTATTGATATGATATGATTTAGAGTTTGTATCGAATATTATTATTTTTGTATCTACTTTATATTTCTGGTTCAATTAAAAAAACATGAAAATAATAAAAGTTTTTGGCGACATTAACGAAGTGTTCGATTACAAACGGGAATTCCCCGAACAGGCTAATAATATTGGATTCGCGGCAGGGGAATTCCCTTTATTCGTTGTTTGACTTGATCTTCACTCGGTGTGACCGTTATGTGCGAAGTTTTAGCCATTTTGGTAGTTGTATTCTTTTTTTTTGAAAAAAAAACCCGATCTTGAAAAAAAAAACAATGGTGCCAGGTTTTTTTTCATGTTTTTTTTCATAAACTTGAAAAAAAACTTTTGTTTTTTTTTCAATTTGCAGCACTACACCAGACCACAAACATACAAACACATTTTCACATTTATAATATTACAAGCTTTTGCCCGCGGCTTCGCCCGCGTGGACATTATTTTTGTGACTGTCTTAGAGGGTGCGCGGTGCGCGAGCCGCAACAGAGCACCAGAATAATACCACACCCTGGACACTTCATACAACGGGCCAGAAATTACGTTTCAAGAAAGGAATGGCCCAACAAACAAAATGGCGGCGAAATCCTTTAAGTTTGACAACCAAACTGTAACATTGTTTTATCAATCTGGGTGACGAGGGGGTGAGGTCGCAATCTAGAGAGCGGCAGGGAGTGTCCATACTGAATGTTAGTACTAATATATAAGGTCTAACAAAATTAGCTGAAATTTTAACTGGTGCTTGTACCCATGAACTGAACAACTTTCCCCATGAAACCCATAGTCAAATCGCAAAAAAAAAATTGCCTCCATACTAACTCGGATCAGCTGATCAGCCAACTTAGTATGGGAAGTTAAAATAGTTTCAGCTAATTTTGTTAGACCTTATATATACTTTGATAATACCTACTTATTTAACACTTATTTACCCTTTTGTATTATAGGATTTGGAATAATTATAAAATTATGTTGAGACCCATAGTCCCTTTAATAAGTTTTTTTTTTGAACTTTTCATACATACAAATCAGCTAATTGACTAATTTTGTACGTTTTTTTTAAGATTTGTCTATGAGAGCCCAGACACATAAAAGCGTTACGTTGTGGCGGCGCGTCGCAACGTGTCCTAGTACCGTAGCTTAGAGTAGTCTTTAGCTCTCCGCCATGGAACGTAAAAAGGATATCGCTCACAGATTTGGACAGAAGGATCCGCCCGTCTCCATATTTTACTAAGATTATCTTCATACAAGCAAAAAGTAGCGCCATCAGACATAACTCGTACGAACTAGCGTGGGCGAGAGTTGATGACAGTGCCGCGCTAAAATTGTCGCTTTAAAAACGCGTTTAATTAATTTGTTTACAAGAAAAAATACAATGTAAGGTTACTTAATGATGATACGATATTCCATGTTTCTTTTAAGCCTTTATGTCATGATTTTTACAGCCTCTAACAACACAATAAGGTATTTTTATATGGAATATCTTTCCACCGCCCTCTACGATTTCCCGCAGACGACTGAATCGCGAGTGTGCGAAACTTTCGATTTTCGCAGCAATTCGCTGGGAGCATTAGTCGCGTGCGTTGGCCCGCTCTCCGCGCCTGGTCGTCCGATGATGAAAAGGAGAGGGAGGAATGAGGTTGTGAAGCTCCAAGGCACACTCTCCGAAATGAATCCTTTAGAACACCGATAGACAGGCGACTTTGCGGCGATGCTCGAGGCTTTGGAGCCTGTTTGATACTTACCGATGAGTCTCCTAGCGCGTCGGTCAATAGAATCCAAGGCATTTAGCTGGTAACGATCCGTTCCATAAGTGAGATCAGTACTCCACACATGACCGAACTTAGAGGTTTATATCGATTTGGTTTGCCTGTAGAATGCAAATCTCTGTTTTAAAATAGGTTTAAAAAAGTTAGCGAATCGTGTTTCTGCAATTGACAAAATGAAGAATCAGGTTAAAAAATATCACTTCCTTATGTTTTGTAATTGCTGAGAAAAATCGTGATCCATGCGACCAAAGTTTCTAATGCGTCGTCCTATCATTGATGTTTGGCGGCAAGACTCTGAGTCTGAGATGGTGGTAGCTAGCCAGGCGGGCTTAGAAAATGCCCTTCCGCCAACCACACCAAGACCACCAAGCAAATATAGACTTAGCCGGGAATTGAACCCGCATCCTCCTGATATGAAGCCAATATACTTAACCATTACGCTACAGAGGCGGTCAAACACATAGTTATAAACAAAAAGTCTGTGCGGTCAACCGATAAATGACAAGGAAACGAACCAGTTCGAAAAAACCCATTTATACAGCCAAAATATTTTTTTCCAGTCCCATCCAAGCCCTCCCGTCGTCATCGCTACTGGAAAACCCAGCCGAGAAGGGTGGAACCCAAAAGGTATAAGTCGATTATCCAGGGTCGCAGGTTAACCCTTTCACGAGCAACGCAAATACGGCGTACAAGATAAAATTGAACCTTATTCGAGGTCAATACAGATCAATATTCACACAGCATCCCTGGCAAACATATTGGCAATTTAATGCTCGTGAAAGGGTTAATGTTTTATTTTTTCTAAAACAGTGATCAAGATTCTTAATATATTTTTAAATAGTTTATTTATGAAGATATTAAATAAACCTACAAATAGTTTGTAGATAAACCGAATTAAGAGGACTGTAAACCTGCGACTTTTGAAGTAACACTTCTTTACGCACGCTTGACTTGGGGAGTAAGCTGGTGAATACGTTACGCGAACGGTGATTAAGTTTTACTTCAGTCGTGTTACATCAATTGAGGAATTCGCTAAAATTACTCCTGTTAATCCTCCTACAGTAAATAAAAATACGAATCCTAATCTACAAAGTATTGAGGGACTATAATTAATTAAATTATTAATTAAATTAAGCGTCGGTGGCTCAACCGGTAACGACTCGGTCCATCTAACTAGAGGTACCGGGTTCAAATCTGGATGGCCAATGTACCAATGAGTTTTTCAAAAAACTTACGTACATACTTACCGATTGCTTTAACGGTGAAGGAAAACATCGTGAGGAAACCTGCACACGCCTGCGAAGAAACTCGAAGGTTGTGTGTGAAGTCGACCAACCCGGGGAATCTCGGTAAAAGTGGTTTTACCGAGATTCCCCAACGCAATGGGGAACTGGCTATATTATCTACAAGCCGGCACACGTCAATGCTGTTAACATTTATGCTTGGCGGCAAGACTTAGATAAGATGGTGGTAGCTAGCCAGGCGGGCTAAGAAAATGCCCTTCCACCAACCAAACCGAGTAATACGAAGTTAGACTCCGCTAGGAATCGAATCCGCGACCTCCTGATATGAAGCTAATGGACGTTACGTTGCGCCATGGAGGCGGTTCAGTTTATGATTGTCCAAACTCCTTGTCTATGGTTTGGACAACCTCAAACTAAGAGTTTAGAATTCTAGTCTATGATTGTCAGATTTTCTACGTCTGTTACAGGCAGCCAAAGGGATGCCACAGTACGCATCCAGTCCGAACCTCTCTGGAGTCGCCTCAACTAAGAAATCCTCTCCCCTGAGGAGACGTAAGCGTTTAGAAACCGTCTCTAATCCCAACTTGAACTCCAAAAAAAAGGCCCAAGAAAAAGAAGGAAAGCTAGCTAAACTAAAACGACGCCTGCACCTCAATTCGTTCAAAGTTAATGAATCTACAGGTGCAATAGAAGAGGAAGACGGCAAAACGAACTAAATAGTAAGTTTCAAGCTTTTATTGCTAATTTCGTGTTGAGGACATGAGCGCCCGCGCCGGCAGAATCATTAACAAGGGGAAGCATCTACATTCTAATCAATATATCAGCTCATATATGTCCCCACCGAGGGGCTCGAGCCTACCCTGAATTAGGGCGATCGGGACTTAGTCGACCACGCGGGTCCAGTGCGGGTTGGTCGACTTCACAGACACCCTTCGAGTTTATTCGCAGGCGTGTGCAGGTTTCCTCACAATGTTTTCCTTCACCGTTAAAGCAATCGGTAAGTATATGTACGTATTAAGTTTCGAAAAACACATTGGTACATTGGCCGCCCGGATTTGAACCCGGCACCTCTGGTTAGGGGGATCGAGTAGTTACCGGTTACTCCACCGACGCTTTTTTTACAGTCTAATAGGAATGACGAATTCTAGTCATCTGAGTTACTTTTTATCATCTGTCAAAAATGACATTTTGTTCTAAAAATGTTAGAAAAACCTAAGCGTGACGTCATAGTTTAGCAGCGTCATATACGTGCTCATTTTGTGATTTTGGTGAATTTAAAATTCGAATACTTGATGGAAAAAAAGCGAGTAAGGTTTTCCGAAGTTTAAATAGCAAGGCAATTTAGTGATCAAGAGTTTATAAATTATTTCCGATGCTGTCGTCAGCCCTATTCTTTGCATTTTGAAATGCAGTAGGTACAACCCGAAAGCGATATAATATATGAAGGCTCCGAAGCCCTGTCAGGAGGGTCTGCCATGATTTTTTAACCAATGCGTAGGTTAAGTGACGACTATTTGTAACAATACAACGCAGTTAACGACAATACTTTAATCACCTTTAGAATTATAATTTAGATATTAGAACAAAGGATCGATAAGATTGAAACGGATAGGATTATGACGTTCCACTAGCGTTCCACCGATACGCGTGGACGCGTGCGCTTCGATCGTTTGACAAATCCAGAATGACAACTTGAGTAAGATGGCCGCCCTTCCAGCGTTCGGTGTTACGTCAGTTTCGTTCAGAAACTAGGCAGTCAATCAATCGAGTAGTAGGTGGCGCTACTGAGCCGATTCTCCCGTGGCGCCGTCATATACTTAAAATCTGAGTTTTAAAATGCACATTATATTATGTTAACATCATTTCTCATATTGTAGGATTCGGTAAACAATAGCTGAAGGTGATCTCTTCGAGCACAGAAGAGAACGAGATATCAATCTTTCTTTCACCTGTTTACTCTTCCTTGTTGCTATCAATAATCATTTGTCCAACACAACCAATATCTATAAATGGGCGAACACAGCGAGCCCGAAATTTTTGAAGTAAAACTACTTTACGCACGCTTGACTTGGGGAGTAAGCTGGTGGATGCGTGACGAGAGCGTTACGGAAGTGTGATCGGGCGAGGCAAACGGAAGTGGAGGGGCATATATAAATTAGTGAAGATAGAAAGAAAGATACTATTTATTTTTGTTTACCAACAAAATCAGTTGTT
This sequence comes from Coleophora flavipennella, assembly GCA_947284805.1. NCBI lineage: Eukaryota > Metazoa > Arthropoda > Insecta > Lepidoptera > Coleophoridae > Coleophora > Coleophora flavipennella. The sequence goes on from OX369308.1 coordinate 54,945,702, forward strand.
AAAACAATCAAAACAAACATATAGGATTAAAAAGATTTGATAATATTCAGAGGATATTAAAACTCTTTTCAACCGACTTAAAAAAGTAGGAGGTTCTCAATTCGACTGTATGTTTTTTTGTATGTTTGTTACGCGATATCTTCGCTAATTGTGCTCCGATTTTCAAAATTCTTTTTTTATTTGAAATAATATACTCCCGAGGGGGTCCCATTGTCACCAAGTCAGTATCTGATGATGGGATCCCAGGGAAATCTAGAACAACCCTCAAATTTTATAGGTACATATTACGTGTTTCATGTATTTCCTAAAACTATTGAAGTTTTGGCGTCTGGAAGTCATCATCTTATCATCATCACATGAGCTGATGAAGGAAGGTAGAACTCCTTAACGGTTAGGATTTGGAGGATAATTCTTTAAAAATTTTACGTAGACCGATAGTTGTATTCTTTCAGGTTATTCTGATGAGCTGATGATGAAAGATTTAACTCCTTAACTTTCATGCTGTTAAGATGATGAAGATGGAAGCCACAGGAATCTGTATCTGTTAATGAAAATTAAGATTTGATGGTTCCTATTGGCGAGTGGGTGATTGGGTATATCGTTGTTAGATAGATAGCATTATCACTAAAAATAAATAAAATAAAAGTTTAAAAAACTTAAAAACCGACTTCAAAATGAATTTCACTCAAAAGTATAAAATAATATTATTATACTTAGATACACGACATTAACCAACAATAACGAAATCAAAGGGGGGTAGGAATTAAATTTGGGGCCTAAAATTTATTTTGAGTCCTTCTTAAAACACTAATGTGGTGAAACAGTACATACGCGGAAAGGTCTTGCTGCCCATCCTCCAGTGACCCCTTAATAGTCTCATACGACACCCTCGACACGAGATGAGGTGGTGCTATTCTATGGCCACACCACCTAGCAATTTGCTTGCGCGTGGACTATATGCTTGAGTAAATACTCATGAGTCCTTCTCAAAACACTAATGTGGTGAAAAAGTACATACGCGGAAAGGTCCTGCTGCCCATCCTCCAGTGACCCCTTAGTCGTCTCATACGACACCCTCGAGAAGAGATGAGGTGGTGCTATTCTATGGCCACACCACCTAGCAATTTGCTTGCGCGTGGACTATACGCTTGAGTAAATACTCATGAGTCCTTCTCAAAACACTAATGTGGTGAAAAAGTACATACGCGGAAAGGTCCTGCTGCCCATCCTCCGGTGACCCCTTAGTCGTCTCATACGACACCTTCGAGAAGAGATGAGGTGGTGCTATTCTAAGGCCACACCACCTAGCAATGTGCTTGCGCGTAGACTATATGCTTGAGTAAATACTCATGAGTCCTTCTCAAAACACTAATGTGGTGAAAAAGTACATACGCGGAAAGGTCCTGCTGCCCATCCTCCAGTGACCCCTTAGTCGTCTCATACGACACCCTCGAGAAGAGATGAGGTGGTGCTATTCTATGGCCACACCACCTAGCAATTTGCTTGCGCGTGGACTCTTTGCTTGAGTAAATACTCATGAGTCCTTCTTGAGACACTAATGTCGCTTCTGTTATCGCTTTGCTAGTTTACCATATTATGCTGTGGTTCATTTCGGAAGAAAAACATACAAACTCACTTTCAGTCAAGACTTTTAAGAGGGGTGCTCTAACATCTATGATCATGAGAGTATATGCTATCCTAAAACCTTAACTTCATTAATGATGATTTCCTTATCTGCTTTACAGCTGACTTCAAGCCGCGGACGTTAGCTCCTGTTCTAACTCCGAAAGAAAATCGCAAGCCAAGTCCCAATTAACCCAGCTGCAATAGAATGAATTTCAGCATATCAACTACACCCAGGCTAGCCAGTGTTAAGAAACAATAGATCACAAAGTTTTACTATTAGTCTGTTTAAAAAATGCCTTTATTTTTTTACGTGCTGTTTTTTAGTCCTTTTTTTTTCATTTTTATCCTTAAGGGAGGCTCGAGTTTCCACACAAACGTAGTTCCGCTTTAATACAAAAACTAAATGCTGGTTTAAATCCAAGCTTTGCGAATGTATTGATTACACACATATCTATGTTTGTAATTAGTTTTCGATGTACTACGGGTAATATAAAACGGAAAAAAATAAGTGAAGTTTAAATTTTTCAGTACAAAACTAATTTAAGCCTTCGTTTAGTTATGTTTAAATTTACTAGGATGAAAGCGAATTACAAACATCGACATGTATCTACTAAATATATTTACAAAGTTTGGATTCAATTCGGCATGTACTTTTTGTATTAAAGCGGAACTACGTTTGTATGGAAATTCAATCCTCCTGGGGACCCTTAAGATATAGATCAAAAATTCAAAATAAGTACAAAATGAAAAGGTGACTTACTGGTATATCAACGCACACTCGAAACCACTGAACGGATTTCCCTGAAATTTGGAATAAAGACAGTTATGAAGACGTAGGCAGCTGCTAAGAAAGGATTTGGGGAAATTCCTACGGTAACACCAAAAAACAGGATCTGTGCGGGTGAAGCCGCGGGCACCCACTAGTGTTATATACCTTACTTCCCTTTTTTTGTTTAATTCAATATTTTCTGATTTTAGCCTTTACTTTTTTTTGTGTAGTTTAGATAAGAATATTATTAATAGTTAAAATGGGTAACTAGCAAACAACATGATTACTGTTTTACGTAAGTTTTCTTATTAGGGTAAAATCAGGACAGTTGCCCCAGGGGTATAGTTGCTCCGATTTTAATTACTCTAGTTTCGTAGATGAATCTCATGCTATTTTATTAATATATCGAAAGATTACCTAACTACCACTAAGTTGACGGTGTCTCATGTCTCTGTGCGATTGCATGGGAAGGCAAAATGCGTTAAAAGTTTTTGTGCGGTAGATGTCCTGATTGTCGGCGGGGCATCTATCCTAATCGTAATTTACATGGATAAAGCAACTATCCCCTATGTGGGATAGATGTTCCTAAATATAGAGGTCCTCAAAGATCGCTAATACTCTAAAAATATTAAAGATAACGTTTTTGCTCTTCATAAATTTGTAGATATATAACCAAAGTACGGGCCAGTTTTATAAATAAAGTACTTAGCTTTTTGTACTGATAGATATAGAGTGATTTCAAAAAGTGTGGCAACTATCCGGCTTCTACCCTATATCATAAGGAGCGTTGCTGTCTTTGAGAAAACTATTATATAATTAGTATTAATTTAATTAAATCTTATGCATGGGCTTTTTAAAATCGAGTTTTATTTTTTTTCCTTGTTCTTAGCCTTTTTATTCTCTTTTGTAGTTCAAATACAGACTGTAACAAAACTGAAGTAGGAGAAGTCACTGAGGTTTATTTGTAATCTCAGAACAACTTTCCTCAAGAACCATAGTCAATTAAAAAAATCAAAGTTCCATACAAAAACCGGCCAAGTGCGAGTCGATCTCGCGCAAAGTAGTGTTCCGTTGTCATAACAAAATAAATGTATACTTTAAGAAACAAAATTATATTTGCAGTTGACAATAGAAAGTCTGATGAACTTTTGACAAACCAACTGCACATCTTAAGTTGGTCGACTATTACTCATAAACTAAGAAAGCCTACATAACCGTGATAGTCTTACTACGAATATTTAAATTTTTTCAGATGCCCTGGTTTAACTAAACACTTGACTCTAACAAAAAAATTGCACTTTTAAGCTTAATAATTCGCAAACAGATCCCTATCAAAGAGAATATAACAAACTTGATCCCTGTAACTAAAAACGGTTTTACCAAACCCTCAATAGTTTTAAAATACCTATCCAAGAATATCCCAAACGATGTCAATGAAAAAACAATCACTCCCCTCTTTAAATGTAGGGTACATTAAAAAATATGATGTGTAACATGTGACAAAATACTTTAGGTTAGTTAGATTTGATGACGATATTGTACCTGGGTGGCGGATCTGACAGTAACGAAAAAAACCGACCAAGTGCGAGTCGGACTCTCGTAAAGTAGAATTCCGCGCTTTCGCGACTTCCTGTTACACATTTCCGTCCCATTTCACGAAATCACTCCCACAAATTGCAGGAAAGCGAGAGCAAAGATGTTACACGTCAAAAACATTTTTTGAAGATTTTAGTGTACAACTTTATCGGCTTGATCAATATGTATACCCATGACATTTTACAGCATTCTAGTACTAATAGTCTATGAGCTAAGACGCGGACAGACAGACGGGCAGCCATGGCGAAACTCTAATAATTCCTTGTTGAGCCCTACGGAACCCTAAAACTGAACAAAACCGGCTGATCAATTTATATAACCATTAAAAATTACTGGATTCTACAGAGAATTTGATGATATCCCAGTACAATCTGGTAAAATTTCATGGAAACTCTGTAAAATCCAGTTGATTCTAATGGGAACCTTCAGTGTCCAGTTGAATTTGATAAAATCTTGGTAGTTTTTGGTGAAATTGGATGGAAACTTTTCAGAATCCAGTAGGATCCATTTTAAATCACTGGATTCCACAGAAAATTTGATAATATCCTAGTTTATCCTGATGAAATTTCATGGAAACTCTCTAAAATCCAGCGGATTCTAATGGGAACCATCGGTTTCCAGTTAAATTTGATAAGATCTTTGTAGATTTCGGTGAAATTTGATAGAAAATACCTAGAATCTAGTAGAATTCATTAAAAATCACTGAATTTTAAAGGTTCCCAGTAGATGCCACTGGATTATAAAGGGTTTTCATAAAATTTCACAAAAAAAACTACCGAGATCCCTTTGAATTCAATTGGACCCTGCAGGTTTCCTCCGGATTCTAAAGGGATCTTTTCCCTGAAAATTTCAACGGCTTCTACCGAGAGACCATTCAGTCCCCCAGGTTTCCATGGGATTCCATGTACACTATCAGTTTCTTGGGAAAAGCTTTAATGGCGCTTGCACTTTCATTTAAATCTGTGATACAATTCTGTAGATTTATTCCTAAAAAAGAGAGGGAAAGTTGAGACCATTCGTTTCAATTAAATTATTGATTTATGTTATTAATTGTAATTAACATTGATGTAGACCGTTTGAATTTAAGATAACACCATATATTATTACAATAATAAATTAAAAGGGTATTTATTGTCTAGTTTCTAGATAACAGGGTCAAATATTTTTTTTTCACAGAGCGTTTCACTTTACGCAAAGTTTAGTTATTTCAGTAATAGATGAATATCGACATTTTATTAACAGTTACAAATTTTAGTGAAAATCAACCCTAGCGATTTTAGTTGAAGAGGCTATAGTTATTCCAGTTACAAAGGTTTTTATAGTTCCAATAATAAAGGATCGGGACCGGGAGTTCAATCCTAGTTTTAGACGTTTTTCATATATACAAGGTGTAACAAAATTGGTGTAGGTCCCGTTAACGGGGGATTCTACTCATCATACTAAACAACTTTCCCCAAGGAACCCATAGTCAATTCTCAAAAAAAACTTGGACCCTCCATACTAAAATGCACAAAATCAATCAATACTAATGTATGAGGAAAAAAAGTGTGTGTGTCAGCTCCGACGTACAACTGGAGTTTACTCCTTACTAATGATTATAAATGTGTTGGAGGATGGCGGCCAATTTTTTAAATTCTGAAAACGGATTCGTGATTAGGGACCTCAGGGACCCCCAGATATCGATTTTGGAAGCAATCGGTGCAGTAAGTAAAAAATTCAAAATGGCGGCCACTTTTATCAATTCTGACAACGGATTCGTGACAACGGATAAGGGACTTCAGGGACCCTCAGATATCGATTTTGGAAGCATTCCGTCCAGTAACTAAAAAGTTTAAAATGGCGGCCACTTTTCTTCAATTCTGACAAGACAAATCTAACAACACTTCACACTCCAAAATCCATCTAGCCGTTTAGGCTACAGGACGAGACACACACATTACATACATTACGTACACTACATACACATTACACGCACATTACAGACAAATTACAAACATTACACACACATTACATACACACTACACATACATTACACACATTACACAAGCATTACACACATTACATACACATTACACAAGCATTACACACATTACACACATACACACATTACAGACAAATTACAAGCATTATACACATAACACACACACACACACACATTACACACATATTACACACATTACACACCTTATATATTATGAAAATCAATTCTTAAGGAGTAAACTCCAAAAATACTTCAATAACATAGGTATTTCAAATAACGTGACACGGTCATTCGATCACTAGATTTTACTCCTCATATTTTTTCATACCGGGCGCCATAAATGAAAATCAATTCTTAAGGAGTAAACTCCAAAAAAAATAAATTATTTTTTCTATCAAAGTTGTTCAGTATGATGAGTAGAAGCCCCTGTTAACGGGAACTACACCAATTTTGTTACATCCTGTATAAGGTGTAGCAAAATTAGCTAAAACTATTTTAACTGGTGCTTCTAAGCATGAGACTGAACAACTTTCCCCATGGAACCCATAGTCAAATCGCAAAAAAAAATTTGGCTCTCCCATACTAACTCGATCAGCTGATCAGCCAACTTAGTATGGGAAGTTCAATTTTTTTTTGAGATTTGACTATGGGTTTCATGGGGAAAGTTGTTCAGTTTCATGGGTCGAAGCACCAGTTAAAATAGTTTCAGCTAATTTTGTTAGACCTTATATACAGGTTGACTTTTAATTAGTTCTTGATAACAAAAAGTAAGCATTTACTCGTGATTACAAACAAGTTTCCCAAAGAAACAATATGTCAAATCAGAAGAAAAAAGTTGAGTCTCGATACATATCAAGTTATCAAATCGGCAAAAATGTATAAAGGACCAATTTTTTTTTTCATATTTGACATATAGTTTCTTTGGGCAAGTTGTTTGTAATCACGAGAACATTCATATCCTTGCTATCAAGAATTAATTAAAAGTCACCCTATATAAAACTAGCTTTTGTCCGCGGCTTCGCCCGCAAGGATATCGTTTTCATGACTGTATAGCTGGTGCCAGCGACTTCGGGTGATGGTTCTCTAACCTATGGTAAGCTATCTCGGGAAGTAGGTGTATGTAAAATGCGCTAAAACTATTTTGAATAAATACCGTTCACAGTTTTGTACGGCCCTGTACACATCATTTCCTTTTCTTGGAGATATCGCGTGACAAACTTAACCACCTGGATGCCTTCCCACGGATTGTGTCGTCTTAACAAATTATTACACAGTGTGACGAATCGGGGGCGGTCAAATATTGAATGGTACAGTCAGAGAGAAAAGCTGTTCGTGCATCCCTACGTGGTAGCTAAATTCTGCGCTTCATAATTATTTGGTCGAACTAAATACTTAATTATAAGGAAAACATCGTGAGGATACCTGCACACGCTTGCGAAGTAAATGGAAGGTTGTGTGTGAAGTTGACCAACCCGCACTGGGCCCGCGTGGTCGACTAAGGCCAGATCGCCCTAATTCAGGGTAGGCTCGAGCCCCTCGGTGGGGACGTATATGAGCTGATATGATGATGATAATGAATTACTAAAACGAGATAAGGGTAAGCCGCTGGAAGTGAAGAATATGAGGCTATACGTAATAAGTGGGAGGCCTCCCTACGTTACGTTTTTTCGGTGCGCGTTCTCCACTCTAGAACGTTACTGAGTTTTCGTAGTAATCCAATCAGAAATGAGGAGACCCGTTTATACAAATAGATCATAGAATCGCTTATACACTTATAGCGTAGGATATTTTTTAAAAATAGTAAATTACTATTACGGTCTTTTAGTTCTCTTAAGGGGATCCCTCTACCTTGTACGTAGTTCGCTGTAGTTACAGATAGAGCTGTGCCAAAAGTGGCTACTCTTAGCACTGCTATCTGTAACAACTATGTTTAGATAGGCAATAGTTTCTGAATAAATTATAAGTTCCCATTCCTCAGTATTCAATTCCATTCCAAAGTAACCGACATAGCTCTCAGAATTGCTAAACTTAAGTGGCACTGGGCGGAGCACATTGCTCGTAGAACAGATGGCCTTTGGGGTAGTAAAGTACTCGAGTGGCGACCACGCACCGGAAAGCGTAGTGTAGGCAGGCCTCCCACTCAGTGGACCGATGACCTGGTGAAGGTCGCGGGAAGCCGCTGGATGCGGGCAGCGCAGAACCGGTCGTCGTGGAGATCCTTGGGGGAGCCCTATGTCCAGCAGTGGACGTCCTTCAGCTGATATGATGATGATGACCTATTCCTAAAATTCTTCGTTATATCAGCTAGTTTTTTTAACTGATTGAGGCGCTAGTCAGCTGGGCGTAATCCGTTTGGATTTTGCTCAGATTAAATAAAGCTTTTCTTCGCGACTGTCTAAAACAAATCTTTGAATAATTTCCCACATAATAATGACGCTCAGCTTTGTTCAACCATTGTTAGTTCTCCAAACTATCAATAACTAAAGGCTTAACCCATGATTAAATCAAATGGTTAATGAGTCTGCTTGGTAAGACGAACATTATTTTTATATACCTACACTTCTAGGATACAATATGTCTGTGAAAAGACTAGGGATTGCATAATTTTGAGGGCCTATTTCGCCTAACTTCTACAAAAAATACATTTACGTATTTTATTCTACCAGAACTTGGGCGTCCGAGCGTTGTTTAGAGTCTCCTAGGAATGTAAATGAGAAAAATTATTCTCAGCAATGACTCTGATAGATACACTTAGAAAGTAAAACATTATCTAAATACAAAATTTCATACAACTCGTTAGAGCCGTGTCCGAGAAACAAATTTAGTATATACAGGAATTGGGCTGCTCCCTTAAAGTAATCAGATACGATAGATTTTGGATAGAGGAATAATTACTTTTGCGGTCTCCTTAAATGTACACACACTTCGTTGACCGGAGTATGCAAGGTGTTACACAATTGGTTTAGGAGTTGTTAACTGGAGTTTAAATTTGAAATGTCAAATTTGATAATAAACGTTTTTCTTATTTAAAGAATGAAGTAAGTCTCTTGAAGTTCAAGAGATAGCAGTATAATCACACAATATGTAAAATTTGTTAAGCGGGAATGGTCTGGCTCCATGATATAAATTTTACTAAAAGTAAAAATTGCGAAGAGAGTGGGTGGTCTACGTTCTCAATTTTTTTTAGTAAAAATCTGTAGTAAAATGGTCAACAAAAACTCGCACATCTAGTAATGCTATGGAAAAGTGCTGAAAAAAGGCAAGCTTTTCCTTCTAAACATTGGGTTACTTGTACAATCTGTTTGATTTCATTTGCATAATAAGCCTCAGTTAATGACTCGTATACTAATTTTACACGATTTTTAAGCCGAGTTCCTAGAATTTTTTTTGGTGACAAAAAATATTGATACATTCACACACACACGAACCCACACCCACATACACACACATATACTTACACACACAAACACTCACACACGCAAGCACGAACGCACTTAACTTTTATGTGAACTGGCCCACTTGTTTCAATGTTTTGTGTTATATTTACGAAAAATACATATTATTAGTTCTGAACGCTTTACAACTGTTTTCATAAACTTTGTGACGGATGTAAAAATGTATGAAGCGACAGTAATGCACCACTCGATAGTGATGTGGAATAGTAAAAATCTTAAATAGTGATGTTCTATGTATTATTACTTACTATATCTATGATAATGTGTTTAGTTACTAGAATTATTTCGAATAAAAATATTATATTGTATGTACTGCTTTACATAGATATTTTTATAACTTGACATCACGTTTTCAGTTTGATTGAACTATTAGTTGTAGAATTGATTTATCCGTGGCATATATTTTTTAAGTGGCATTCCAAAAATGTGGATTAAAAATGTTGCAATACAAAAAATGCTACACAGTAAAATAAAGCATATTTTTAAGGAGGCTTCTACTCGTAAAACTGAACAACGTAAAATCGTAGATTTTCATACATTTTTGGATTCCCATACATTTTTGGACTCCCAAACATTTTTGGCTATGAATTGATCGAGTTGTATGGGAGAACAAAAGTGGTTCAGTTTCATTACTAGAAGCTTCTTTAAAAAAAACATGCTCTCTCTTACAATCTGTATGTATGTCAGTCTATGGTTCCCTTACCACAGGGAATCTTAGTGTGGGGTCAGGTGACCATGTCTGATTTTTCCCTAATTTTTTGTTGATTAAGGAGTAGTCACCGCACAGTAGCGCTCTTATCAGTTTTATTGTTATTTCTTTTATTTGAATAAGAAAATGCAAAAAGTAAGACGTGTCACTGTAGTACATAAAAAAAAACAAAAGTTTTACACTAGATTTACAGCAGTAAACCGCTGTACAGTCCCAATACTAGAATGGAAACTTCACTTGTAGCGATTTTCATTGTGCCGTAAACCCATACGTACCACTTAGTACTACCAAAGTATATATATTAGTACTAACATACAGTATGGCCACTCCCTGCCGCACTCTAGTTTTCGACCGCACCCCCTCGTCACCCTGATTGATACAGATTGGTTACAGTTTGGTTGTCAAACGTATGGGATTTCGCCGTGATTTTGTTTGCTCCGTCATTTGTTTTTACAAATGTAATTTCACGACCGTTGTATGCAGTGTCCGGGGTGTGGTACTACTGGAAATATAAAATGTGTATTTTTGTGTACTACAGTGACACCGTCTCAAGTTTTCCACTTTCTTATTAACTTACAAGAAATAACAATAAAGTCTACGAGGGCGCCGCTGTGCGGGGACTACCCCTTAACTAACAATGTGTGTCGTTGATTTAATACACAACTTTGTAAAATCTACAGTAAAAAATATACAGGTGTAACAAAATTTGTGTAGGTCCAGTTAACTGGAGGTTCTACTCATCATACTGAACAGCTTTAGTTTTATGACTGCTGAAATGGCAAAAAAAACTATACAAATCGATCACATAACAGATTTTGCCCAATTTTGTATGGAGGGTCCGATTTTTTTTGAGAATTGACTATGGGTTCATCGGGAAAATTGTTCAGTTTGATGAGTAGAACCCCCCAGTTAACAGGACCTACAACAATTTTGTTACATTCTGTATAGGGTGGCTTGAACGAAGGAAGCATTTCAGGAGGTGAATGAAACTGAACAACTGTCTTCAAAAACTTACGGTCGATTCTTAAAAAAAGTACTTTTTTATTGAAATCGATTGAAGCGTATTAGGGAAGTGGTTTTTTTTGCGAATTCTCCATCATTTCTAAGGCAAAAGATGTTCTGTTTCGTGTTCACATTCACCCACTGAAATGCGTCGATCGTTCAACCATTCAACCATTCACAGTGTCTTAAGTATGTACGCATGGTCCAATAAAACATGGTCTTCTATGCCGGGAGTGACACCTGCTTATTTATATATCACCGTCCAGTCGCCACTTTATAGCTAAAAATACGAAATTGAGGAATCTTAAAATGTGATAATTTGGCTTAAAAAAATTTGGAATAATTATTCAACTTTTTTTTTAATACTCAAATGAAACGATTTTTAGATATCACGATATCACATTTTTACGGCATCGGTGATGATTGGCTATGGCGTAATCAAGTGTTACCCACGTGAACACTGTTTCTTGGAATGGAATACCAGGCGCAGTGTATACCATGTATGTACGTACATATCTGTCTCTGTTTCCCATAGTATGGGGATTATAGTGATTTTTTTTATTATTATTTATGTTGACTGTGTGCTGTTGTTTTAATACACAAGATTGTATCATCTACAGTTAAACGTATATTTACGTTTAGTAATATTTATATGCCACGGTTAATTACTTTTTTAAATATTTTAGATTACTGTGCAATCGTTGACGAATACAAAATATTATACTATCACAAACAAGGTAATGGATTATTGCAATGTTTTCAGCGTCGAAAAATGTATTGATTTGTTTTTGAAACTAGTAGGGTAGTTGACTGCTGGTGTGATCTGAGTTTCATCTGTCAAAAACGACATTTTATTATAAAATGTTTGAAGTAGCTTTGTGGCGTCATAGTTTTTTAGCATTATTGATGATGCCTTGGCCTCGTTGTGAAAATTATTCACCATCAACTATGAATTTAAAAAATAAATAGAGATGATGCCAATAGCCTACCAATTGTAAATAAAAATAAAGATAACTATATAAAATAAAAAAAGTTGAGGAAAGTTGATGAGAGTCGAAAAAAAAGCAGACGGAAGTGGAAAAGACAAAATTTTGAAAAACATGATAATAAAAACACATTAAAAAGAATATAATATCAAAAAAGATCGAAAATATAGTAGAGGATGACTTCGTCACAGTACTAATTTACAAGATTTTATTAATTAGCAAATTGAAGACGTTATGCAAAACATAGTGAGATTTTTGAAATTTGCGTAGGAGAGCACTTTATTCCACATCAATAAGGCACTGGATATACTACACAGTACCTATTTAAAATAAATTATAAAGTATTTTTCACCAAATGGCATTTCTCCAACAAAATATCAACATTTTTACATTAATAAATGCAATTGCATTAATACATTTTCAATTTTATATTTATTAAAATCACTAAATTAGAGTTTCAAAAATATTGACGTCACAAGCCAGTAGTAACACAAGCAATTCCAGAGCAAAATGTCGCTTCTGATAGCTGATAAAAAGCATCTCGAATGACTAGTTGTCAAACACCCATATTATTTACAGTTTATTTACAAGCTTTTATTTAGTTTCACCTGTCCCGGTGTCTGTAATGAAATCTTGCAAGTTAAATTTGAACCATTTTAGCTGAAATTTTGCATGCATACGTATATCGCGTGACACTAAAAGCTTGTACCAAAAAGTTTCAAATTAATTTTATTGCAATCGTCCCTATCTTATTTTAATTTAATCACACACAAGCTTCACAATTACGAAGAATGGCGTTTTTTTTTAAGTTTCGGGTCGCTACACCGAAATGAGACCTACACAATTGGTGTACTACTTGTGAAACACTGCAACACTCCTCATGGATTCGAAATATTGTTTCATGAGCGCTTGTAATAACTGATAACTCTTAGCACTTATTTTCTTCAGCATTGTACAGGGTGTAACAAAATTTGGGTCGGGCCCGTTAACTGGATGTTATCCTCGTCGTCGTAATGAACAAATTTCCATGTCAATTCATGTTTCTCTGTGACAAGGGGACAAAATTATATTTTGTTTCGAGGGTGTTAGTTTGAATCCTGTGCTTAGCGAGGATTCAATATACGTCATCACCTGAGAATAAAATATTTTGGCGCCGCGTGACACGCACAATTTTTCATCACAACCTATGAGAAAAAGAAACTAGTTTGCACCTGTAGATATTGGTTTGAGTGTTCTGTCTTGTGATTGGTCCGCGTCCGTATCAGAGTACGAACGCGGGCCAATCAGAAGAGAGAAAGGAAACTTCCTACAGGGAGCTAAGTAGAATTTTGTTCGCACTTATTGAGGAACCAACCGTCGTTTTTCGAATAGGTGTGAAATTTTTTTTTTATTTCTCTTTACGATTACGAAGAACCTCTCTCTCTTTTTCTCTCCCTGTCTCTTACGGTGATAAGCCATCTTTTCTTTTTTGGAGAAGTCGGTGTGGATTCCTTAGGGAAAGTAATTGAAGAAGCCCCAGTTAACGGGTCCTTCACTAATTTTGTCACATCCTGTATAAACGAAACATCTTCCATATTCTTTAAATACTAAATTATTTAGCGTATATTTTGTGTTAAGTTCTTAAATGTTCCTAGATTTGTATTTTTTTTAAGATACACGTTCTAACACGAGATTTTCGGTGTGTTTGCGGTACCAATCTTGCGATATTCTTAGCGGTGCGGGACTTACTTAAAACTAATTTTGGGTGCGGGACCCTAAAAATCAAAAAGGTTACAAACTAAAAAAAATGACGATAAGTGAATGTACTCCAAAAGTTGCCTAAAATATGTGGCTATTTCGGTACAACATAGAGTACGAAGGATATTTTAAAGGGGGGATCCATGTTGTACTCTAGAGTACAGGAAAAATTGTTTTTTTTTTACTTCTCTTAGAAGCCAGTTTTCACGGGAAGATCAATATTATTTGCGAATGAAGTTTATGTCGATTCTGAATCGTCCCTTATATAATATACTGATATGTTATATCAGTCGTATTTTTATCACATTTTTCCCGCAAATTGTACCGCTCCGGCATAGTAAAAAGAAAGGATAGTAGGTTATCTTCATACAATGGTACATCAGTTTGTATGTGTGCGCGTCAGTAGGCAGGCGCGCACACTACAATAATAAAAACGTGTACTTTAGTAAAAGGAAATAAGTCGTTTTCATTATTATTGTAGTGTGCGTGCGTGCCTACTGACGCGCACACATACAAACTGATGTACCATTGTATGAAGATAACCTACTATTCTTTCCTTTTACTATGGCTCTGGTGTTAAGGGTGCGTTAAATGATAGAATTTGTATTCAATCACAAAACGAATTCTTCTTTGATCGGAACAGGCATTTATTCGTGTTATTAATAATTACATTATGGATTTTATGATATTCTCACACAATAAATGTTTAGTGTACTAATACTAGTTGTAGTCGCTATTCAACCATCACAAGATACTTTTACATCGTACAATATTATTATGGTACCAAGTACATTATATGAAATATAGTAAAAATGCGTCAAAAAAATCTGAACATTAACTAGTGTTCTAGTTTTCATGATTCCACTATGAAAACTAATTAATATTGTTTTACATTATTTGGAATAAAAAAATAATATTTTAGTAATATTGACGTACATTTGCTGTTATTCCTTTCTTATTTATTGAAATAAAAATTAAAGTTTTTCGACCATGTCGGCTCTTAGAAATTACAGATAACGATGAAATTTTTAAAAGAAGGAAAAAAAAATTGTACCATGAGGATGCAGTAGAGAAGTTTAATAGATTTTTTTTTTAATTAAATCTGGTATCTTTATGTAGTGTAAGGTTTTTTTTCGGGGTGTATGGATAATACCTGTATAAATTAGATTATTCATAGAGATTCTGGAGAGGTAGTGTTAAGTTATAGAGCAAAAGCTCTGTCCATAGTTCTAAAAACAAGTTTGGGTTCTTTTAGTGAAAAAGAAAAAAAAAATCGGTGGAAACAACAAACCGAGAGTAATCAAAATACATCGGTAGAAACAACAAACCGAAAGTAATCAAAATACATCGGTAGAAACAACAAACCGAGAGTAATCAAAATACATCGGTAGAAACAACAAACCGAGAGTAATCAAAATACATCGGTAGAAACAACAAACCGAGAGTAATCAAAATACATCGGTAGAAACAACAAACCGAGAGTAATCAAAATACATCGGTAGAAACAACAAACCGAGAGTAATCAAAATACATCGGTAGAAACAACAAACCGAGGGTAATTAAACTATCTTAAAAAATGGGTACTGGTTTTCAAATCTCGACTGACATTTCGGAAATTTCTTTCCATTTTAGAAAAATAAAATATAACCAGAAAATATATGTAAATCATTTTGGACGTGTCATATTGTCGTCGTGTAATTTTCTTTATAAAGTATAATAATTGAATTTTTGAAAATGTATTAATGAGCAAAGGTAACTATATCAATTTTTAGCTAAATATACACTAAACGGACCCAAAAATTGTAAATTTCACGCAAAAGTTGAATAAAAGATAGGTTTAAGTGAAATTTAGTGTAAAACTAAATAGTATAAGTTAGATTTGGACAATGCAAGTAGAAAGCGTCGGTGGCTCAACCGGTAACGACTCGGTCCATCTAACCAGAGGTACCGGGTTCAAATCTGGACGGCCAATGTACCAATGAGTTTTTCCAAAACTTACGTACATATCATTACCGATTGCTTTAACGGTGAAGGAAAACATCGTGAGGAAACCTGCACAGGCCTGCGAAGAAACTCGAAGGTTGTGTGTGAAGTCGACCAACCCGCACTGGGCCCGCGTGGTCGACTAAGGCCTAATCGCCCTGATTCAGGGTAGGCTCGAGCCCCTCGGTGGGGACGTATATGAGCTGATATAATAATAATAATAATAAAGTAGAGAACAGCTACGTTTTTTTTAATGTAAAGAGAACCATCGGATTTTACTTAATTAAAATCACTATAATAAATCAAATACATTACCTACTTTAAATTAATTTAAAAAAAAACAATGTGTAGCGCGAGGTTGTATGTTGTGTTAAGATATAATTTTATTACTATTTTAATAATATTATTTTACTTAATTTTTCGTGAATTAGATAAATTAATTATTTTTTTCTTATCAATGTAATGTTTATATACTTACATAAATAGTTATTATATATTAAATAAGTGGTTTTATTTACTGTATAATTGTGTTAACCTTATTAAAGAGATCGAGGGTACAGGCTAGAAAAATATTGTGTTAATCTATGTATATACAGTCACAGTGTTAGTTCCATACTCCTCCGAAACGGCTGGAAGGATTTCCATGAATTTTTCTGTGTATATTCGGTAGGTCTAAGAATAGGCTTTAGAAAATTTTTCATCGGGATCTGAGCGGGCAAAGCCGCGGGAAACAGCTGGTAATGGTATAAAATCTTAACTCTTTATTATTGATAGTTAAGAGATCTTACATACTCGTATTAATTGAATAACTGTGTGGCTTTTTGTAAGCCTATTCATATACTAAAGATTTTTAATCACCGTCCAAGTTTTTCGGGGTGATAGTACCCGTGAAACTGAACAACTTTCTCCAAGGAAAATGGGTCATCATCATCATCATATCAGCCGAAAATCGTCCACTGCTGGACAAAGGCCTCCCCCAAGGATTTCCACGACGACCGATCCTGCGCTGCCCGCATCCATCGGCTTCCCGCGATCTTTACCAAGTTATATCTCCGAAAGTGTTCACCGCCGCCCTCGAAGATGTTTTTAAGCTTCTGGACTGGGGTGGACTCGGCATCAATATCAACGGCGAGTACATAACCCTCCTCCGATTCGCTGACGATATCGTGGTCATGGCTGAGAGTACAGAAGACCTAAGCACAATGCTCGATGGCCTCAGTAAAGTCTCAACAAGTGGGTCTTAAAATGAACATGAACAAGACGAAAATAATGTTAAATGTTCGTGTCGCACCCACCCCTCTAAAGGTTGGAGACTCTACACTGAAAGTTGTTGACGAATATGTATACCTGGGACAAACAGTCTAGCTAGGCAGGTCCAACTACAAGAAAGAGATCAATCGACGAATCCAACTCGGCTGGGCAGCGTTCGGGAAGCTTCGCAATATCTTCACGTCCCAAATACCGCAGTGTCTCAAGACTAAGGTCTTTGACCAGTGTGTGTTGCCATTGATGACTTACGGAACTAAGACATGGTCGCTTACTATAGGCTTCATATAAAAAGGCTCAAGGTCACCCAAATCGTGATCGAATTAGAAACGAGGAGATCAGCAGGAGAACTAAAGTAACCGATATAGCTCACAGAATCGCTAAACTGAAGTGGCAGTGGGCAGGGCACATAGCTCGAAGAACAGATGGCCGATGGGGCAGTAAAGTTCTGGAGTGGCCACCGCGCACCGGAAAACGTAGCGTAGACAGGCCTCCCACGCGGAAAGTGGGTCGAAATATGAAAAAAAAATCGGTCCTCCCATACAAAATAGATCAGCTATTGATTTTGCATGGGAGGTCCGAATTTTTTTCTCATATTTCGACCCATGTTCCTATTTCACGGGTACTCTCTCCCTGAAAAATTTGGACAGTGACAAAAAAAGACACCTGTATATTAGTACTAACATAACGAGTACACATGGCACTCCCTGCCGCTCTTTAGATTCTGACCTCCCTCACCACCACGTCGTCACCCAGATTGATACAGATTGGTGCTAGTTTGGTTCTCGAACCGTGATTTCCGTCATTTGTTTTTAGAAATGTCACTTATTGCCCGTTGTATAAAGTGTCCGGGTTAGGCATACATGACAGTACTACGATAACTGTATACAGTATGCAATAAAATTTTTCTTAGTGTTACAATAATAATCATGGGATCTCTCTCTTAGTAGCGTCTCATAGAAAAACCCGGCCAAGTGCGAGTCGGGCTCGCACACGAAGGGTTCGTATCATCGTATAAAAAACGCGTTTCTTGTATGAGCGCCTTCCTTTAATTTTTATTATTTGTTATATCGGCGGCGGCGATAGAAATCACACTGAAAATTTCAACTGTCTAGGTACTTTTCCTAATTACGGTTTAAGGAAAACAGCCCGCTGACTGACAGACAGACGGACAGCGGAGGCCTACCAATAGGATCCCGTTGGCGGAGCCCTAAAAAGTAGAAGTGACGGTGACGGACGCTACAAAAAAATGGTATTGGATTTGCATCTCTTCGACATAGAAGCCGTTGATTGACCATTTGTATGGAGACCATTTTTTTTTAATTTACTAGAATTGGGTTCCTTGGAGAAAGTTGTTCAGTATGATGAGTTAGAAGCCCCTGTTAACGGCTCCTACCCCACTTTTATTACATCCTGTACAAAGTTTATCGTGTATGGAAGATTCGGGAGATATCTATGTATACATAGTTGTGTATGTCGCTATGTCACAGGTTCGTACCACGAGTAGATCGACTTCCCAAGATACCTGCGATATACTTACTACACGTCCAATTAAAGGAAAAACAATGGGTTATTTCGATTTCTCGGGAATCCCCCGATTTTTCGGGATCAAAAGTATATTGTCGTAACTATAATCAACATAATATTTGAATACGCTTAATCTAAAAGTGAAAGTTTCATATAAATAAGCTATTTCAGAGATATAATATCGCGCTATGCTACTGCCAGGCTTTTTAGAGGTTTTAGTCCTTGAGCCTTCATAAGAGGCACATAGTAAGCGACCATATAACACTTTAAACTTTCACGATTATTCATACTGACAAATTGAAAACGGGACTTGACGTGATTTTGTATAATTGATGTTTTTTTTACCTCAATGTTTCGACTATGCTTCGATAGCCGTGGTCGCGAGTAGACTGAAGCCGCGGTGTCATCGCCGCCGCGCCGGCGCATCGCAGGAACACCTCCATCTACCCTCACTTCATTTTGTGAAGGGTTAGGGTCACCACACATTTCACTTAATAAGTTAGGGTGACGACACACTACACTGACGCAGTCCACAGGCCGCACGGGTGTTAGTTCGCAGTTTACTTGTCTACACTTATCATATCAATCACCGGATTCCATGACGAGGAAAGTTGTATCCTTGATCACGTCAAGTCCCGTTTTCAATTTGTTAGTAAGCGACCATGTCTCAGTTCCGTATGGCATCACTGGCAACACACACTGGTCTATAGGTCCTTTATCGCGGTAGAACAATACATGCTAACTCATAACCTAACATAACCGTCTGGTCGTCTGATTCGGTTTTATTAGAGTTTTTCAAGCGACTTCCAAAAAGGAGGAGGTTCTCAATTCGTCTGTATGTCTTTTTTTTATGTTTGTTACCTCAGAACTTTTGACTGGGTGAACCGATTTTTATGATTATTTTTTTATTTGAAAGCTAGTGCTTCCCGTGTGGTCCCATATAAATTTTATCAAAATCGGTGTAGTACTTTAGTAGAAAATTAACAAAAATCAAAAATAATAATGCAAAAATGTACTAATTTGTTGCGATGGAAGTCGGTTTTTTAACGTGTTTAGCGTTTTCAATTATTGTAGCTCACAAAGCGGCGGCGCGCTATATTGTAAAACGGCTAATTTTACAATTATATATGGCTGCGACATATATGTATATTAGTACTAACATACAGCACGGACGTTCCCTGCCGCTCTCTAGATTCCGACCTCACCCCCTCGTCACCTAGATGGATACAGATTGGTGTTAGTTCGCTTCACGAACTTAGAGGATTTCGCAGCGATTTTGTTTGTTTCGTTATTTGTTTCAAAAATGTCATTTCTCGCGCGTTGCATGAAGTGTCCGGGGTGTGCTGTTAATCTCGGCATTGACACGACATAGAGCGTAAACTGCTATTTATCAAATTTGAAGAGCACTACATTTTGATACTGAAGTGATGGGAAAAACGCTCAATAATTCCACTTTATTTGCTTGGTAAATTAAGACCAAATAAAATGTTCATTGACAATAAAAACTATTTTATAAGTAATTAGATTTTTGAGTAACTAAATAATTGATAAGCATTAAGTATTCTTCAAGAATCATTAAAAAATTCTTTTAAAATTTTCATAGAACTCTTCTTTGCATTGCTCTCCTCAACTAGCCCCAACTTCTTTTAAAAATTTGGGTTTTGTCCATCTACTCCTACTGGCATTTATACTATTACAATAGTAGAACTATTTGGAACTCGTAGCTACCTACATCTAAATATAGTCATCTCTGTTTAACGGGTATTTTACATACTAAAGTAGAAAGGGATGGCATGCATTATAGCAAAGATATGAATTTCAGGGGGCACGGCAGTGCACTCCGCCAAGTCAAGCAGACAAGAACGACCTTACACGCTTTTCTCGAAGCAACTCAACGCATTTGCGAGCTCTTAATATCTTTGTTAGGGACTAAAGAAACTGCCTGAATTTAATATTGCATTGTTTACGTAATGTAGACAGCGTATATCCCAAGTTACAAGTTTATACCTTTAACGGTTTTTAGGGTTCCAAAGTCAACAAGGAACCCTTATTGTTTCTCCATGTCTGTTCGTCTGAACGCGGCTTAACTCAGATACTATTAGTATTAGAAAGCTGTAATTTGGCACCGGTATACATTTTAATCACGCCGACAAAGTGGTACAATAAATTTTTAAATTTGCCTCCCCTCTTGTAATAAGGGGGCGAATTATTTTTCGTTTACGTACCCTATCGTGTGGGGTATCGTTGATAAGAACTTAAAAAAAAAGTAGTGTGTGGTTTAATGAAACCACGGTAAAAGTGAAACTTTTTTTTCACATTATAGACTTTACAGAGGACGAAACGATCATGGCTGAGCTATCGTATTGGAGATACGGTACAGAGGACGAAACGATCATACCGACCGTCACGCGACACACAGACGAAAAAAATTGAGACGATGTAATAAAAGTTTCACTTTAACAACTGTGGATTTACTAAAACTTGTTTCGATCCAGGTATTGTTTTGCGAAATATTAAGCTTTAAAGTGCCATTTTTTGTTTTTTGTTAACGTGAAGTGTCCTCCCCCCAACACCAACTAAAGCGCTATTTCAGGGCATCTGAAATTTTTTATTAGTAGGAAATATAAACAATTTAAAAGGCCTTTGTCCAGCAGTGGACGTTTTTGGGCTGATATGATGATAAAAGGAAAACTATCACGGCTACGTAGGTTTTCTTAGTTTATAATCATAACCTTCTATTGATAAAGAAATGTTTACACGTCGATTTCGATTTAAACATTAAATTTAAATACTAGATTGTCAGTCAGTCAATACAAAAATAATAATATGTCATATTATAAAATAAAAATTACTTATCAAAAGATAATATTATAAATTTTAAAATTCATTCAAACTGTAAAACGTTTGCTCGAGAAGCCAACGCTTTAAAGCTTGCCTGTGTGAGAGCTCAGTGACATGAGTCGGCAGTTTGTTGTAGAGTGATGGCTCCAACTCATGAGTCGTCTTACCGGACTTAGCGAGTCTACACCGCACCTGCAGGAGCCTGTCCACGTCGCGGTGGTTGCGAGTGTGTACATCCCTCGTTGTCACGTACTCGTGATGATTGTTGTACATATATACAGCCACCTTAGGTATCAGTAGCGAGGGCACTGTAAGGATTTCAAAACTTTGGAAGTAAGGCCTGATAGGAGTGTAGTGCGACACCTCACCACCCAGGAGAGCCGCCGGAGAGCGAAGCTAACTCCTCCTAGTTTTCCGCACAGCTTTGCTATGTGAGATTCCCAGGTGAGACCACGGTTTAGGAGTAATAGTCGACCAACTTAAGATGTGCAGTTGGATTTGTAAAAAGTTCATTGATTTTCCATACAAATTTTTTCTTCGTGTACCAACTGTAAGTATAATTTTGTTTTTTAAAATACGTAAACATTTATTATTTTTAAAAGACTGGAACCCTACTTTGCGCGGTTCCGACTCGCACTTGGCCATTCTTTTACGGTAGGTTGGAACTACTACTTACCGTAATAATAACCTACGCATTGCAGGTATAATCTTTGAAACTCGACTAATTTAACTACCAATTTCTTTTTCACGATCGGCAAAGAGAAGTGTTTTTCGATAGGTAGGTCTATTTCTTTTATTTATCGACCAAGTCATAAATGTTTAACTAATAGCCAGTTTAATCTGACCTTGCATTAGTAGGCAGACACTAGTACTGCGAGGTCTACTTATACTGAATTATTTTAAGGTCATTTACTTTTTACTCGAAAGAGTCAAAATTAGTGAAGCTGCGGTCGGGTCGTTACATTAGTAAAACTGTTACTCAGACCTACCTAGATCTAAGTTTTAATAATATATTTTTAGGATCAGAAGTGGTTTATAATTTAAAAAACAAATCATCACTAACCTAGCTTTATTATTACGTACAAATTTAATCAAAATTACAGAGAAACGAACAACACCTCACTTGTGCGCCAATCCACACACGAAAAATCACAATAGGCACAAAAAAGATAACGAGAGAAAGGGAAACGGAAATGGCTCACGTGACCTGGGATGGTTCCACCACGATGTTACCGCACCGAGCGCCGCAGAGAAATAGGCTTAGCTCAACGGCAGCCGCTCTTTTATATGCTCCGGCGCCGGCATGGCAAGATCGAGGTGAGGTAGGAGGGGGTTCTGCTTGATCGAGGTGAGGTAGGAGGGGGTTCTGCTTATACGGCCTCTCCTGACGTTGGTTCGTCCTCGAACCAGGGGTCCAAGCGGTGCCGCCCGGTCCCGCAGCGGTGCTCAGCGATGCCGAGGACTCCTCTTCAGGCCCAGAGTCCAGCAGAGGCATGGACGGCCCCACGCCGGTTCCGGCCTCAGGATCGGAGTCCAGCAGAGGCACGGACCGGTCCGCGCCGGGATCCGAAGGTTGAGGTCAATCCTCTTCAGAATCTTTTCTTCGTATCTTCGCTTCTGTACTGCAGCGGAGGACGCGCAGCGCAGCTCGCCTCTCACCGCACAGCTCAGCGGAGGACGCGCAGCGCAGCTCGGCTCTCACCGCACAGCTCAGCGGAGGACGCGCAGCGCAGCTCGCCTCTCACCGCACAGCTCAGCGGAGGACGCGCAGCGCAGCTCGCCTCTCACCGCACAGCTCAGCGGAGGACGCGCAGCGCAGCTCGCCTCTCACCGCACAGCTCAGCGGAGGACGCGCAGCGCAGCTCGCCTCTCACCGCACAGCTCAGCGGAGGACGCGCAGCGCAGCTCGCCTCTCACCGCACAGCTCAGCGGAGGACGCGCAGCGCAGCTCGCCTCTCACCGCACAGCTCAGCGGAGGATGCGCAGCGCAGCTCGCCTCTCACCGCACAGCTCAGCGGAGGACGCGCAGCGCAGCTCGCCTCTCACCGCACAGCTCAGCGGAGGATGCGCAGCGCAGCTCGCCTCTCACCGCACAGCTCAGCGGAGGATGCGCAGCGCAGCTCGCCTCTCACCGCACAGCTCAGGACAAACACAGCTATCTGCAACATGACGCGTCTAACATGCACGCGTCCGCCCGACCGGTGAACTTGGTCACGTAAACGGGCTACAGGCGCCAACCTGTACGGCGACATGGTGTCATTACACCAACGCCACGGCAACACGACACACACTTGTCGATGCCAGAGCGAACCAACGCTCACGCCTGAACAGCACCCATTGCCGCAGGCCACAGATGTACCTTATTCGCATAACGAGCAACCCTGTTCGCCACAACACCAAAAGGACCTAAGCTTCACTAACATCCCTAAGCTAGTGGGGGTCTATAGAAAAATAATGCTAACCTACATGTCTAAGTTGCCTAATTAAGAAATTGGGTAAACCTAATAATAGGGACACGGGAAGAGTAAATATTTAAGGATGTAACGAACAAAATAGCATCGTCATACTCGAATCAAGGCATATCTAACGCTAGCTTTCAATGAAAGCAAAGCACGACGCCAGGCACCACTCGCCCCGCCACGGCACCACACGTTGTACCGCAGCCTGCGTCAGCTTGCCGTAGCTACCACCGCTCAGCAGTTTGAGCTCGTAGCGTCCACATGGCAAGATCTCGACCACCTCGTACAGGCCGCGCGTCCCAGCGCCCAGTTAATTCATCGACTGCGAACAAATGTTCAAGATCAAAACAAACACGACCAAGGCCATTAATATTTCCTCGTTCGATGAGCACGCTTATCTAGCTGGCCCTGGTTTTTCTGGAACACCTGGAGCACTCGACTCCTGGATCTCGTAAATCACCTTGTTAGTCCTCGAGTTCTCAAGGGCCACCTCACATACCATGGACAGATTATTGGGGTTATCGCATCTAAGCTAATAAGAAGATTCAGCGGGGGGGCCTGCTTGGTCTGCCTCGTGATGTTCATAACAAGCTAAATTTTCCACAGGGTCACAGGTTCTCAGTCCAGCATGATCTCACCTGTCTCAATGCGAAAAATGTAAATAACAGTCGTTTGCACCTTAGTCGTTGATCCACATCACGAACTCGTTTGACTCAAACATGCGTCCCTTGTATGTTACTTTCAGCCAAGGTACACCAAATAAAGCAACAGCCAACGTGATTAAACGTTTGAGCTCACCTGCATCTTACCGGTGCATGGGGTACAATAACGGGTACTTTGTGAAGGCGCCCACCACACTAAGGAGGTATTCGAAGTCCTCCTAGGTAGGCACGGACCGTCCACGTGCACGACATGGCTTCTTCCACGAAATGACGTTCTGAGGGGGTGCTCGAGGTACACTTCTTGGGAATACATATCAGACAGTGAGATATGTACTTGTTACCTTTTTCAATCCTTCTAGTTTTTACTTGTAATAGAGCACATCTTTTTAGCAACTTCCCATTAAAATCCAGACCACATTCGTGATGCTATTTGTGGAAAGTCCTGCGACTCGCTGTTGGCAGCCTGGACTATTTGTGCCCAATTTCGGGGCCTAGTAACTTGGGCAACAATAGTACTTGAAGTATAGCAACGCCTTGACGACTGCAAGCGTCTCGAGCTCGTAGGAGTGATATGAGTTCTCCGCATCCCGAGTTACCTTACTGAAGAAGGCCACAACCTGTTTCTTACTTCGTGAGATTGAATCTAGACTGCTCCGCAGCCTGCGCTGCTGGGGTCCATGTGGGCCTTGGTAGAAATCTTTGGAACAATGATAGCAAGTACTGGCTCGATCGCTAGTGAGGTATTTGATGACTACAATTAAGTTCAACCCCTTTTTGATAAGTCGAGCTATTGCTGTTTTTGTTATGGCATAACCCGTCGTTTCTACAAAATTACCCCTTAAGACTAAGGAACTGACGAACATGTGTTACATTACTGGGAGGTAAAGTTAACAAGACCCTTTTTTTTCACTGGCTCGGCCTAACCTGACCCCTTCTCACAATTCTATCCAAGTGCTCGACCGTTTTAGGTAGATAGGAGAAACACCTAAAGTTTATTGAATAGCTAGTCTCAGGAAGCGTTCTCAACAGTTTGATATACCTTCTAACACATAAAAAATCAACAAAAAGTATCCAAGCCATCACGCTTATTAAATAAAATAAACGGGCTCGAATGCTCCGATTGAGACCTAATAATTCCCTTTTCTCACAGTTTTATAGTTACCTAGCAAAACTTGAGTATCTCTTGGTAAGAAAGTTTGTACGGCCTGCACGATACTAGGGTCGTTCTATCTCAATTTCCATGTCACCCGTATGACCATAGTAGTTGTAGCAGTGCCCAGAATCAAGTACTACGAGAACTCAATTATCACACCTTTAGACCTTACGTTCCTCATCCTAAACGGCGAACGTTAACAGTTGGGTTATCAGAACAGACACGGTACTGCCTGTTGGTTCGAACATAGGTCACTCCTCGCGATACAACACATCGGTACCAATTATAATTGACGCGTTCATACGAACGCCACCACCGCTATACCAGCTTTGATAGAAAGGTCACCGTTAACGTAACGTATGACGTAGATTATTTACTTATCTAACAATCTAAAACACAACCCTTTGGTTTAGGCTGACCCAGTAGGCGTCTTAAAACATCAAAATCATTAAAATCCAGTGACAACACATTCATCGGAGCACTATTCATCACAAACGTAAATAGTGACTTCATTGTGCGTAAGTTAAGTATTCAAATAATCATTAGGGTTTACGATAAACTGATTGAAACGTTCTTTGGAAAAACAAGTACCTATATTTGACATGTCACATGTTGAACAGTTGGCGATACTAGATTGCTAAGGCAGATTTTAACTATTGTCAAACGGTCGGTTTTGGTTACTTCAAACCCTTACTATTCGTATAATTTTTTTTTGAGCACAAATCATTTACCGTTGACACGCTCACTCAGACCGTTTTGGAAAACATGTCTCGCACTCATATGCTATTTGAAGCGGTTGCATTTTATGTAAACACAAAACAAGGTTCCCGGGAGACAAGTTAGCTGTCTTTAGTAGCAGCGGTGCGTACTTGTGGACTATCGATGACTCGATAACAATAAACGTTCGCAAATAGTCACTTAACCCCGAACTACCCTCAATCGTAACAAAATGCTTTGCGCTTACACTGCAAACGTCGGATATATATCTGACGTAGTGTTCATATCGTCGAAAAGAATGTTCGCTTAAGTGTAACTTACGTGGACACAACTGTTTAAAATCACGATCGTTGGTTACCCACTCGTTCAACCATAGTTTAGTATCGCCCTTTAGGCAAAAGTCTACCCGTGACAAGTACTCAGACCAGCCATTCGTATCACTGGCGCGATCCCCTCTTCGCACCACGCGCCAATGTAAAAGGTTTAACACAAAATAATTTGCGACTTAATGGGTAGAATTGTTTTGATAGATTTTATCAGAGCTTTGCGAGGGTAGACACCTTAAAACACTGAGCAGCAGATCCTACAGACTTGTCCTGCCTTGGCATACTATTTGGCGGGTTAGAACAACAATCTAATGTGATCAGTGGTTTTGTTGACACTGTCCTCGGGGAGACTGTGTTGGCTAGGTGTTGTTTAAGCTTTTGTAGGTAAACTTACATTCGTGCCGTTTGTACCTACATCGTCACCTTACGTTTTAAACGAACTATTCATTTTAGGTGTCGAGTACTGTCGTTGTCGAAACACTTCGCGACTGACGCGATTAACTGCCGCGGAAACTATGCCTAGAACTACGTGGTGAATCATCACGACGACGTTGATGTCTTTTGTATGAAATACAGAGCAAGCGACAATGACGTTTTGAGACGTTACGAGTCTTACGATCTATTCTCTGCTGTATTTGCAAATGAGATCGCGACCTAACCCCGTATCTAACGCCTCGACTGCGTAAAACTACGCGATCGTGGTCACATCCGAACACGCGAGCCATTTCTAGAACGATGGCGCTTACGGCTCCGCGATACACTTCTGCTACGCACCATTTTCACAACAAATACCTATTTGAATTCATGAGCAAATCAACGCACTTTTAAAATAACGGCCAGGTAAAAGAACACAAGTGAAATTCGACACAATAATTCTCTTTGAAAATTAAACCGTTAGAACTTCAAATCAAAAGTGAAATGTTGTTTTGTTTCCTGTCTTTTATCGTGGGCTAACAGTCCTTTATCCCACTACTGATTTTAGGATCAGAAGTGGTTTATAATTTAAAAAACAAATCATCACTAACCTAGCTTTATTATTACGTACAAATTTAATCAAAATTACAGAGAAACGAACAACACCTCACTTGTGCGCCAATCCACACACGAAAAATCACAATAGGCACAAAAAAGATAACGAGAGAAAGGGAAACGGAAATGGCTCACGTGACCTGGGATGGTTCCACCACGATGTTACCGCACCGAGCGCCGCAGAGAAATAGGCTTAGCTCAACGGCAGCCGCTCTTTTATATGCTCCGGCGCCGGCATGGCAAGATCGAGGTGAGGTAGGAGGGGGTTCTGCTTGATCGAGGTGAGGTAGGAGGGGGTTCTGCTTATAATATAATAACTATCTTTTTCCCGCGGCTTCGCCCGCGCAGACTCCGGTGAAAAAAAATTCTATACCTATTCTCAGACCTACCGAATACACAGAAAATTTCATGGAAATCGGGCCACCCGTTTCCGAGGAGTATGGCGACTAACACTGTGACATGAGAATTTTACATATAGATAGAAGATTATTATATCAGCTCATATACGTCCCCACCGAGGGGCTCGAGCCTACCCTGAATCAGGGTGATTAGGCCTTAGTCGACCACGCGGGCCTAGTGCGGGTTGGTCGACTTCACACACAACCTTCGAGTTTCTTCGCAGGCCTGTGCAGGTTTCCTCACGATGTTTTCCTTCACCGTTAAAGCAATCGGTAATGATATGTACGTAAGTTTGTGAAAAACTCATTGGTACATTGGCCGTCCAGATTTGAACCCGGTACCTCTGGTTAGATGGACCGAGTCGTTACCGGTTGAGCCACCGACGCTTTTATATATAAGATATAAGATATTTAGATAGAAGATAATCCCTACTAATCAGAGATTTGTTACCATAGATGGGTTATGCACTAACAAACCACATTTGAAAATCGAACCCATTACCCACACAATATTATAGGTAGTTCGCTTCCGTTGCACCGAATGTTACTAAGAAAAGAGATGCCAATTGGCATCTTTATATTTGCTTCACTTTTTTGACACGTGTAACCTATCTACCTCCCCTTATATATAGCATATCTCTGCTACTAATATTATAAATGCGAAAGTAACTCTGTCTGTCTGTTACGCTTTCCCGCTTAAACCTCTCAACCGATTTTGATGAAATTTGGCACAGACAATCTTTAGACCCTGAGAAAGGACATAGGCTACATTTTTCCACGCTCGCGAGCCGCTTGCGGCTCGCGCACGGCGCACCCTCGAAAAGTCATAGAAAAGTTGTGCACGCGGGTGAAGCCGCGAGAAACAGCTAGTAAATAATAAATGTGACCTTTCGATTTCGACCTTCGGAAAACTAAAGAATATTTCAACCTCCTTTACCGTAATGAACATGGGGAAAAATTAGTAAAATTAGAAATCGATCTGGTTTGTTTATATTTCGTATTTTCTGGATTCGGACAAACTTAAGATATCATACCCTCCTTACAGACACGGTGAGTAGATAAGTTGTGCAGCCACGATGAGCATACTTTCTCGCGAAGACTTCATCGTGTGGGGTAGTCGGGCATACACAAATCAACACTTAGTAGCAAAGAATAACTTTATTTATTTATTTACTAGCTTTTGCCCGCGGCTTCGCCCGCGTGGACATCGTTTTTATGACTGTCTTTAAGAGTGAATTGTGCGCGAGCCGCCGCCAGCGTAGACATTACTTTTCTCCAGATAGGGCTATTCTGATTAGCAGTCTATGCACAGATTTGAACAAGTAATATATAAGTCATTGAGTCTATGTCATTTCCCACTCCCTCAACCATCTCTATACAAAAATCACAATGATCCATTATTCCGTTGCGATTTTAAAGAAATGAATCAAAAACAACTATTTTTTTAGTTCCCTCAGGAACTGCATTGGACTTTGCTATTTTCACGGGATAAAAAGTAGCCTATGTCCCTCCACGTGACCGTGTTGGAGCGTGGAAAGGTAAAACACATTTTCACATTTATAATATTACGAGCCGCCCCGGCTTCGCACGGGTGCAATGCTGATACTAAACTAAACTGTAGTATCTACAGAATGTCTTTATGCTCCCCGGCCGGTACCGCCGCAACTGCTATGTCCCTGCATTTTAAATCTGTAATATCTTCGAAAATATTCATTTAAATTATATGCTGTAAAGGGCCATATTGATCTACATTACTTGCACAATGTATTCAAGGTACTTAATTGGATAAGGATTAATGCTGTATTGCTTAAAATCGTTTCGTAAATAAACCATTATTTATTTATTTATATTCAGGATTAAAACAGTCGCCACATTCAGACCTATAGTAGACCCGTAACTCATACTTACACATAAAAACTTCATGAAATGTTTACAAATAATTGGTATTTCTGGGGAAGTAACTTATTCAGATTTTTTTCTGGAATAATGAATTATCAGTGTCCCCGGTCTTATCAAATACTAGTTTTTTTTACAAAGTTTCATTTAAATCATTAAAGCCATTTTTGATTAAAAAAAACAAGCAACCTGGGTTTATATAAGAGGTATCTTATTCCGAATTTTCCTGGAAAAATGAACATGAACTACGGTGTAAAGTAGATCATCGAAAATTATAATAACTTACCGAGTTTTATCAAAATCGTTAGAGCCGGAGCCGAGAAAAAAAAAATTTTAGGCATACCCTAAATAATCAGTATAGGGAAATTCGAAAAAAGAGTATGACATTCACATAGCCCAAATTTTATCTAAATTCGTCCAGTAGTAAAGGCACTACAGTACGGACGAACGCACATACATAAATTTTTATTTATTAGTTTCTTAGTCTCTATTAGTGTACGACAATCGATCCCCATCAAAATATCAAGTTTTTTGCCTTCACAATATTTTCTCCCTCCACTCCTTCGCCGGTCGCATACGCTCCTGACTGACTCCTCGCAGCTCGAAATGTATTCTATAGGTACACACAACTCGTGCAAAGAAATGTCGAAATGAAGCCAACTTTATTTCCAACTACCCTCTAATGTTTTGTATTTCATTCAATCGCCCGTTTGCTTCATTGCTCGTTGGGCGTTGGTGATCGTGAGTCTATCTGTGATTTTTTGAAAATAATATAATAAAATAAAATAAAATGGAAACTCCGCAAACAGTAAGTACATTAATTTAATTAATGTTATATTTAAGTAGACGTGCAGGTAATAAATAGGTCTTACTTACAATGCATACATTCGAAAACTCTTGTAATAGGTAGTCTTGTAAGGTGATCTGGTAACACGATGTTGGTGGTGCATACCGAATTTTCCAAAAGTATTAGAACATTTAGTTATTGACATAATTTGATGCCAAATTAGACTATTGGAACGGTTTTGTAGTTGCTAATCTAAATACAATAAAGTATAGTAAATATTTTTTTTATCGTGGGTAGGTTGGTAAGCGCATCAGTTGAGAAGGCTGGATTGATTTGGCTGTTTTTAAATGTTTGTAATGTGTGTTTGTGGAACGGTTTTGTAGTTGCTAATCTAAATACAATAAAGTATAGTAAATATTTTTTTTATCGTGGGTAGGTTGGTAAGCGCATCAGTTGAGAAGGCTGGATTGATTTGGCTGTTTTTAAATGTTTGTAATGTGTGTTTGTGGAACGGTTTTGTAGTTGCTAATCTAAATACAATAAAGTATAGTAAATATTTTTTTTATCGTGGGTAGGTTGGTAAGCGCATCAGTTGAGAAGGCTGGATTGATTTGGCTGTTTTTAAATGTTTGTAATGTGTGTTTGTGGAACGGTTTTGTAGTTGCTAATCTAAATACAATAAAGTATAGTAAATATTTTTTTTATCGTGGGTAGGTTGGTAAGCGCATCAGTTGAGAAGGCTGGATTGATTTGGCTGTTTTTAAATGTTTGTAATGTGTGTTTGTGGAACGGTTTTGTAGTTGCTAATCTAAATACAATAAAGTATAGTAAATATTTTTTTTATCGTGGGTAGGTTGGTAAGCGCATCAGTTGAGAAGGCTGGATTGATTTGGCTGTTTTTAAATGTTTGTAATAATTCGAATAACTTTTTTATGTGAAAAATGGATTTCATGTTCTAATGACATAATCTGGTTTATTTCAAGTATTGAATTTTGACATTATTATTAACTACTAGCTGTCCCGGCGAACTACGTACAATTAGTAATCTGTGGTACCGCCTTACATTACTTTACACTGCCCTACCCTACCCTACCCTACACTACACTACACTACCCTACCCTACCCTACACTACCCTATACTACCCTAACCTACACTACCCTACCCTACACTATCCTAACCTACACTACCCTACCCTACATACACTACACTACACTACCCTACCCTACCCTACACTACTCTACACTACACTACCCTACCCTACCCTACACTACCCTACCCTACACTACCCTACCCTACCCTACATACACTACACTACACTACCCTACCCTACACTACCCTACACTACACTACCCAACCCTACCCTACCCTACCCTACCCTAAAAAAAAATATTGATGTTGGCCGGTTCTCAGACCTACTCAATATGCTCACAAAATTTCATGAGAATCGGTCAAGCCGTTTCGGAGGAGTAAGGGAACGAAAACTGTGACACGAGAATTTTATATATTAGATTGATTGTTTATTTCTTGATTTTTCACATATGAAATTATGTTATTAATATATTATATAACTATCAGAAAGAGTGCAATTTGCACCTATTTTGAATAACCTTGAATCATGAATCTGTTTGTAAAACTTTGAATTTCCTTTGATTGTTGCTGATGAAAATAATCCTTCGACCCAACACTTATTGAGATACAGTAGTTAAGTTTGTCAAATACAGGTTTAGGCGGTTCTGGCCTCGAATGTCCAATTCCTTAAATGTCCATTTTCCTCGAATGTCTAATTTCCCGAATGTCCAGTTGCTCAAAGGTCCAATTCCCGGAATGTCCATTTGCTCGAATGTCCAATTCCAGAATGTCCGTTCATCGAATGTCCAATTCCCTGAATGTCCATATCACCATGGAAATAGATCTACGGCTACAACAACGGGTACTGGGTTTCACGGAGTCGGATAGGACGTAGTGCGAAACTGCTCTAACGGTACCGTTTCAAAAATAAACCTAGTATTGAATTTTATTCATTTGTGTACCATTACCGACGGATACCTTTTTAGTTGATACCTTTATTTTAATTACTTCACGGTCTTATGCGTTCATGGAAATGTACATTTATCACTCATTTAACTTACTTTTTATCTTACTGATCATTAGAATAGCGATAATAATTGCATGTCGGGTACGTCTCTTACCTATTAATATATGTAGGTATAACTCTTTAGATAATAGTGATACTGGCCAATCATTGAAAATAATAAACATGCATTAGAATATGTCATTTAATTTAGTGCTGTCAGTGTCAGTAACATTATCTCTTACACTGATGGAAAAAATATGGTTTACCTTCTGATTATTAATAGTAGGCCAACAATATGTGGTGAATTTCGTAGGCACACGGACTATTTGTAACTCTACTAGACGTCCAGCCAGGTTCTGATGTTTCATCACAGACGAAACGGTCAATTGGGTCATTAGACATACAAAGATTGGACGTACAGGTAATTAGACATACAGGGATTGGTCGTTCAAGGAATTGGTCGCACGGGGACTGGGCATTTGGAAAATTGGACATTCGATTGATGGAATTGATGGAATGGATTGCTTCAAGTTATATTAATCCAAAATAGCCAATCCCATTAAAAGGATTGTGAACCTAAGGTTACAATTAGACTTCCTATACAAACGGCTATATCGATTTTCACATCTTAAAAGTTAACCGATTTTGTCCAATTTTTCATTAATTCTTAGTCAGAACAAAAGCGAGGTTTATGTATCGTAACAAATAATGGTCGAAGTTTTGCACGAAAACGTCATCATCGTCATAATATCAGCCGAAGGACGTCCACTGCTGGAAATAGGCCTCCTGTTTTTTATTTCCCTTATTCGGAGTATTACGGATATTTAAAAAAAAATGGTCCGGCCGTTCTCAAGTGATGCGTTTACCAACGAACTGCATTTATTTTCAGTAAATATAAAAGTGAACCGTGACCGCCCGACTGACTGATCTATCGACGCACAATTCAGCTCAAACCACTGGACGGATCGGGCTGAAATTTGGCATACAGATATCAATTTATGACGTAGGCATAGGATTTTGGGAACGACGAAAAAGGCGGGCGAAGCCGTGGATAACAGCTAGATATCAATCAATTGTCACATGTATGAAAGACCATCACTTAAGAATGGCTCGACCGATTTGACTGTTTTTTTTTGTTGTCGCGTTTCGTGCACTCTCTATATCTACGGGGATGAAAGAGCTTGTACAAAAAGCTCGAATTCATTCACATATCCTTTATTTAACAAAATTGGTGTAGGTCTCGTCAACTGGGGTTTCTACTCGTCATACTGAACAACTTTCTCCAAGGAACCCATAGTCAATTCTCAAAAAAAATAAATTGGACCCTCCATACTAAAATACACAAAAACGGTCGATCAGCTGATCGATTTGTTTGTTTGTTTGTTTGTAAACTCTTTATTGACAATATTGAATGCAGAACATAAAACAGATATGTATGGTATAAAGGCGGACTTATCCCTTACGGGATCTCTTCCAGTCAACCTACGATTTGTATGAAGAGTAAAACAATTTTTTTACGTTTTTCAGCAAAGTCGTAGAACAAAAGTTGTTCAGTATGATGAGTAGAAGCCCCAGTTAACGGGACCTACACCAATTTTGTTACATCCTGTATAAAAGAAAATTACGTAATTTCTAAGTTTGATTCACACCTCTCACGTTTCAAACTATCCAGGAGCCGCTCGCAGATGTGATGGAGCTATGCAAAATAGCGCAGTGTCTTGGGTTCACTCTGAAGTCTCTGAAGACCAGTGGCATCGACTCCAGTCAGGAGGCTGGTGTTAAGACTATTGTCATCAACTGTCAGGTTTCTCTAAGTTTTTTAAAGTGAATATCATCATATCAGCTTATATAAGGTCTAACAAAATTAGCTGAAATTATTTTAACTGGTGCTTCTACCCATGAAACTGAACAACTTTCCCCATGAAACCCATAGTCAAATCTCAAATTTTTGGATTTCCCATTCTAAGTTGGCTGATCAGCTAATCGAGTTAGTATGGGAGAGCCAATTTTTTTTTGCGATTTGACTATGGGTTCCATGGGGAAAGTTGTTCAGTTTCATGAGTAGAAGCACCAGTTAAAATAGTTTCAGCTAATTTTGTTACACCTTATATACGTCCCACCGAGGGGCTACCCTGAATTTGGGCGTCCAGGCCTTAGTCGACCACGAGGGCCCGCCCAGTGCGGTTGGTCGACTTCACACACAACCTTCGAGTTTCTCCGCTGGCGTGTGCAGGTTTCCTCACGATGTTTTACTTACCGTAAGAGCTTCGGATAATTCGTACATATGAAATCGAAACAGGATTCGAAACATGAACTCCCGGACAGGAGGTATAGCGGCCCCAACCGTTACGCCACCGATGCCCAAGTCCTAATTACTATCTGTATTTCAAATTTCAGCGAAATCCGTTCAGTGAAAATCAATCACCCAATCAGTCAACCTTGTATTGAAAGTGTTTTTTTTTGCGATTTTACTATTTGTTGGGATAGTTGTTTAGTTTCGCAAAGCCTGCGCTTAAAGCTTCATCATAATATCATCATATCAGTTCATATACGTCTCAACTGAGGGCCTCGAGCCTACCCTCAATTAGGGTGATCGGGCCTTAGTCGAACGCGCGGGCCCAGTGCGGGTTGATCAACTTCACACTCAACCTTCGAGTTTCTTCGCAGGCGTGTGCAGGTTTCCTCACGATGTTTTACTTCACCATAAGAGCATGGGATAAACATACCTACATATGAAATCAAAATTCGCAAACACATTGGTACTTGGCAGGATTTGAATCATGACCTCCCGGACAGGAGGTAGCGGCCCTAACAATTACGCCATCATATCAGCGGCAAGACGTCCACTGCCAGACTAAGGCCCCTCTCATGGATTTCTACAACGGCCGGTTCTGCGCTGCCTGCATCCAAAGGGCTTCCCGCGAACTTCACCAGAATGGGAGGCCTGCCTACCGGCATCCTACCCATGCCAGATTACTTCAGCTACGACGACGCCAAGCACCAGAAGTAGGTAACCTTAAAATGTCCTGACCCAAAGGAACCATGAACCCCTGCCATTGTGGCTTTAAGAGTTCGCCCATCCCATACGTCTCCTTCTATCTCCTTATTCTCCGTTCCAGTCTTCAGGGCTGCACGCGGTGCTGGAGAGTGGAAACGCTAACTGTTCGTGCCCCATCGCAGACCTTCATACCAGTAGTCTCTGGCAGGACTCGGGCATAGCGGGCGACAAGCAAATTGACAAGGTAAGCTCTTACTCTTCATCATCACCAATGGTAATCATCATATCAGCCGAAAAGACTTTCACTGTTGGAAATACGCTTCCCCCAGGATTTCTACAACGACCAGTGTTATATACGCTGCCCACATTCAGCGGAATCGAAAACATAATTAGCCAGCCTGCTTAAGCACGTGCGTGATGATGATGACCGCCTGATGTGATCATCAGCCAAAAGACATCCACTGCTGGACATAGACCTGCCCCGAGTTGGGGGCTATGCCGTAATCGCCACGCTCGGCAGGTGGGTTGGCGTCGTTGGCGATCACCATGTGCAGTATTGTCACAGTATTACAATATAGCGGCTTACAGTAATGCAACGAATGTACTTACGCAGAGCAACGGTAGGGTACTTGCGGGGCAGCGGGCGGCGGGGCACAGACTGGCAAACTCCGCGAGTTTACTGGCTACAGGCTAGTATTGCTAGTACGCTACGTTAAGCTACTGTAATGATGGTGAAAAACAGTTAAGACGTCATTGCTTTTAGGCTTTACATACCAAAAAAGAACAAATATGAGTTTGTTTACAGAGGATAAAAAGTAACTCAAATGACTAGCGCGCCATCGCCCCATTTATCTCCCCAAATGCGTGAGTCAAAAATGAAATACTAAATTGCACTCTTAAAAAAATCCTTTTAAGGTTAAAAAATCTGTTTGTTTTCCTATTAAGTTGTCAATGATGGTGAAAAACAGTTAAGACGTCATTGCTGTTAGGCTTTACATACCTAAAAAGAACAAATATGAGTTTGTTTACAAAGGATAAAAAGTAACTCAAATGACTAGCGCGCCGTCGCCCCATTTATCTCCCCAAATGCGTGAGACAAAAGTGAAATACTAAATTGCACTCTTAAAAAAATTCCTTTTATGGTAAAAAAATCAGTTTGTTTTCCTATTAAGTTGTCAATGATGGTGAAAAACAGTTAAGACGTCATTGCTGTTAGGCTTTACATACCTAAAAAGAACAAATATGAGTTTGTTTACAAAGGATAAAAAGTAACTCAAATGACTAGCGCGCCGTCGCCCTATTTATCTCCCCAAATGCGTGAGACAAAAGTGAAATACTAAATTGCACTCTTAAAAAAATTCCTTTTATGGTTAAAAAATCTGTTTGTTTTCCTATTAAGTTGTCAATGATGGTGAAAAACAGTTAAGACGTCATTGCTGTTAGGCTTTACATACCTAAAAAGAACAAATATGAGTTTGTTTACAAAGGATAAAAAGTAACTCAAATGACTAGCGCGCCGTCGCCCCATTTATCTCCCCAAATGCGTGAGTCAAAAATAAAATACTAAATTGTATTCTTTAAAAAATCCTTTTAAGGTTTAAAAAATCTGTTTGTTCAATAATGGTAAAAAACAGTTACTAATTTAATTTGTAGGTACTCACCTTTGATTTCGTTATTGTTGGTTAATGTCGTGTATATAAGTTTGATAATATTATTTCATACTTTTGAGTGAATTTAATTTTGAAGTCGGTTTTTAAGTTTTTTAAACTTTTATTTTATTTTATTTATTTTTAGTGATAATGCTATCTATCTAACAACATTATACCCAATCACCCACTCGCCAACAGGAACCATCAAATCATAATGCATGTGTTTCATTAACATGCTACATTTTTCATGTGATTCTTGTGGCTTCCATCATCTCAACAGCATGAAAGTTAAGGAGTTTAGTCTTCCATCATCAGCCCATCTGAATAACCTAAAAGAATACAACTATCGGTCTATACGTACATACGTATTTGCGTAAAATATTTGAAGAACTATCCTCCAACTCCTAATCGTTAAGGAGTTGTACTTTCCTTCGTCAGCTCATTAACAAGAGATGATGACTACCAGACGCTAAAACTTAAATAGTTTTAGGAAATACATAAAACACGTAATATTTGCAAATAAAATTTGAGGGTTGTTCTCGATTTCCCTGGGATCCCATCATCAGATCCTGACTTGGTGACAATGAGACCCCCTCGGGAGGTTCTATACTATACTCTTTCGAATAAAAAAATAATTTTGAAAATCGGTTCACAATCGGCGGAGATGTCGCGTAACAAACATACAAAAAAAAAACATAGTCGAATTGAGAACCTCCTCCTGAGTCCTCCTTTTTGAAGTCGGTTGAAAAGTGGATAGCCTTGATAAAACAAATATGATTATTTTATGTCTATCCTGCTTTATCACACTAACTGGGTAATAAGTGTGAATAGTGTAACTAGGATGAAGTTTGACGCTCTCTGTATGCTTTAGTTATTGCTCTGAGGGTGGTACGGTGTGACGTCATCAAAATTTTATCTATTGGTTTATTAGATCTGTGGGACATTCCTATTGAACCTGTACCGTGTTATAAATAATCGATGCCACGAAGGATTGTGATTATATTTGCGCTCTTTAGTTTATGCCATTTCAAAATACGCGCGAAAACCTAACTGTTGCCATACTCAGTTTAAAACAACTCTTGTGTGACATTTCTTGTTATGCCCCTGCCTTTCCCCTACCCTTCATTTTGGTATTTTGGAGTTTACCTTTTTTTGAATTTGGAAACATGCGTTATGGATGAATAGCAATAATGCCCGACCCAATAATTCACGACCCATTTATGTACAGCCCATATAATGGGCGCACGAACTGCTCATGGACTTGAATTGAAATAGAAACAAAATTTTTAGAGCGTGATTATTACGGATTAGTTATTTATTACGATTAAGATTAAGCCGCAATTATCTTATTATTACCTGATTGAACCCGTTGGAAATACCACTTTCTATATACATAATTCTATACAGAGTGTAACAAAGTTGGTGTAGGTCTCGTTAACTGGGGCTTCTACTTAACATACTGAACAAGTTTCCTCAAGGAACTCATAGTCACTTATATTAAAGAAAATTTGGACCTTCCATACAAAAATGCACAAAATTGGAACCTAGATGTATGAAAAG
Organism: Coleophora flavipennella; assembly: GCA_947284805.1. Classification (NCBI taxonomy): domain Eukaryota; kingdom Metazoa; phylum Arthropoda; class Insecta; order Lepidoptera; family Coleophoridae; genus Coleophora; species Coleophora flavipennella. The sequence goes on from OX369308.1 coordinate 54,984,889, forward strand.
TTTTTTTGCGCTTTCTGCAAAATCGTAGAACAAAAGTTGTTCAGTTTGACGAGTACAAGCCACAGTTAAATTTGTGTAAAAAATTAGTGTTAATCTCGTTAACTGTTGCTTTAACGAGATCTACACCAATTTTGTTACACCCTGTATATATTTCAAATAAATAATTATTATTAGTGAAACTCTACGTGTGTCCTCTACACGAGATAGAGTTACACGTTACATTGTCATCGGTTAGTCCACAGGAACATCGGTGGCGTAATGGCTAGGGCCGCCGCCTCCTGTCCGGGAGGTCGTGGTTCGAACCTGCCACGTACCAATATGATTTCGAATTTAGATTTCATATGTACAGGCCCCCCACGCGGTGGACCGATGACCTGGTGAAGGTCGCGGGAAGCCGATGGATGCGGGCAGCGCAGGACCGGTCGTCGTGGTAATCCTTGGGGGAGGCCTTTGTCCAGCAGTGGATGATTTGTGGCTGATATGATGATGTACGTTTATCCGACGCTCTTACGGTGAAGGAAAACATCGTGAGGAAACCTGCACACGCCTGCGGAGAAACTCGCAGGTTGTGTGTGAAGTCGACCAACCCGCACTGGGCCCGCGTGGTCGACTAAGGCCCGATCACCCTAATTCAGGGTAGGCTCGAGCCCCTCGGTGGGGACGTATATGAGCTGATATGAATGAACTCCACAGGAAACAGGCAGCACCCTCCTAGGCTCACTGTCTAGTGAGTCATGGAAGCGTGTAGCGGGGAAGCTCCGCGAAATAACTAACCTCGAGGAGCACGAAGACACAGACTCCGATCAAACCTTGACTCCGGAGCCGAGGTAGGTACCTAGGATTTATGGTAGAGTGGAATTTATTTATTTATTTATTCCATAGGGAAATCAACAGCTTTTTACATATAAAATACTTATTTCTAGGTATGATGAAGCCTTTATAGATTTCCACAATTAATTTTTAAAAGGAAACACAACTTAAACAAATTAAGCAAGTCAGACTTGATTTATAAACTACTTACTAATCACGACGAAAAAAAGAGAGAAAATAATAATAATAATAAAAAAAATACAAGTTACTAATTAGCCATTCTTTTTTTTTATTCACAATTGGTAAACCCTTGGCATCATCTCACCTGGTGGTAAGTGACGATGTTGCCGAAGATGGAAGCGGGCTTACCAAGATTCCCCAACGCAATGGGGAACTGGCTATCTTATCTTCATGCCGGAACACGCCAATGATATTAACATTGATATTTGGCGGCAAGACTTAGATAAGATGGTGGTAGCTAGCCAGGCGGGCTTAGAAAATGCCCTTCCACCAACCAAACCGAGTCTTACAATTGACCACGCCGGGAATCGAACCCGCGACCTCCTGTGTAAAGCCAGTGACCTTTGTTGCTGGGCTACGGAGGCGGTTAAAAGGCCGTCCAATCAAAATAGCAGTGTGTGTGTATGTGAATGGTGTGAGTGTTAGTGTATGTGTGTGTTTGTGTGTGTGTGTATTTGTTTCACTTGTGTAAGTATGAATGTTGGTTACAAATGGCGATTCCTGGTGTTCTAGGTAAGCTCCAGTCGATTTAAGGCTGTTTTTCAACCGACATCCAAAAAAGAGGAGATTTTCAATACGAATGTATTTTTAATTTTTATATTTTTGATGTGTAACATCTTTGCTCTCGCTTTCCTGCAATTTTTGGGAGTGATTTCGTGAAATGGGACGGAAATGTGTAACAGGAAGTCGCGAATGCGCGGAATTCTACTTTACGAGAGTCCGACTCGCACTTGGTCGGTTTTTTTCGTTACTGTCAGATCCGCCACCCAGGTACAATATCGTCATCAAATCTAACTAACCTAAAGTATTTTGTCACATGTTACACATCATATGCGAGTACTGTAGGTCTCGCTCGATTTTTTTTTAATGTTTGTTACCTCACAAGGGGAACAGATAAAATTAACTCAGTGAAATTACTAACGATTTTTGCTGTAAACAGTATGCGACTCATCATAATTTTACCATCATCATATCTGCCGAAAAACGTCCACTTCTGGATAAAGGCCGGTCCTGCGCTGCCCGCAATCCATCGGCTTATAATATATCTACATATATATTTAAAAGGAAAGTCGTGTTAGTTACACCATTTATAACTGAAGAATGGCTGAACCTATTTTTATGATTTTTGTGTTTTTGCGTTTGTCTTCGTCCGGAACAAGATAATAATAAGTATTAAAATATGATATTCATCAATGAAAAATATTATCAGTCGAAAAATAATTAATTTTAGGGTAGGGTAGGGTAGTGTAGTGTAGGGTAGGGTAGTGTAGTGTAATGTGGAACGAAGTTCGCCGGGACAGCTAGTAATTTTAATAAACCTTACTCTATAAATTTTTCATCAAGTCTTCAATTTTTAGTTCACAAAAATCACAAAATGAGTACTTAAATGGCGGTGTTAAACTATGACGTCACTTCCAGGTAATTCAATTCAAACATTTCTAGAACAAAATATCAAAAACTACTGAATGGATCTGATTTAAATTTGGTAGGTAGATAGATTAGGACCTGATAAGGCGGGTCTTAGACGAAAGTGGAATTATTTTTGACAGATGATAAATATTAGCTCAAATGACTAGCAGTCATAGACTGTTCTATACCTCAGTTCTGTATTTTTTTTGGCACGTTCTGTAGCCTGAAAGGATCGATCGATGGATTTTGGAGTATATGTGGTGTGGTATATCTTCGTCTTGATCCCGTGAGTGACATAGGATACATTTTTACCCGACCGGCCAAAAAATAAGGGTTAAATTTAATACAGTCGGTGTTCAATTAATTCATGTAGCCTCCGTAGCTCAGAGGCAAAGTTCACTGGCTTTACACAGGAGGTCGCGGGTTCGATTCCCGGCGGGGTAAATTGTAAGACTCGGTTTGGTTGGTGGTAGGGCATTTTCTAAGCCCGTCTGGCTAGCTACCACAATCTTATCTAAGTCTTGCCGCCAAATATCAATGTTAACAACATTGATGTGTTCCGGCTTGAAGAGAAGTTCCCCATTGCGTTGGGAAATATTGGTAAGCCCGCTTCCATCTTCGGCAACATCGTCACTTACCACCAGGTGAGATGTTGTCAAGGGTTTACCAATTGTGAATAAAAAAAATAAAATAAAAAAAAGTAGGTATTTTTTATAGAACTCATTAAGATTTAAAAAAAATGTATTTTACGCTTTTCCAGATTGATTCGCAGATTCACCTACGTTATACGTTCCAGAAGTCTCGACGAGACATTTAGGTAAGGTACAAATAGATATCGTCATAAACGTATGTGGAGTAGGCAGGCCCGGATCTACTTCTACAGCCTCCAGTCAGTACAGTACAGCCAAAGTGTCTTAACGTGTGCGATTTTGATGAGGGTCATATGATCCCTATGGGGGGCGGGGGGGGGCTACATCAGACAAATATTTCATTTGTTGAAAAATTTGCCTAGGGGGTGGCAAATTGGGACTCTGATGTTGGGAGTATGGATGAACAGCCTAGAGGTAAGATACGAGTGCTTCAGTGGTAACGACGCTGTAGGCAGGTGCGGTCGCAGCCCGATAGCCTAACACTTTGGAGGTGGTAATCTTGCCTCAAGAACCACTACTAAGGGGTAATTTTAGAAGCTGGAAGATTTTCTTACAATGTCAATGATAAAGATTCGTTTGCGTGCAGAAATCACCTAGATAGCTTCTATTGTAGACGATAGGATGAGCAAAGTGAGTCCAAATAACTATTGCACCAATAGCATTTACACCAGACTAGTGTTGCAAAAAAACGTTTTTTTTTTCTGTGTTGAATAAAAACATGAAAAAAAAACCTTGAAAAAAACCACGTTTTTTTCTGTAACGTTGTTTTTTTTCACAAGTGCAGAACCTTAAATTTATATTTATAAGACAATTTACTATTGATATGATATGATTTAGAGTTTGTATCGAATATTATTATTTTTGTATCTACTTTATATTTCTGGTTCAATTAAAAAAACATGAAAATAATAAAAGTTTTTGGCGACATTAACGAAGTGTTCGATTACAAACGGGAATTCCCCGAACAGGCTAATAATATTGGATTCGCGGCAGGGGAATTCCCTTTATTCGTTGTTTGACTTGATCTTCACTCGGTGTGACCGTTATGTGCGAAGTTTTAGCCATTTTGGTAGTTGTATTCTTTTTTTTTGAAAAAAAAACCCGATCTTGAAAAAAAAAACAATGGTGCCAGGTTTTTTTTCATGTTTTTTTTCATAAACTTGAAAAAAAACTTTTGTTTTTTTTTCAATTTGCAGCACTACACCAGACCACAAACATACAAACACATTTTCACATTTATAATATTACAAGCTTTTGCCCGCGGCTTCGCCCGCGTGGACATTATTTTTGTGACTGTCTTAGAGGGTGCGCGGTGCGCGAGCCGCAACAGAGCACCAGAATAATACCACACCCTGGACACTTCATACAACGGGCCAGAAATTACGTTTCAAGAAAGGAATGGCCCAACAAACAAAATGGCGGCGAAATCCTTTAAGTTTGACAACCAAACTGTAACATTGTTTTATCAATCTGGGTGACGAGGGGGTGAGGTCGCAATCTAGAGAGCGGCAGGGAGTGTCCATACTGAATGTTAGTACTAATATATAAGGTCTAACAAAATTAGCTGAAATTTTAACTGGTGCTTGTACCCATGAACTGAACAACTTTCCCCATGAAACCCATAGTCAAATCGCAAAAAAAAAATTGCCTCCATACTAACTCGGATCAGCTGATCAGCCAACTTAGTATGGGAAGTTAAAATAGTTTCAGCTAATTTTGTTAGACCTTATATATACTTTGATAATACCTACTTATTTAACACTTATTTACCCTTTTGTATTATAGGATTTGGAATAATTATAAAATTATGTTGAGACCCATAGTCCCTTTAATAAGTTTTTTTTTTGAACTTTTCATACATACAAATCAGCTAATTGACTAATTTTGTACGTTTTTTTTAAGATTTGTCTATGAGAGCCCAGACACATAAAAGCGTTACGTTGTGGCGGCGCGTCGCAACGTGTCCTAGTACCGTAGCTTAGAGTAGTCTTTAGCTCTCCGCCATGGAACGTAAAAAGGATATCGCTCACAGATTTGGACAGAAGGATCCGCCCGTCTCCATATTTTACTAAGATTATCTTCATACAAGCAAAAAGTAGCGCCATCAGACATAACTCGTACGAACTAGCGTGGGCGAGAGTTGATGACAGTGCCGCGCTAAAATTGTCGCTTTAAAAACGCGTTTAATTAATTTGTTTACAAGAAAAAATACAATGTAAGGTTACTTAATGATGATACGATATTCCATGTTTCTTTTAAGCCTTTATGTCATGATTTTTACAGCCTCTAACAACACAATAAGGTATTTTTATATGGAATATCTTTCCACCGCCCTCTACGATTTCCCGCAGACGACTGAATCGCGAGTGTGCGAAACTTTCGATTTTCGCAGCAATTCGCTGGGAGCATTAGTCGCGTGCGTTGGCCCGCTCTCCGCGCCTGGTCGTCCGATGATGAAAAGGAGAGGGAGGAATGAGGTTGTGAAGCTCCAAGGCACACTCTCCGAAATGAATCCTTTAGAACACCGATAGACAGGCGACTTTGCGGCGATGCTCGAGGCTTTGGAGCCTGTTTGATACTTACCGATGAGTCTCCTAGCGCGTCGGTCAATAGAATCCAAGGCATTTAGCTGGTAACGATCCGTTCCATAAGTGAGATCAGTACTCCACACATGACCGAACTTAGAGGTTTATATCGATTTGGTTTGCCTGTAGAATGCAAATCTCTGTTTTAAAATAGGTTTAAAAAAGTTAGCGAATCGTGTTTCTGCAATTGACAAAATGAAGAATCAGGTTAAAAAATATCACTTCCTTATGTTTTGTAATTGCTGAGAAAAATCGTGATCCATGCGACCAAAGTTTCTAATGCGTCGTCCTATCATTGATGTTTGGCGGCAAGACTCTGAGTCTGAGATGGTGGTAGCTAGCCAGGCGGGCTTAGAAAATGCCCTTCCGCCAACCACACCAAGACCACCAAGCAAATATAGACTTAGCCGGGAATTGAACCCGCATCCTCCTGATATGAAGCCAATATACTTAACCATTACGCTACAGAGGCGGTCAAACACATAGTTATAAACAAAAAGTCTGTGCGGTCAACCGATAAATGACAAGGAAACGAACCAGTTCGAAAAAACCCATTTATACAGCCAAAATATTTTTTTCCAGTCCCATCCAAGCCCTCCCGTCGTCATCGCTACTGGAAAACCCAGCCGAGAAGGGTGGAACCCAAAAGGTATAAGTCGATTATCCAGGGTCGCAGGTTAACCCTTTCACGAGCAACGCAAATACGGCGTACAAGATAAAATTGAACCTTATTCGAGGTCAATACAGATCAATATTCACACAGCATCCCTGGCAAACATATTGGCAATTTAATGCTCGTGAAAGGGTTAATGTTTTATTTTTTCTAAAACAGTGATCAAGATTCTTAATATATTTTTAAATAGTTTATTTATGAAGATATTAAATAAACCTACAAATAGTTTGTAGATAAACCGAATTAAGAGGACTGTAAACCTGCGACTTTTGAAGTAACACTTCTTTACGCACGCTTGACTTGGGGAGTAAGCTGGTGAATACGTTACGCGAACGGTGATTAAGTTTTACTTCAGTCGTGTTACATCAATTGAGGAATTCGCTAAAATTACTCCTGTTAATCCTCCTACAGTAAATAAAAATACGAATCCTAATCTACAAAGTATTGAGGGACTATAATTAATTAAATTATTAATTAAATTAAGCGTCGGTGGCTCAACCGGTAACGACTCGGTCCATCTAACTAGAGGTACCGGGTTCAAATCTGGATGGCCAATGTACCAATGAGTTTTTCAAAAAACTTACGTACATACTTACCGATTGCTTTAACGGTGAAGGAAAACATCGTGAGGAAACCTGCACACGCCTGCGAAGAAACTCGAAGGTTGTGTGTGAAGTCGACCAACCCGGGGAATCTCGGTAAAAGTGGTTTTACCGAGATTCCCCAACGCAATGGGGAACTGGCTATATTATCTACAAGCCGGCACACGTCAATGCTGTTAACATTTATGCTTGGCGGCAAGACTTAGATAAGATGGTGGTAGCTAGCCAGGCGGGCTAAGAAAATGCCCTTCCACCAACCAAACCGAGTAATACGAAGTTAGACTCCGCTAGGAATCGAATCCGCGACCTCCTGATATGAAGCTAATGGACGTTACGTTGCGCCATGGAGGCGGTTCAGTTTATGATTGTCCAAACTCCTTGTCTATGGTTTGGACAACCTCAAACTAAGAGTTTAGAATTCTAGTCTATGATTGTCAGATTTTCTACGTCTGTTACAGGCAGCCAAAGGGATGCCACAGTACGCATCCAGTCCGAACCTCTCTGGAGTCGCCTCAACTAAGAAATCCTCTCCCCTGAGGAGACGTAAGCGTTTAGAAACCGTCTCTAATCCCAACTTGAACTCCAAAAAAAAGGCCCAAGAAAAAGAAGGAAAGCTAGCTAAACTAAAACGACGCCTGCACCTCAATTCGTTCAAAGTTAATGAATCTACAGGTGCAATAGAAGAGGAAGACGGCAAAACGAACTAAATAGTAAGTTTCAAGCTTTTATTGCTAATTTCGTGTTGAGGACATGAGCGCCCGCGCCGGCAGAATCATTAACAAGGGGAAGCATCTACATTCTAATCAATATATCAGCTCATATATGTCCCCACCGAGGGGCTCGAGCCTACCCTGAATTAGGGCGATCGGGACTTAGTCGACCACGCGGGTCCAGTGCGGGTTGGTCGACTTCACAGACACCCTTCGAGTTTATTCGCAGGCGTGTGCAGGTTTCCTCACAATGTTTTCCTTCACCGTTAAAGCAATCGGTAAGTATATGTACGTAAGTTTCGAAAAACACATTGGTACATTGGCCGCCCGGATTTGAACCCGGCACCTCTGGTTAGGGGGATCGAGTAGTTACCGGTTACTCCACCGACGCTTTTTTTACAGTCTAATAGGAATGACGAATTCTAGTCATCTGAGTTACTTTTTATCATCTGTCAAAAATGACATTTTGTTCTAAAAATGTTAGAAAAACCTAAGCGTGACGTCATAGTTTAGCAGCGTCATATACGTGCTCATTTTGTGATTTTGGTGAATTTAAAATTCGAATACTTGATGGAAAAAAAGCGAGTAAGGTTTTCCGAAGTTTAAATAGCAAGGCAATTTAGTGATCAAGAGTTTATAAATTATTTCCGATGCTGTCGTCAGCCCTATTCTTTGCATTTTGAAATGCAGTAGGTACAACCCGAAAGCGATATAATATATGAAGGCTCCGAAGCCCTGTCAGGAGGGTCTGCCATGATTTTTTAACCAATGCGTAGGTTAAGTGACGACTATTTGTAACAATACAACGCAGTTAACGACAATACTTTAATCACCTTTAGAATTATAATTTAGATATTAGAACAAAGGATCGATAAGATTGAAACGGATAGGATTATGACGTTCCACTAGCGTTCCACCGATACGCGTGGACGCGTGCGCTTCGATCGTTTGACAAATCCAGAATGACAACTTGAGTAAGATGGCCGCCCTTCCAGCGTTCGGTGTTACGTCAGTTTCGTTCAGAAACTAGGCAGTCAATCAATCGAGTAGTAGGTGGCGCTACTGAGCCGATTCTCCCGTGGCGCCGTCATATACTTAAAATCTGAGTTTTAAAATGCACATTATATTATGTTAACATCATTTCTCATATTGTAGGATTCGGTAAACAATAGCTGAAGGTGATCTCTTCGAGCACAGAAGAGAACGAGATATCAATCTTTCTTTCACATGTTTACTCTTCCTTGTTGCTATCAATAATCATTTGTCCAACACAACCAATATCTATAAATGGGCGAACACAGCGAGCCCGAAATTTTTGAAGTAAAACTACTTTACGCACGCTTGACTTGGGGAGTAAGCTGGTGGATGCGTGACGAGAGCGTTACGGAAGTGTGATCGGGCGAGGCAAACGGAAGTGGAGGGGCATATATAAATTAGTGAAGATAGAAAGAAAGATACTATTTATTTTTGTTTACCAACAAAATCAGTTGTTAAAACAATCAAAACAAACATATAGGATTAAAAAGATTTGATAATATTCAGAGGATATTAAAACTCTTTTCAACCGACTTAAAAAAGTAGGAGGTTCTCAATTCGACTGTATGTTTTTTTGTATGTTTGTTACGCGATATCTTCGCTAATTGTGCTCCGATTTTCAAAATTCTTTTTTTATTTGAAATAATATACTCCCGAGGGGGTCCCATTGTCACCAAGTCAGTATCTGATGATGGGATCCCAGGGAAATCTAGAACAACCCTCAAATTTTATAGGTACATATTACGTGTTTCATGTATTTCCTAAAACTATTGAAGTTTTGGCGTCTGGAAGTCATCATCTTATCATCATCACATGAGCTGATGAAGGAAGGTAGAACTCCTTAACGGTTAGGATTTGGAGGATAATTCTTTAAAAATTTTACGTAGACCGATAGTTGTATTCTTTCAGGTTATTCTGATGAGCTGATGATGAAAGATTTAACTCCTTAACTTTCATGCTGTTAAGATGATGAAGATGGAAGCCACAGGAATCTGTATCTGTTAATGAAAATTAAGATTTGATGGTTCCTATTGGCGAGTGGGTGATTGGGTATAACGTTGTTAGATAGATAGCATTATCACTAAAAATAAATAAAATAAAAGTTTAAAAAACTTAAAAACCGACTTCAAAATGAATTTCACTCAAAAGTATAAAATAATATTATTATACTTAGATACACGACATTAACCAACAATAACGAAATCAAAGGGGGGTAGGAATTAAATTTGGGGCCTAAAATTTATTTTGAGTCCTTCTTAAAACACTAATGTGGTGAAACAGTACATACGCGGAAAGGTCTTGCAGCCCATCCTCCAGTGACCCCTTAATAGTCTCATACGACACCCTCGACACGAGATGAGGTGGTGCTATTCTATGGCCACACCACCTAGCAATTTGCTTGCGCGTGGACTATATGCTTGAGTAAATACTCATGAGTCCTTCTCAAAACACTAATGTGGTGAAAAAGTACATACGCGGAAAGGTCCTGCTGCCCATCCTCCAGTGACCCCTTAGTCGTCTCATACGACACCCTCGAGAAGAGATGAGGTGGTGCTATTCTATGGCCACACCACCTAGCAATTTGCTTGCGCGTGGACTATATGCTTGAGTAAATACTCATGAGTCCTTCTCAAAACACTAATGTGGTGAAAAAGTACATACGCGGAAAGGTCCTGCTGCCCATCCTCCAGTGACCCCTTAGTCGTCTCATACGACACCCTCGAGAAGAGATGAGGTGGTGCTATTCTAAGGCCACACCACCTAGCAATTTGCTTGCGCGTGGACTATATGCTTTAGTAAATACTCATGAGTCCTTCTTAAAACACTAATGTGGTGAAAAAGTACATACGCGGAAAGGTCTTGCTGCCCATCCTCCAGTGACCCCTTAATAGTCTCATACGACACCCTCGAGACGAGATGAGGTGGTGCTATTCTATGGCCACACCACCTAGCAATTTGCTTGCGCGTGGACTATATGCTTGAGTAAATACTCATGAGTCCTTCTCAAAACACTAATGTGGTGAAAAAGTACATACGCGGAAAGGTCCTGCTGCCCATCCTCCAGTGACCCCTTAGTCGTCTCATACGACACCCTCGAGAAGAGATGAGGTGGTGCTATTCTAAGGCCACACCACCTAGCAATTTGCTTGCGCGTGGACTATATGCTTTAGTAAATACTCATGAGTCCTTCTTAAAACACTAATGTGTTGAAAAAGTACATACGCGGAAAGGTCCTGCTGCCCATCCTCCGGTGACCCCTTAGTCGTCTCATACGACACCTTCGAGAAGAGATGAGGTGGTGCTATTCTAAGGCCACACCACCTAGCAATGTGCTTGCGCGTAGACTATATGCTTGAGTAAATACTCATGAGTCCTTCTCAAAACACTAATGTGGTGAAAAAGTACATACGCGGAAAGGTCCTGCTGCCCATCCTCCAGTGACCCCTTAGTCGTCTCATACGACACCCTCGAGAAGAGATGAGGTGGTGCTATTCTATGGCCACACCACCTAGCAATTTGCTTGCGCGTGGACTCTTTGCTTGAGTAAATACTCATGAGTCCTTCTTGAGACACTAATGTCGCTTCTGTTATCGCTTTGCTAGTTTACCATATTATGCTGTGGTTCATTTCGGAAGAAAAACATACAAACTCACTTTCAGTCAAGACTTTTAAGAGGGGTGCTCTAACATCTATGATCATGAGAGTATATGCTATCCTAAAACCTTAACTTCATTAATGATGATTTCCTTATCTGCTTTACAGCTGACTTCAAGCCGCGGACGTTAGCTCCTGTTCTAACTCCGAAAGAAAATCGCAAGCCAAGTCCCAATTAACCCAGCTGCAATAGAATGAATTTCAGCATATCAACTACACCCAGGCTAGCCAGTGTTAAGAAACAATAGATCACAAAGTTTTACTATTAGTCTGTTTAAAAAATGCCTTTATTTTTTTACGTGCTGTTTTTTAGTCCTTTTTTTTTCATTTTTATCCTTAAGGGAGGCTCGAGTTTCCACACAAACGTAGTTCCGCTTTAATACAAAAACTAAATGCTGGTTTAAATCCAAGCTTTGCGAATGTATTGATTACACACATATCTATGTTTGTAATTAGTTTTCGATGTACTACGGGTAATATAAAACGGAAAAAAATAAGTGAAGTTTAAATTTTTCAGTACAAAACTAATTTAAGCCTTCGTTTAGTTATGTTTAAATTTACTAGGATGAAAGCGAATTACAAACATCGACATGTATCTACTAAATATATTTACAAAGTTTGGATTCAATTCGGCATGTACTTTTTGTATTAAAGCGGAACTACGTTTGTATGGAAATTCAATCCTCCTGGGGACCCTTAAGATATAGATCAAAAATTCAAAATAAGTACAAAATGAAAAGGTGACTTACTGGTATATCAACGCACACTCGAAACCACTGAACGGATTTCCCTGAAATTTGGAATAAAGACAGTTATGAAGACGTAGGCAGCTGCTAAGAAAGGATTTGGGGAAATTCCTACGGTAACACCAAAAAACAGGATCTGTGCGGGTGAAGCCGCGGGCACCCACTAGTGTTATATACCTTACTTCCCTTTTTTTGTTTAATTCAATATTTTCTGATTTTAGCCTTTACTTTTTTTTGTGTAGTTTAGATAAGAATATTATTAATAGTTAAAATGGGTAACTAGCAAACAACATGATTACTGTTTTACGTAAGTTTTCTTATTAGGGTAAAATCAGGACAGTTGCCCCAGGGGTATAGTTGCTCCGATTTTAATTACTCTAGTTTCGTAGATGAATCTCATGCTATTTTATTAATATATCGAAAGATTACCTAACTACCACTAAGTTGACGGTGTCTCATGTCTCTGTGCGATTGCATGGGAAGGCAAAATGCGTTAAAAGTTTTTGTGCGGTAGATGTCCTGATTGTCGGCGGGGCATCTATCCTAATCGTAATTTACATGGATAAAGCAACTATCCCCTATGTGGGATAGATGTTCCTAAATATAGAGGTCCTCAAAGATCGCTAATACTCTAAAAATATTAAAGATAACGTTTTTGCTCTTCATAAATTTGTAGATATATAACCAAAGTACGGGCCAGTTTTATAAATAAAGTACTTAGCTTTTTGTACTGATAGATATAGAGTGATTTCAAAAAGTGTGGCAACTATCCGGCTTCTACCCTATATCATAAGGAGCGTTGCTGTCTTTGAGAAAACTATTATATAATTAGTATTAATTTAATTAAATCTTATGCATGGGCTTTTTAAAATCGAGTTTTATTTTTTTTCCTTGTTCTTAGCCTTTTTATTCTCTTTTGTAGTTCAAATACAGACTGTAACAAAACTGAAGTAGGAGAAGTCACTGAGGTTTATTTGTAATCTCAGAACAACTTTCCTCAAGAACCATAGTCAATTAAAAAAATCAAAGTTCCATACAAAAACCGGCCAAGTGCGAGTCGATCTCGCGCAAAGTAGTGTTCCGTTGTCATAACAAAATAAATGTATACTTTAAGAAACAAAATTATATTTGCAGTTGACAATAGAAAGTCTGATGAACTTTTGACAAACCAACTGCACATCTTAAGTTGGTCGACTATTACTCATAAACTAAGAAAGCCTACATAACCGTGATAGTCTTACTACGAATATTTAAATTTTTTCAGATGCCCTGGTTTAACTAAACACTTGACTCTAACAAAAAAATTGCACTTTTAAGCTTAATAATTCGCAAACAGATCCCTATCAAAGAGAATATAACAAACTTGATCCCTGTAACTAAAAACGGTTTTACCAAACCCTCAATAGTTTTAAAATACCTATCCAAGAATATCCCAAACGATGTCAATGAAAAAACAATCACTCCCCTCTTTAAATGTAGGGTACATTAAAAAATATGATGTGTAACATGTGACAAAATACTTTAGGTTAGTTGGATTTGATGACGATATTGTACCTGGGTGGCGGATCTGACAGTAACGAAAAAAACCGACCAAGTGCGAGTCGGACTCTCGTAAAGTAGAATTCCGCGCTTTCGCGACTTCCTGTTACACATTTCCGTCCCATTTCACGAAATCACTCCCACAAATTGCAGGAAAGCGAGAGCAAAGATGTTACACGTCAAAAACATTTTTTGAAGATTTTAGTGTACAACTTTATCGGCTTGATCAATATGTATACCCATGACATTTTACAGCATTCTAGTACTAATAGTCTATGAGCTAAGACGCGGACAGACAGACGGGCAGCCATGGCGAAACTCTAATAATTCCTTGTTGAGCCCTACGGAACCCTAAAACTGAACAAAACCGGCTGATCAATTTATATAACCATTAAAAATTACTGGATTCTACAGAGAATTTGATGATATCCCAGTACAATCTGGTAAAATTTCATGGAAACTCTGTAAAATCCAGTTGATTCTAATGGGAACCTTCAGTGTCCAGTTGAATTTGATAAAATCTTGGTAGTTTTTGGTGAAATTGGATGGAAACTTTTCAGAATCCAGTAGGATCCATTTTAAATCACTGGATTCCACAGAAAATTTGATAATATCCTAGTTTATCCTGATGAAATTTCATGGAAACTCTCTAAAATCCAGCGGATTCTAATGAGAACCATCGGTTTCCAGTTAAATTTGATAAGATCTTTGTAGATTTCGGTGAAATTTGATAGAAAATACCTAGAATCTAGTAGAATTCATTAAAAATCACTGAATTTTAAAGGTTCCCAGTAGATGCCACTGGATTATAAAGGGTTTTCATAAAATTTCACAAAAAAAACTACCGAGATCCCTTTGAATTCAATTGGACCCTGCAGGTTTCCTCCGGATTCTAAAGGGATCTTTTCCCTGAAAATTTCAACGGCTTCTACCGAGAGACCATTCAGTCCCCCAGGTTTCCATGGGATTCCATGTACACTATCAGTTTCTTGGGAAAAGCTTTAATGGCGCTTGCACTTTCATTTAAATCTGTGATACAATTCTGTAGATTTATTCCTAAAAAAGAGAGGGAAAGTTGAGACCATTCGTTTCAATTAAATTATTGATTTATGTTATTAATTGTAATTAACATTGATGTAGACCGTTTGAATTTAAGATAACACCATATATTATTACAATAATAAATTAAAAGGGTATTTATTGTCTAGTTTCTAGATAACAGGGTCAAATATTTTTTTTTCACAGAGCGTTTCACTTTACGCAAAGTTTAGTTATTTCAGTAATAGATGAATATCGACATTTTATTAACAGTTACAAATTTTAGTGAAAATCAACCCTAGCGATTTTAGTTGAAGAGGCTATAGTTATTCCAGTTACAAAGGTTTTTATATTTCCAATAATAAAGGATCGGGACCGGGAGTTCAATCCTAGTTTTAGACGTTTTTCATATATACAAGGTGTAACAAAATTGGTGTAGGTCCCGTTAACGGGGGATTCTACTCATCATACTAAACAACTTTCCCCAAGGAACCCATAGTCAATTCTCAAAAAAAACTTGGACCCTCCATACTGAAATGCACAAAATCAATCAATACTAATGTATGAGGAAAAAAAAGTGTGTGTGTGTCAGCTCCGACGTACAACTGGAGTTTACTCCTTACTAATGATTATAAATGTGTTGGAGGATGGCGGCCAATTTTTTAAATTCTGAAAACGGATTCGTGATTATGGACCTCAGGGACCCCCAGATATCGATTTTGGAAGCAATCGGTGCAGTAAGTAAAAAATTCAAAATGGCGGCCACTTTTATCAATTCTGACAACGGATTCGTGACAACGGATAAGGGACTTCAGGGACCCTCAGATATCGATTTTGGAAGCATTCCGTCCAGTAACTAAAAAGTTTAAAATGGCGGCCACTTTTCTTCAATTCAGACAAGACAAATCTAACAACACTTCACACTCCAAAATCCATCTAGCCGTTTAGGCTACAGGACGAGACACACACATTACATACATTACGTACACTACATACACATTACACACACATTACAGACAAATTACAAACATTACACACACATTACATACACACTACACATACATTACACACATTACACAAGCATTACACACATTAAATACACATTACACAAGCATTACACACATTCACACATTACAGACAAATTACAAGCATTATACACATAACACACACACACACACATTACACACATATTACACACATTACACACCTTATATATTATGAAAATCAATTCTTAAGGAGTAAACTCCAAAAATACTTCAATAACATAGGTATTTCAAATAACGTGACACGGTCATTCGATCACTAGATTTTACTCCTCATATTTTTTCATACCGGGCGCCATAAATGAAAATCAATTCTTAAGGAGTAAACTCCAAAAAAAATAAATTATTTTTTCTATCAAAGTTGTTCAGTATGATGAGTAGAAGCCCCTGTTAACGGGAACTACACCAATTTTGTTACATCCTGTATAAAGTGTAGCAAAATTAGCTAAAACTATTTTAACTGGTGCTTCTAAGCATGAGACTGAACAACTTTCCCCATGGAACCCATAGTCAAATCGCAAAAAAAAATTTGGCTCTCCCATACTAACTCGATCAGCTGATCAGCCAACTTAGTATGGGAAGTTCAATTTTTTTTTGAGATTTGACTATGGGTTTCATGGGGAAAGTTGTTCAGTTTCATGGGTCGAAGCACCAGTTAAAATAGTTTCAGCTAATTTTGTTAGACCTTATATACAGGTTGACTTTTAATTAGTTCTTGATAACAAAAAGTAAGCATTTACTCGTGATTACAAACAAGTTTCCCAAAGAAACAATATGTCAAATCAGAAGAAAAAAGTTGAGTCTCGATACATATCAAGTTATCAAATCGGCAAAAATGTATAAAGGACCAATTTTTTTTTTCATATTTGACATATAGTTTCTTTGGGCAAGTTGTTTGTAATCACGAGAACATTCATATCCTTGCTATCAAGAATTAATTAAAAGTCACCCTATATAAAACTAGCTTTTGTCCGCGGCTTCGCCCGCAAGGATATCGTTTTCATGACTGTATAGCTGGTGCCAGCGACTTCGGGTGATGGTTCTCTAACCTATGGTAAGCTATCTCGGGAAGTAGGTGTATGTAAAATGCGCTAAAACTATTTTGAATAAATACCGTTCACAGTTTTGTACGGCCCTGTACACATCATTTCCTTTTCTTGGAGATATCGCGTGACAAACTTAACCACCTGGATGCCTTCCCACGGATTGTGTCGTCTTAACAAATTATTACACAGTGTGACGAATCGGGGGCGGTCAAATATTGAATGGTACAGTCAGAGAGAAAAGCTGTTCGTGCATCCCTACGTGGTAGCTAAATTCTGCGCTTCATAATTATTTGTTCGAACTAAATACTTAATTATAAGGAAAACATCGTGAGGATACCTGCACACGCTTGCGAAGTAACTGGAAGGTTGTGTGTGAAGTAGACCAACCCGCACTGGGCCCGCGTGGTCGACTAAGGCCAGATCGCCCTAATTCAGGGCAGGCTCGAGCCCCTCGGTGGGGACGTATATGAGCTGATATGATGATGATGATGAATTACTACAACGAGATAAGGGTAAGCCGCTGGAAATGAAGAATATGAGGCCATACGTAATAAGGACTTGTCGTAAGTTTACCTACTTATTATCATCAGCACTATACCCGCCGAAAGACCTCCCCTAGGATTTCCACAACGACCAGTCCTGCGCTACCCGCATCCAGCGGTTTCCCATGCCGTTCCCCAGGCTTCGGTCCACCGTGTGGGAGGCCTCCCTAAGTTACGTTTTTTCGGTGCGCGTTCTCCACTCTAGAACGTTACTGAGTTTCTGTAGTAATCCAATCAGAAATGAGGAGATCCGTTTATACAAACAGATCATAGAATCGCTTAAGTAGCAGTGGCCGGGGCATGTAGCTCTTAGAACGGACGGCCGTTTTCATTAAAATTGTAGGGTGGCTACCATGTATGTATTATACACTTATAGCGTAGGATATTTTTTAAAAATAGTAAATTACTATTACGGTCTTTTAGTTCTCTTAAAGGGATCCCTCTACCTTGTACCTAGTTCGCTGTAGTTACAGACAGAGCTGTGCCAAAAGTGGCTACTTTTAGCACTGCTATCTGTAACAACTATGTTTAGATAGGCAATAGTTTCTGAATAAACTATAAGTTCCCATTCCTCAGTATTCCATTCCATTCCAAAGTAACCGACATAGCTCTCAGAATTGCTAAACTTAAGTGGCACTGGGCGGAGCACATTGCTCGTAGAACAGATGGCCGTTGGGGTAGTAAAGTACTCGAGTGGCGACCACGCACCGGAAAGCGTAGTTAGGCAGGCCTCCCACTCAGTGGACCGATGACCTGGTGAAGGTCGCGGGAAGCCGCTGGATGCGGGCAGCGCAGAACCGGTCGTCGTAGAGATCCTTGGGGGAGGCCTATGTCCAGCAGTGGACGTCCTTCAGCTGATATGATGATGACCCATTCCTAAAATTCTTCGTTATATCAGCGAGTTTTTTTAACTGATTGAGGCGCTAGTCAGCTGGGCGTAATCCGTTTGAATTTTGCTCAGATTAAATAAAGCTTTTCTTCGCGACTGTCTAAAACAAATCTTTGAATAATTTCCCACATAATAATGACGCTCAGCTTTGTTCAACCATTGTTAGTTCTCCAAACTATCAATAACTAAAGGCTTAACCCATGATTGAACTCGATATTGACTAACATTTTCTGTTTACGGTCACAAATTGTAGGCCCTTCAAAATACGAGATATTTCACATTTTCAAAATTTATTGTTTTTTGTTGTGGCAATAAAACGTCAAGGCAACATTCACACTTTGGCGCCAAAGGGGATCGGAGTTTCGCACGCAATTTCCTTTGTTTCTTTTTTTTTATAGAGCAAAGGCATTGACACACTATGCGTTCAACCTAATTCCTAATGTTAGAAAAAATAAGAATATTATTTTATGTTTTCATGACGTTATTTATACCGTATTTATTGCAAGAGTATATTTCCGCTATTTTGTTAAATAAAGTTGGTAGAAGCTGCAGTAGTTGTCGATATTGCAATCACAATTAGAAAATGGAAGTCTGCTATTTGTTTTTGCTGGTGTTTCTAGTAAACTTGGTCTACGTGGCGTCTGAAATAAGTTTGAAGTTCGGTAAGTTTTAAAACTTTTCGTTTAGTAGGTACAAAATTAATGTTTTTTTTTAAATTCACAATTAGTAAACCCTTGACAACATCTCACCTGGTGGTAAGTGACGATGTTGCCGAAGATGGAAGCGGGCTTACCAAGATGCAATGCAATGGGGAGCTGGCTCTCTTATCTTTATGCCGGAACACACCAATGATATCAACATTGATATTTGGCGGCAAGACTTAGATAAGATGGTGGTAGCTAGCCAGGCGGGCTTAGAAAATCCCCTACTACCAACCAAACCGAGTCTTTTGACCCCGCCGGGAATCGAACCTGCGACCTCCTGTGTAAAGCTAGATGTTGTTGCTATTTCATATTTTTTAGAGTTCCTGTGAGCCTCACGCCTCACTAGATCACCAGTACTTGCAACCAGCGGGTTCCCGCGAGCTTCACTAGATCACCAGTCCTTGCAATCAGCGGGTTCCTGCGAGCTTTACTTAATCACCAGTCCTTGCAACCAGCGGGTTCCTGCAAGCTTTACTTAATCACCAGTCCTTGCAACCAGCGGGTTCCTGCGAGCTTTACTTAATCACCAGTCCTTGCATCCAGTCGGGTTCCCACGAGCTTTACTGAATCACCAGTCCTTGCAACCAGCGGGTTCCTGCAAGCTTTACTTAATCACCAGTCCTTGCAACCAGCGGGTTCCTGCGAGCTTTACTTAATCACCAGTCCTTGCATCCAGTCGGGTTCCCACGAGCTTTACTGAATCACCAGTCCTTGCAACCAGCGGGTTCCTGCGAGCTTTACTTAATCACCAGTCCTTGCATCCAGTCGGGTTCCCACGAGCTTTACTGAATCACCAGTCCTTGCAACCAGCGGGTTCCTGCAAGCTTTACTTAATCACCAGTCCTTGCAACCAGCGGGTTCCTGCGAGCTTTACTTAATCACCAGTCCTTGCATCCAGTCGGGTTCCCACGAGCTTTACTGAATCACCAGTCCTTGCAACCAGCGGGTTCCTGCGAGCTTTACTTAATCACCAGTCCTTGCATCCAGTCGGGTTCCCACGAGCTTTACTGAATCACCAGTCCTTGCAACCAGCGGGTTCCTGCAAGCTTTACTTAATCACCAGTCCTTGCATCCAGTCGGGTTCCCACGAGCTTTACTGAATCACCAGTCCTTGCAACCAGCGGGTTCCTGCAAGCTTTACTTAATCACCAGTCCTTGCATCCAGTCGGGTTCCCACGAGCTTTACTGAATCACCAGTCCTTGCAACCAGCGGGTTCCTGCAAGCTTTACTTAATCACCAGTCCTTGCATCCAGTCGGGTTCCCACGAGCTTTACTGAATCACCAGTCCTTGCAACCAGCGGGTTCCTGCAAGCTTTACTGAATCACCAGTCCTTGCAACCAGCGGGTTCCTGCAAGCTTTACTTAATCACCAGTCCTTGCATCCAGTCGGGTTCCCACGAGCTTTACTGAATCACCAGTCCTTGCAACCAGCGGGTTCCTGCAAGCTTTACTTAATCACCAGTCCTTGCATCCAGTCGGGTTCCCACGAGCTTTACTGAATCACCAGTCCTTGCAACCAGCGGGTTCCTGCAAGCTTTACTTAATCACCAGTCCTTGCATCCAGTCGGGTTCCCACGAGCTTCACTGAATCACCAGTCCTTGCAACCAGCAGGTTCCCGCGAGCTTCACTAGATCACCGTCCTTCCAATCAGCGGGTTCCTGCGAGCTTCACTAGATCACCAGTCCTTGCAACCAGCAGGTTCCTGCAAGCTTCACTAAATCACCAGTCCTTGCAATCAGCGGGTTCCCGCGAGCTTCACTGAATCACCAGTCCTTGCAACCAGCAGGTTCCCGCGAGCTTCACTAGATCACCGTCCTTCCAATCAGCGGGTTCCTGCGAGCTTCACTAGATCACCAGTCCTTGCAACCAGCAGGTTCCTGCAAGCTTCACTAGATCACCAGTCCTTGCAACCAGCAGGTTCCCGCGAGCTTCACTAGATCACCGTCCTTCCAATCAGCGGGTTCCTGCGAGCTTCACTAGATCACCAGTCCTTGCAACCAGCAGGTTCCTGCAAGCTTCACTAAATCACCAGTCCTTGCAATCAGCGGGTTCCTGCGAGCTTCACTAAATCACCAGTCCTTGCAATCAGCGGGTTCCTGCGAGCTTCATTGGATCACCAGTCCTTGCAACCAGCGGATTCCTGCGAGCTTCACTAGATCACCAGTCCCTGCAACCAGCAGGTTCCCGCGAGTTTTACTAGATCACCGTCCTTCCAATCAGCGGGTTCCTGCAAGCTTCACTAGATCACCAGTCCTTGCAATCAGCGGGTTCCTGCGAGCTTCACTAGATCACCAGTCCTTGCATCCAGTCGGGTTCCCACGAGCTTCATTGGATCACCAGTCCTTGCAACCAGCGGGTTCCCGCGAACTTCACTAGATCACCGTCCTTCCAATTAGCGGGTTCCTGCGAACTTCACTAAATCACCAGTCCTTGCAATCAGCGGGTTCATGCGAGCTTCACTAGATCACCAGTCCTTGCATCCAGTTGGGTTCCCACGAGCTTCACTGGATGACCAGTCCTTGCAACCAGCGGGTTCCCGCGAGATTCACTAGATCACCAGTCCTTGCATCCAGTTGGGTTCCCACGAGCTTCACTGGATGACCAGTCCTTGCAACCAGCAGGTTCCCGCGAGTTTTACTAGATCACCGTCCTTCCAATCAGCGGGTTCATGCGAGCTTCACTAGATCACCAGTCCTTGCATCCAGTTGGGTTCCCACGAGCTTCACTGGATGACCAGTCCTTGCAACCAGCGGGTTCCCGCGAGATTCACTAGATCACCAGTCCTTGCAACCAGCAGGTTCCCGCGAGTTTTACTAGATCACCGTCCTTCCAATCAGCGGGTTCCTGCGAGCTTCACTAGATCACCAGTCCTTGCAACCAGCAGGTTCCCGCGAGTTTTACTAGATCACCGTCCTTGCAACCAGCAGGTTCCCGCGAGTTTTACTAGATCACCGTCCTTCCAATCAGCGGGTTCCTGCAAGCTTCACTAGATCACCAGTCCTTGCATCCAGTCGGGTTAGCACGAGCTTCATTGGATCACCAGTCCTTGCAACCAGCGGGTTCCTGCGAGCTTCACTAGATCACCAGTCCTTGCAATCAGCGGGTTCCTGCAAGCTTCACTAAATCACCAGTCCTTGCAATCAGCGGGTTCCTGCAAGCTTCACTAAATCACCAGTCCTTGCAATCAGCGGGTTCCTGCAAGCTTCACTAAATCACCAGTCCTTGCAATCAGCGGGTTCCCGCGAGCTTCACTAGATCACCGTCCTTGCAACCAGCAGGTTCCCGCGAGTTTTACTAGATCACCGTCCTTCCAATCAGCGGGTTCCTGCAAGCTTCACTAGATCACCAGTCCTTGCATCCAGTCGGGTTAGCACGAGCTTCATTGGATCACCAGTCCTTGCAACCAGCGGGTTCCTGCGAGCTTCACTAGATCACCAGTCCTTGCAATCAGCGGGTTCCTGCAAGCTTCACTAAATCACCAGTCCTTGCAATCAGCGGGTTCCTGCGAGCTTCACTAAATCACCAGTCCTTGCAATCAGCGGGTTCCTGCGAGCTTCATTGGATCACCAGTCCTTGCAATCAGCGGGTTCCCGCGAACTTCACTAGATCACCAGTCCTTGCAATCAGCGGGTTCCTGCGAGCTTCATTGGATCACCAGTCCTTGCAATCAGCGGGTTCCTGCGAGCTTCATTGGATCACCAGTCCTTGCAATCAGCGGGTTCCTGCGAGCTTCACTAGATCACCAGTCCTTGCAATCAGCGGGTTCCTGCGAGCTTCACTAAATCACCAGTCCTTGCAATCAGCGGGTTCCTGCAAGCTTCACTAGATCACCAGTCCTTGCAACCAGCGGATTCCTGCGAGCTTCACTAGATCACCGTCCTTCCAATCAGCGGGTTCCTGCGAGCTTCACTAAATCACCAGTCCTTGCAATCAGCGGGTTCCCGCGAGCTTCACTAAATCACCAGTCCTTGCAATCAGCGGGTTCCTGCGAGCTTCACTAGATCACCAGTCCTTGCATCCAGTCGGGTTCCCACGAGCTTCATTGGATCACCAGTCCTTGCAACCAGCGGGTTCCCGCGAACTTCACTAGATCACCGTCCTTCCAATTAGCGGGTTCCTGCGAACTTCACTAAATCACCAGTCCTTGCAATCAGCGGGTTCCTGCGAGCTTCACTAGATCACCAGTCCTTGCAACCAGCAGGTTCCCGCGAGTTTTACTAGATCACCGTCCTTCCAATCAGCGGGTTCCTGCGAGCTTCACTAGATCACCAGTCCTTGCATCCAGTCGGGTTCCCACGAGCTTCATTGGATCACCAGTCCTTGCAACCAGCGGGTTCCTGCAAGCTTCACTAGATCACCGTCCTTCCAATCAGCGGGTTCCTGCGAGCTTCACTAGATCACCGTCCTTCCAATCAGCGGGTTCCTGCGAGCTTCACTAAATCACCAGTCCTTGCAATCAGCGGGTTCCCGCGAGCTTCACTAGATCATCAGTCCTTCCAATCAGCGGGTTCCTGCGAGCTTCACTAGATCACCGTCCTTCCAATCAGCGGGTTCCTGCGAGCTTCACTAAATCACCAGTCCTTGCAATCAGCGGGTTCCCGCGAGCTTCACTAAATCACCAGTCCTTGCAATCAGCGGGTTCCCGCGAGCTTCACTAGATCACCAGTCCTTGCAATCAGCGGGTTCCTGCGAGCTTCACTAGATCACCAGTCCTTGCATCCAGTCGGGTTCCTGCGAGCTTCACTAGATCACCAGTCCTTGCAATCAGCGGGTTCCTGCGAGCTTCACTAGATCACCAGTCCTTGCAACCAGCAGGTTCCCGCGAGTTTTACTAGATCACCGTCCTTCCAATCAGCGGGTTCATGCGAGCTTCACTAGATCACCAGTCCTTGCATCCAGTTGGGTTCCCACGAGCTTCACTGGATGACCAGTCCTTGCAACCAGCGGGTTCCCGCGAGCTTCACTAGATCACCGTCCTTCCAATTAGTGGGTTCCTGCGAGCTTCACTAGATCACCAGTCCTTGCAATCAGCAGGTTCCCGCGAGTTTTACTAGATCACCGTCCTTCCAATCAGCGGGTTCATGCGAGCTTCACTAGATCACCAGTCCTTGCATCCAGTTGGGTTCCCACGAGCTTCACTGGATGACCAGTCCTTGCAACCAGCGGGTTCCCGCGAGCTTCACTAGATCACCGTCCTTGCAACCAGCGGGTTCCCGCGAGCTTCACTAGATCACCGTCCTTGCAATCAGCGGGTTCCTGCGAGCTTCACTAGATCACCGTCCTTCCAATCAACGGGTTCCTGCGAGCTTCACTAGATCACCAGTCCTTGCAATCAGCGGGTTCCTGCGAGCTTCACTGGATGACCAGTCCTTGCAACCAGCAGGTTCCCGCGAGCTTCACTAGATCACCGTCCTTCCAATCAGCGGGTTCCTGCGAGCTTCACCAAATCACCAGTCCTTGCAATCAGCAGGTTCCTACGAGCTTCACCAAATCACCAGTCCTTGCAACCAGCAGGTTCCTACGAGCTTCACTGAATCACCAGTCCTTGCAACCAGCGGATTTCTTCATTAGATTAACAGTCCACCTGGTGGGACCTTGCAACCAGCGGATTTCTTCATTAGATTAACAGTCCACCTGGTGGGACCTTGTAACTAGCGGCTTACTACGAGCTTCAATAGATCATCAGTCCACCTGGTGGGACCTTGTAACCAGCGGGTTACTACAAGCTTCACTGAATCACCAGTCCTTGCAACCAGCGGGTTTCTTCATTAGATTAACAGTCCACCTGGTGGGACCTTGGAACCAGCGGTTTACTACAAGCTTCACTAGATCATCAGTCCACCTGGTGGGACCTTGCAACCAGCGGGTTACTACAAGCTTCACTGAATCACCAGTCCTTGCAACCAGCGGGTTTCTTCATTAGATTAACAGTCCACCTGGTGGGACCTTGGAACCAGCGGTTTACTACGAGCTTCACGAGATCATCAGTCTACTTGGTGGGACCTTGTAACCAGCGGCTTACTACGAGCTTCAATAGATCATCAGTCCACCTGGTGGGACCTTGTAACCAGCGGGTTCCTACGAGCTTCACTGAATCACCAGTCCTTGCAACCAGCGGGTTTCTTCATTAGATTAACAGTCCACCTGGTGGGACCTTGGAACCAGCGGTTTACTACGAGCTTCACGAGATCATCAGTCTACTTGGTGGGACCTTGTAACCAGCGGCTTACTACGAGCTTCAATAGATCATCAGTCCACCTGGTGGGACCTTGTAACCAGCGGGTTCCTACGAGCTTCACTGAATCACCAGTCCTTGCAACCAGCGGATTTCTTCATTAGATTAAAAGTCCACCTGGTGGGACCTTGTAACTAGCGGCTTACTACGAGCTTCAATAGATCATCAGTCCACCTGGTGGGACCTTGTAACCAGCGGGTTACTACGAGCTTCACTAGATCATCAGTCCACCTGGTGGGACCTTGTAACCAGCGGGTTACTACGAGCTTCACTAGATCATCAGTCCACCTGGTGGGACCTTGTAACCAGCGGCTTACTACGAGCTTCAATAGATCATCAGTCCACCTGGTGGGACCTTGTAACCAGCGGGTTACTACGAGCTTCACGAGATCATCAGTCCACCTGGTGGGACCTTGTAACCAGCGGCTTACTACGAGCTTCAATAGATCATCAGTCCACCTGGTGGGACCTTGTAACCAGCGGGTTACTACGAGCTTCACGAGATCATCAGTCCACCTGGTGGGACCTTGTAACCAGCGGGTTACTACGAGCTTCACGAGATCATCAGTCCACCTGGTGGGACCTTGTAACCAGCGGGTTACTCAAGCTTCACTGAATCACCAGTCCTTGCAACCAGCGGGTTTCTTCATTAGATTAACAGTCCACCTGGTGGGACCTTGCAACCAGCGGGTTACTACGAGCTTCACTAGATCATCAGTCCACCTGGTGGGACCTTGTAACCAGCGGGTTACTACAAGCTTCACTGAATCACCAGTCCTTGCAACCAGCGGGTTTCTTCATTAGATTAACAGTCCACCTGGTGGGACCTTGTAACCAGCGGGTTACTACAAGCTTCACTGAATCACCAGTCCTTGCAACCAGCGGGTTTCTTCATTAGATTAACAGTCCACCTGGTGGGACCTTGGAACCAGCGGTTTACTACGAGCTTCACGAGATCATCAGTCTACTTGGTGGGACCTTGTAACCAGCGGCTTACTACGAGCTTCAATAGATCATCAGTCCACCTGGTGGGACCTTGTAACCAGCGGTTTATTACTAGCTTCACTAGATCATCAGTCCACCTGGTGGGACCTTGTAACCAGCGGGTTACTACAAGCTTCACTAGATCATCAGTCCACCTGGTGGGACCTTGCAACCAGCGGGTTACTACAAGCTTCACTGAATCACCAGTCCTTGCAACCAGCGGGTTTCTTCATTAGATTAACAGTCCACCTGGTGGGACCTTGGAACCAGCGGTTTACTACGAGCTTCACGAGATCATCAGTCTACTTGGTGGGACCTTGTAACCAGCGGCTTACTACGAGCTTCAATAGATCATCAGTCCACCTGGTGGGACCTTGTAACCAGCGGGTTCCTACGAGCTTCACTGAATCACCAGTCCTTGCAACCAGCGGGTTTCTTCATTAGATTAACAGTCCACCTGGTGGGACCTTGTAACCAGCGGGTTACTACAAGCTTCACTGAATCACCAGTCCTTGCAACCAGCGGGTTTCTTCATTAGATTAACAGTCCACCTGGTGGGACCTTGGAACCAGCGGTTTACTACGAGCTTCACGAGATCATCAGTCTACTTGGTGGGACCTTGTAACCAGCGGCTTACTACGAGCTTCAATAGATCATCAGTCCACCTGGTGGGACCTTGTAACCAGCGGGTTCCTACGAGCTTCACTGAATCACCAGTCCTTGCAACCAGCGGATTTCTTCATTAGATTAACAGTCCACCTGGTGGGACCTTGTAACTAGCGGCTTACTACGAGCTTCAATAGATCATCAGTCCACCTGGTGGGACCTTGTAACCAGCGGGTTACTACGAGCTTCACTAGATCATCAGTCCACCTGGTGGGACCTTGTAACCAGCGGGTTACTACGAGCTTCACTAGATCATCAGTCCACCTGGTGGGACCTTGTAACCAGCGGGTTACTACGAGCTTCACTAGATCATCAGTCCACCTGGTGGGACCTTGTAACCAGCGGCTTACTACGAGCTTCAATAGATCATCAGTCCACCTGGTGGGACCTTGTAACCAGCGGGTTACTACGAGCTTCACGAGATCATCAGTCCACCTGGTGGGACCTTGTAACCAGCGGGTTACTCAAGCTTCACTGAATCACCAGTCCTTGCAACCAGCGGGTTTCTTCATTAGATTAACAGTCCACCTGGTGGGACCTTGCAACCAGCGGGTTACTACGAGCTTCACTAGATCATCAGTCCACCTGGTGGGACCTTGTAACCAGCGGGTTACTACAAGCTTCACTGAATCACCAGTCCTTGCAACCAGCGGGTTTCTTCATTAGATTAACAGTCCACCTGGTGGGACCTTGGAACCAGCGGTTTACTACGAGCTTCACGAGATCATCAGTCTACTTGGTGGGACCTTGTAACCAGCGGCTTACTACGAGCTTCAATAGATCATCAGTCCACCTGGTGGGACCTTGTAACCAGCGGTTTACTACGAGCTTCACTAGATCATCAGTCCACCTGGTGGGACCTTGTAACCAGCGGGTTACTACAAGCTTCACTGAATCACCAGTCCTTGCAACCAGCGGGTTTCTTCATTAGATTAACAGTCCACCTGGTGGGACCTTGGAACCAGCGGTTTACTACGAGCTTCACGAGATCATCAGTCTACTTGGTGGGACCTTGTAACCAGCGGTTTACTACGAGCTTCACTAGATCATCAGTCCACCTGGTGGGACCTTGTAACCAGCGGGTTACTACAAGCTTCACTGAATCACCAGTCCTTGCAACCAGCGGGTTTCTTCATTAGATTAACAGTCCACCTGGTGGGACCTTGTAACCAGCGGGTTACTACAAGCTTCACTGAATCACCAGTCCTTGCAACCAGCGGGTTTCTTCATTAGATTAACAGTCCACCTGGTGGGACCTTGTAACCAGCGGGTTACTACGAGCTTCACTAGATCATCAGTCTACTTGGTGGGACCTTGTAACCAGCGGCTTACTACGAGCTTCAATAGATCATCAGTCCACCTGGTGGGACCTTGTAACCAGCGGGTTCCTACGAGCTTCACTGAATCACCAGTCCTTGCAACCAGCGGGTTTCTTCATTAGATTAACAGTCCACCTGGTGGGACCTTGCAACCAGCGGGTTACTACGAGCTTCACTAGATCATCAGTCCACCTGGTGGGACCTTGTAACCAGCGGGTTACTACAAGCTTCACTGAATCACCAGTCCTTGCAACCAGCGGGTTTCTTCATTAGATTAACAGTCCACCTGGTGGGACCTTGGAACCAGCGGTTTACTACGAGCTTCACTAGATCATCAGTCCACCTGGTGGGACCTTGTAACCAGCGGGTTACTACAAGCTTCACTGAATCACCAGTCCTTGCAACCAGCGGGTTTCTTCATTAGATTAACAGTCCACCTGGTGGGACCTTGGAACCAGCGGTTTACTACGAGCTTCACTAGATCATCAGTCCACCTGGTGGGACCTTGTAACCAGCGGGTTACTACAAGCTTCACTGAATCACCAGTCCTTGCAACCAGCGGGTTTCTTCATTAGATTAACAGTCCACCTGGTGGGACCTTGGAACCAGCGGTTTACTACGAGCTTCACGAGATCATCAGTCTACTTGGTGGGACCTTGTAACCAGCGGGTTACTACGAGCTTCACTAGATCATCAGTCCACCTGGTGGGACCTTGTAACCAGCGGGTTACTACAAGCTTCACTGAATCACCAGTCCTTGCAACCAGCGGGTTTCTTCATTAGATTAACAGTCCACCTGGTGGGACCTTGGAACCAGCGGTTTACTACGAGCTTCACGAGATCATCAGTCTACTTGGTGGGACCTTGTAACCAGCGGCTTACTACGAGCTTCAATAGATCATCAGTCCACCTGGTGGGACCTTGTAACCAGCGGTTTACTACGAGCTTCACTAGATCATCAGTCCACCTGGTGGGACCTTGTAACCAGCGGGTTACTACAAGCTTCACTGAATCACCAGTCCTTGCAACCAGCGGGTTTCTTCATTAGATTAACAGTCCACCTGGTGGGACCTTGTAACCAGCGGGTTACTACGAGCTTCACTAGATCATCAGTCTACTTGGTGGGACCTTGTAACCAGCGGCTTACTACGAGCTTCAATAGATCATCAGTCCACCTGGTGGGACCTTGTAACCAGCGGGTTACTACAAGCTTCACTGAATCACCAGTCCTTGCAACCAGCGGGTTTCTTCATTAGATTAACAGTCCACCTGGTGGGACCTTGTAACCAGCGGGTTACTACAAGCTTCACTGAATCACCAGTCCTTGCAACCAGCGGGTTTCTTCATTAGATTAACAGTCCACCTGGTGGGACCTTGTAACCAGCGGGTTACTACAAGCTTCACTGAATCACCAGTCCTTGCAACCAGCGGGTTTCTTCATTAGATTAACAGTCCACCTGGTGGGACCTTGTAACCAGCGGGTTACTACGAGCTTCACTAGATCATCAGTCTACTTGGTGGGACCTTGTAACCAGCGGCTTACTACGAGCTTCAATAGATCATCAGTCCACCTGGTGGGACCTTGTAACCAGCGGGTTCCTACGAGCTTCACTGAATCACCAGTCCTTGCAACCAGCGGGTTTCTTCATTAGATTAACAGTCCACCTGGTGGGACCTTGCAACCAGCGGGTTACTACGAGCTTCACTAGATCATCAGTCCACCTGGTGGGACCTTGTAACCAGCGGGTTACTACAAGCTTCACTGAATCACCAGTCCTTGCAACCAGCGGGTTTCTTCATTAGATTAACAGTCCACCTGGTGGGACCTTGGAACCAGCGGTTTACTACGAGCTTCACGAGATCATCAGTCTACTTGGTGGGACCTTGTAACCAGCGGCTTACTACGAGCTTCAATAGATCATCAGTCCACCTGGTGGGACCTTGTAACCAGCGGTTTACTACGAGCTTCACTAGATCATCAGTCCACCTGGTGGGACCTTGTAACCAGCGGGTTACTACAAGCTTCACTGAATCACCAGTCCTTGCAACCAGCGGGTTTCTTCATTAGATTAACAGTCCACCTGGTGGGACCTTGTAACCAGCGGGTTACTACAAGCTTCACTGAATCACCAGTCCTTGCAACCAGCGGGTTTCTTCATTAGATTAACAGTCCACCTGGTGGGACCTTGTAACCAGCGGGTTACTACGAGCTTCACTAGATCATCAGTCTACTTGGTGGGACCTTGTAACCAGCGGCTTACTACGAGCTTCAATAGATCATCAGTCCACCTGGTGGGACCTTGTAACCAGCGGGTTCCTACGAGCTTCACTGAATCACCAGTCCTTGCAACCAGCGGGTTTCTTCATTAGATTAACAGTCCACCTGGTGGGACCTTGCAACCAGCGGGTTACTACGAGCTTCACTAGATCATCAGTCCACCTGGTGGGACCTTGTAACCAGCGGGTTACTACAAGCTTCACTGAATCACCAGTCCTTGCAACCAGCGGGTTTCTTCATTAGATTAACAGTCCACCTGGTGGGACCTTGGAACCAGCGGTTTACTACGAGCTTCACTAGATCATCAGTCCACCTGGTGGGACCTTGTAACCAGCGGGTTACTACAAGCTTCACTGAATCACCAGTCCTTGCAACCAGCGGGTTTCTTCATTAGATTAACAGTCCACCTGGTGGGACCTTGGAACCAGCGGTTTACTACGAGCTTCACTAGATCATCAGTCCACCTGGTGGGACCTTGTAACCAGCGGGTTACTACAAGCTTCACTGAATCACCAGTCCTTGCAACCAGCGGGTTTCTTCATTAGATTAACAGTCCACCTGGTGGGACCTTGGAACCAGCGGTTTACTACGAGCTTCACGAGATCATCAGTCTACTTGGTGGGACCTTGTAACCAGCGGCTTACTACGAGCTTCACTAGATCATCAGTCCACCTGGTGGGACCTTGTAACCAGCGGGTTACTACGAGCTTCACTAGATCATCAGTCCACCTGGTGGGACCTTGTAACCAGCGGGTTACTACAAGCTTCACTGAATCACCAGTCCTTGCAACCAGCGGGTTTCTTCATTAGATTAACAGTCCACCTGGTGGGACCTTGGAACCAGCGGTTTACTACGAGCTTCACGAGATCATCAGTCTACTTGGTGGGACCTTGTAACCAGCGGCTTACTACGAGCTTCAATAGATCATCAGTCCACCTGGTGGGACCTTGTAACCAGCGGTTTACTACGAGCTTCACTAGATCATCAGTCCACCTGGTGGGACCTTGTAACCAGCGGGTTACTACAAGCTTCACTGAATCACCAGTCCTTGCAACCAGCGGGTTTCTTCATTAGATTAACAGTCCACCTGGTGGGACCTTGTAACCAGCGGGTTACTACGAGCTTCACTAGATCATCAGTCTACTTGGTGGGACCTTGTAACCAGCGGCTTACTACGAGCTTCAATAGATCATCAGTCCACCTGGTGGGACCTTGTAACCAGCGGGTTACTACAAGCTTCACTGAATCACCAGTCCTTGCAACCAGCGGGTTTCTTCATTAGATTAACAGTCCACCTGGTGGGACCTTGTAACCAGCGGGTTACTACAAGCTTCACTGAATCACCAGTCCTTGCAACCAGCGGGTTTCTTCATTAGATTAACAGTCCACCTGGTGGGACCTTGTAACCAGCGGGTTACTACAAGCTTCACTGAATCACCAGTCCTTGCAACCAGCGGGTTTCTTCATTAGATTAACAGTCCACCTGGTGGGACCTTGTAACCAGCGGGTTACTACGAGCTTCACTAGATCATCAGTCTACTTGGTGGGACCTTGTAACCAGCGGCTTACTACGAGCTTCAATAGATCATCAGTCCACCTGGTGGGACCTTGTAACCAGCGGGTTCCTACGAGCTTCACTGAATCACCAGTCCTTGCAACCAGCGGGTTTCTTCATTAGATTAACAGTCCACCTGGTGGGACCTTGCAACCAGCGGGTTACTACGAGCTTCACTAGATCATCAGTCCACCTGGTGGGACCTTGTAACCAGCGGGTTACTACAAGCTTCACTGAATCACCAGTCCTTGCAACCAGCGGGTTTCTTCATTAGATTAACAGTCCACCTGGTGGGACCTTGGAACCAGCGGTTTACTACGAGCTTCACGAGATCATCAGTCTACTTGGTGGGACCTTGTAACCAGCGGCTTACTACGAGCTTCAATAGATCATCAGTCCACCTGGTGGGACCTTGTAACCAGCGGTTTACTACGAGCTTCACTAGATCATCAGTCCACCTGGTGGGACCTTGTAACCAGCGGGTTACTACAAGCTTCACTGAATCACCAGTCCTTGCAACCAGCGGGTTTCTTCATTAGATTAACAGTCCACCTGGTGGGACCTTGTAACCAGCGGGTTACTACAAGCTTCACTGAATCACCAGTCCTTGCAACCAGCGGGTTTCTTCATTAGATTAACAGTCCACCTGGTGGGACCTTGTAACCAGCGGGTTACTACGAGCTTCACTAGATCATCAGTCTACTTGGTGGGACCTTGTAACCAGCGGGTTACTACGAGCTTCACTAGATCATCAGTCCACCTGGTGGGACCTTGTAACCAGCGGCTTACTACGAGCTTCAATAGATCATCAGTCCACCTGGTGGGACCTTGTAACCAGCGGCTTACTACGAGCTTCAATAGATCATCAGTCCACCTGGTGGGACCTTGTAACCAGCGGGTTACTACGAGCTTCACGAGATCATCAGTCCACCTGGTGGGACCTTGTAACCAGCGGCTTACTACGAGCTTCAATAGATCATCAGTCCACCTGGTGGGACCTTGTAACCAGCGGTTTACTACGAGCTTCACTAGATCATCAGTCCACCTGGTGGGACCTTGTAACCAGCGGGTTACTACAAGCTTCACTGAATCACCAGTCCTTGCAACCAGCGGGTTTCTTCATTAGATTAACAGTCCACCTGGTGGGACCTTGTAACCAGCGGTTTACTACGAGCTTCACTAGATCATCAGTCCACCTGGTGGGACCTTGTAACCAGCGGGTTACTACAAGCTTCACTGAATCACCAGTCCTTGCAACCAGCGGGTTTCTTCATTAGATTAACAGTCCACCTGGTGGGACCTTGTAACCAGCGGGTTACTACAAGCTTCACTGAATCACCAGTCCTTGCAACCAGCGGGTTTCTTCATTAGATTAACAGTCCACCTGGTGGGACCTTGCAACCAGCGGGTTACTACGAGCTTCACTAGATCATCAGTCCACCTGGTGGGACCTTGTAACCAGCGGGTTACTACAAGCTTCACTGAATCACCAGTCCTTGCAACCAGCGGGTTTCTTCATTAGATTAACATTCCACCTGGTGGGACCTTGCAACCAGCGGGTTACTACGAGCTTCACTAGATCATCAGTCCACCTGGTGGGACCTTGTAACCAGCGGCTTACTACGAGCTTCAATAGATCATCAGTCCACCTGGTGGGACCTTGCAACCAGCGGCTTACTACGAGCTTCAATAGATCATCAGTCCACCTGGTGGGACCTTGTAACCAGCGGGTTACTACGAGCTTCACGAGATCATCAGTCTACTTGGTGGGACCTTGTAACCAGCGGCTTACTACGAGCTTCAATAGATCATCAGTCCACCTGGTGGGACCTTGCAACCAGCGGCTTACTACGAGCTTCAATAGATCATCAGTCCACCTGGTGGGACCTTGTAACCAGCGGTTTACTACGAGCTTCACTAGATCATCAGTCCACCTGGTGGGACCTTGTAACCAGCGGGTTACTACAAGCTTCACTGAATCACCAGTCCTTGCAACCAGCGGGTTTCTTCATTAGATTAACAGTCCACCTGGTGGGACCTTGTAACCAGCGGGTTACTACAAGCTTCACTGAATCACCAGTTCTTGCAACCAGCGGGTTTCTTCATTAGATTAACAGTCCACCTGGTGGGACCTTGCAACCAGCGGGTTACTACGAGCTTCACTAGATCATCAGTCCACCTGGTGGGACCTTGTAACCAGCGGGTTACTACAAGCTTCACTGAATCACCAGTCCTTGCAACCAGCGGGTTTCTTCATTAGATTAACAGTCCACCTGGTGGGACCTTGCAACCAGCGGGTTACTACGAGCTTCACTAGATCATCAGTCCACCTGGTGGGACCTTGTAACCAGCGGCTTACTACGAGCTTCAATAGATCATCAGTCCACCTGGTGGGACCTTGCAACCAGCGGCTTACTACGAGCTTCAATAGATCATCAGTCCACCTGGTGGGACCTTGTAACCAGCGGGTTACTACGAGCTTCACGAGATCATCAGTCTACTTGGTGGGACCTTGTAACCAGCGGCTTACTACGAGCTTCAATAGATCATCAGTCCACCTGGTGGGACCTTGTAACCAGCGGGTTACTACGAGCTTCACGAGATCATCAGTCCACCTGGTGGGACCTTGTAACCAGCGGGTTACTCAAGCTTCACTGAATCACCAGTCCTTGCAACCAGCGGGTTTCTTCATTAGATTAACAGTCCACCTGGTGGGACCTTGCAACCAGCGGGTTACTACGAGCTTCACTAGATCATCAGTCCACCTGGTGGGACCTTGTAACCAGCGGGTTACTACAAGCTTCACTGAATCACCAGTCCTTGCAACCAGCGGGTTTCTTCATTAGATTAACAGTCCACCTGGTGGGACCTTGGAACCAGCGGTTTACTACGACCTTCACAAGATCATCAGTCCACCTGGTGGGACCCTGCAACCAGCGGCTTACTACGACCTTCACAAGATCATCAGTCCACCTGGTGGGACCCTGCAACCAGCGGCTTACTACGATCTTCACAAAATCATCAGTCCACCTGGTGGGACCTTGTAACCAGCGGCTTACTACGACCTTCACTAGATCATCGGTCCACCTGGTGGGACCTTAAAACCAGCAGGTTCCTGCGAGCTTCGCTAGATCATCAGTCCACCTGGTGGAGGTCAGCAAACAATTACTGATTAGTGGTCGCTACTCGATAACCTTACTTTCCTCTGGTGAAGCATCCAACGGCATAAAATTAGACAGCAGCTGCCTAGGTAGGTGCTTGGTTCACGTATCTACCTACCAATTTTAGGTCAAGCCATGTCATTATCGTTTCACCAGCCGAAAGGCTTCCACTACTAAACATAGATCTCCCCCTATTAAGGATTCCCACATCGACCAGCCCTGCGCTTCACGCATCTAGCGGCTTCTTGCGATCTTCGCCCCGATCGTCGGTACACCGAAAAGGTCCGCCTTCTTTCGCTGGTGATCGCAGTCGCCACTAGAGAACTTTACTACCTTAATATCCGCGGTCCTCTCTATAGGCTGTGCGCACAAGATGAGAGCGGGCGTGCATACCAAGATTTCCAAACGCAAAGGGGAACTAGAAGATATTTAGGTGTAACTTACTGCTGGATAACAAGTACTGATAACAATGTTTTACGGCAAGATTTAGATAAGATGGCGGTAGCTAGAGCTCTGGCTGGCTCGCTTGCGGGCTTACGAAATGCCCCAGCAACAACTAACCCGAGTCTTATAGAGTTAGAACCCTCTGATGTTCGGACCAGCTACCTGGTGTGAATATGAGTGGAATAACCATTTTGCCACGGGGGCGGCCAAACTATCATATTATATTCTGTCTTATAATATCATTTTTCTCTTACCTTAGATATTTAAACGTATATATATATATCTAAAAGGTAATCTTAGTAAGTAAAATTATTATTTTTTTCTAAATAAAAACCTACTGCCTACCATCACACAGTGTTCATCACAGAAGTTCACGATGCAGACCTGGCACCGCAGATCGGACGAGCTCTCAAGGTCACTGAGGAGTTGCGGCCGGACGTGCGAGTCAGCGACGTCATCATACAGCTGGATCGGGAAAATGAAGATGAGAGTTACAGGAAAAGTAAGTTTTTACTTCGTTAGTTAATTAAAAACTTATTAGGCCATCCCCACAGTGGTCATCACAGAAGTTGAAAATGCCGACCTGGCGCCGCAGATCGGATGAGCTCTCACTAAGGAGTTACGGCCGGACGTGCGAGTCAGCGACGCCAACATACAGTTTGAAAGAGAGAACGAAGATGAAAGCTATGAGAAAAGTAAGTTTTTTCTTGATTAGTTAATTAAGAACTTGATCGTCCATTAGGCCATCCCCACAGTGGCCATCACAGAAGTTTACGATGCCGACCTGGCGACGCAGATCGGACGAGCTCTCACTAAGGAGTTACGGCCGGACGTGCGAGTCAGCGACGCCAACATACAGTTTGAAAGAGAGAACGAAGATGAAAGCTATAAGAAAAGTAAGTTTTTTCTTGATTAGTTAATTAAGAACTTGATCGTCCATTAGGCCATCCTCACAGTGGCCATCACAGAAGTTTACGATGCCGACCTGGCGCCGCAGATCGGACGACCTCTTACTAAGGAGTTACGGCCGGAAGTGCGAGTCAGCGACGCCAACATACAGCTTGAAAGAGAGGACGAAGATGAAAGCTATGAGAAAAGTAAGTTTTTTCTTGATTAGTTAATTAAGAACTTGATCGTCCATTAGGCCATCCCCACGCACAGTGTTCATCACAGAGATCCTCGATGCAGCGGACCTGGCGGAGCGAATCGGACGCTTAGGAGTTGCCATCGGACGTAAGAGTTAGCGACGCCATCAAACAACTGAATCGTTAGATGGAAGAGAGCCTCAGGAAACGTTGGTATATTCCCCGTTTGTTCACCGAAGGTCTGTGGAGTGTCCGTAGAAGCTGATTTGGATCTGTGGCTAGTGGGGTCCCAGCTAGGGTCCAGCGCCTTAGGCTAGAGAGAAAAAAATATCTACTTTACATACCTATTAAAATTTGTAAATTATACTTTTTTTTAAATTCGAAGTAATAAAATTCATGCAAAGATTTTTTATCGTTTGCATCAGCTGGGAATTTTAGCACAGTGTTTGAAAGCTTTTACTTGAGTTTTTTATTTTCATATTATAATAACATTGGATATTATTTTATTATCCGCCTAAGGCAAGTGCGGTTTTCCTTACTTTTTTAAATAATAATAGTCTTGGTAAATTCCATATTAATGTAGCTAGATATTGTTGTAGATATTTAATCTCTGTTGTGCAGACTCTTCTTATAAGTTATTTTTCTTTTATATGAGGCATATTCTATTTGACATATTCCTTTATTCAATATTCTAATGTTTACTGTTTACTTAGTTACTTCAATATAAACACTCGTGTCAACCACATCTCTTTTTACTTTCCCTTATAATTTTATTTACTATGACGCACTCCTAATCAAGTTTTACAACACGTTATCAGCACGAAGAGAATGTGTTCATGTAAAGTTTAATTATTGCAATTGTAGAAAGTGTATTTCTTCGTGTTACTGATATAAACATTTTTCGTCGAAATGTCACACGAATCTGGAGATGTGTCTGGTGTTTTAAGATCTTATTCCTCGTCGTCAAATTCATCTTCGATTCCATCGTTCTGCCTAAAAAATAAAGATCCTACGTGGAAATTCAAGATGCGAAAATATCTGTTACATGAGGATTTATGGGCAACAGTTATCGGTTATCCGGAAGGAGACACGACCCCCGCCTCGATCAAGGTACGAAACGACGCGAAAGCACTTGCTAAGATATGCTTGACAGTAGATGGTGCAGCTATTACTCACGTCAGATGTGCAAAAACTGCAGCCGAAGCGTGGAATTCTTTGCAAAAAGCTTTTGAAGATAAAGGAATGGGACGAAGGCTAACTTTAGAGCGTAGACTGTACAGATTGTTTGTCAGATTTTAATAACATCGAACTGTACATTAACGCAGTATGTCAACCGCACAGGATCTTGCGGATATTGACAAGGTTATCGAAGATACGTCCATTGCTGCTATACTTTTGGGAGGTCCCACCCCAAAATATGAACCTCTTATAATGGCACTAGAAAATTGTAATGTAGACGTAACTACGGATTTAGTGAAATCGAAACTGCTGAATGAGATGTCCAAAAATGCAGCCGTGCCAATGGATTCCGTATTTAATACCAAGAAGAAGCCGAATTCTAAGAAGAAAGAAATAGTGTGCTACGATTGTAAAGTGGTGAGTCTTATCCTTACCAAAACTTAATCGGATGCCTCTTGTATCTCACGCAGAATTCTCGCCCCGATATTGCTTATACAACGAGTTATTTGAGTCAGTTTAATACATGTTTTACTAAGGAACACTGGAATGCTGCAAAGAGGGTTCTACAGTATCTGAAGGGTACTCTAAACTATTCATTGGTTTACAGAAAAGGTGGTGACGCCGATTGGGCTAATTGTCCGATGGACAGAAAATCATATACTGGTTATACATTCCGTTTAGCTGGAGGACCAGTATCCTGGGAGTCTAAGAAGCAGCCTACCACCGCTTTGTCTTCTACGGAATCTGAGTATATGGCGCTAGCGTCTGCCACAAAGGAATCTTGTTATTTACGGCGCTTTATCTATGAGATTACATTAGAATATATAAAAAGTAGTGACATGCCTGCAGATGTCCTAACTAATCCACTTGGGCCTTTACTACACAAAAAGTGTACAATAAGTTTAGGACTCGAAACATAACTTTTATTGTTGTTGATAGGCACAACATAGATTAAGGGCGGGTGTTGTAGATATTTAATCTCTGTTGTGCAGACTCTTCTTATAAGTTATTTTTCTTTTATATTAGGCATATTCTATTTGACATATTCCTTTATTCAATATTCTAATGTTTACTGTTTACTTAGTTACTTCAATATAAACACTCGTGTCAACCACATCTCTTTTTACTTTCCCTTATAATTTTATTTACTATGACGCACTCCTAATCAAGTTTTACAACAGATATTATGGCCCATAGGATAACATTTATACTATCCGGCGCTATCGTTGTATTAGCCACTATTTTCATCTATAAAATTTTCACAGATGATATATTTCTGTTGCCGCTATAACAACAAATGACTAAAAATCAGAAAAATAAGGGGGGTCTTTATACAAAAAACGTATTTTTTGAAACATGAAGAAACTAGCGCCAGCTAGTATGATGGTACGGAACCCTATGTGTGCGGTTCTGACTCGCACTTGGCCGGTTTTTTTTCTCTTTCACTCCTACCAGTTTCATCCACTATACTGCCCAAATAAGTGATTTCCTTTACTTTCTGCAACTTTTCGCTCTTTAGTGTTTTTCGCTGTTACCATTACTTTTGTCTTTGATTTATTAATTTTGAGTTTAAACTTTATGAAAATTTCGTCCATGATCTTTAGGTTGGTGGCCATACGAGTACTTTGGTGATCGAAAACAGATCGAAAATATGATTACCGTTGTTTTAACATGGCAGAGTAAGTAAACACACAGACAGACAGACGCACTATCGATTTTATCAGTAAATATTCTTAAGGAGGCTCGAGTTTCCATACAAACGTAGTTCCACTTTAATACAAAAACTACATGCCGGATTGAATGCAAACTTTACGAATATATTGAGTAAACACATATCGATGTTGTAAGTAGTTTTCGATGTACTAATATAAAACGGAAAAAAATAAGAGAAGTTTCAACCTTTCAGTACAAAACTAATTTAAGCCTTCGTTTAGTTATGTTTCAATTTACTACGATGAAAATTAATTACAAACATTATTATGTGTCTACTCAATATGTTCGTAAAGTTTGTATTAAATACGGCGAGTAGATTTTGTATCAAAGCGGAACTACGTTTGTATGGAAACTCGAGCGTCCTGGAGACTTTTAAGCCAATTCTGAAACTTTCCCGCGCCTATCTATAGATGCTTACATAGTAGGTACCACACTTCATAAGTCATTTGTTAAGTTCCCATCACCTAAAATTATTATCGCTTGCCAAGCATTATAGGCAAGCGGTCTACTTACTTTTCACATAGACTTAATCCATCCTAAATCCAATAAGAGCGTCAGTGGCGTAACGGCTAGGGTCACCGCCTCCTGTCCGGGAGGTTGTGGTTGGAATCCTGCCACGTACCAATGTGATTTCGAATTTAGATTTTATATGTACGTTTATCCGACGCTCTTACGGTGAAGGTAAACATCGTGAGGAAACCTCGAAGGTTGTGTGTGAATTCGACCAACCCGTACTGGGCCCGCGTGATCGACTAAGGAACGATCACCCTAATTCAGGGTAGGCTCGAGCCCCTCGGTGGGGACGTATACGAGCTGATGTGATGAAATCCATTTTTTACCCACTATTGGCATGATGGCCCTTGGCATCATCTCACCTGATGGTAAGTGACGATGATGCCGAAGATGGAAGCGAGCTTATCAACATTCCCCAACGCGAACGGGGAACTGGCTATCTTATTTTCATGCCGCAGAACATCAATGCTGTCAAAATTGATGTTTGGCGGCAAGAATAAGATAAAATGGTGGTAGCTAGCCAGGTGGGCTTAGAAAATGCCCTACCACCAACCATACCGAGTCTTACCAAGTTAGACCCCGCCGGGAATCAAACCCGCGACTTCCTGTCCTAATGTGAAGCTAATGGACGCACCATCAGAATGACGAAAGGTCAGAAATGGGGTACTTACCTACTCGTACTAACAAAGTGTTTCCTTCCAGTGTGCTCCTCCATCGCCAGAGGCGTATCCATGATAATCGATCTGTCCTGGTCACCCTGGGAGCTAGCAGACCAGCTGGCCACAGACTCAGGGGTGCCACTAGTTAGAACCCAGCTCGGATCCCAGCAGCTGTTGCGGGCGTTGAATGACTATTTGGAGATGAGGAACGCCACTGATGCAGCATTGATAATGGAGAGCGAGAGTGGTACGGTTTTAAGATCCACTATTTGTAGTAGAGAAGACATCAGCAGGTGGTCCCTGTGTTCGCCTCACAGTGATGACAATTACAATAAATAATACATAAATAATTTTATTTCATATCAGAATGTTACAGCCTTCATGATAAATGATTCTTATTTGCAATGAGATAGAGTAATGTGAAGTCTTATAGATTACAACTCTTATACCTGCAGGTACCACTATACGTAATAATACACACAAACAGACACACACACACACGCGTATAATTTCCTGCATTTTGTCAGTTGTCGCTACTTTTTTGTATTTATTACCTTAGTAGGCATGTTTCTATCTAATTTGATTTTTTGTTTGCCTAATTACATTATAACATAATTTAATAATACAGTATAATATTTATAAATACATAGTGTTCTGATTTTTTAATGTATAATTAAATTTTATATTCTTTTACTCTTCATCATCATCATCATATCAGCCGAAGGACGTCCATGCTGGACATAAGCCTCCCCCAAGGATTTCCACGTCGACCGCTTCTGCACTGCCCGCATCCAGCGGCTCCCCGCGACCTTCACCAGGTCATCGGTTTACCGAGTGGGAGGCCTATCTACGCTACGCTTTCCGGTGCGTGGTCCGGTGTGAGTTGCCAGTGATGACGTAAGGAACTGAGACATAGTCGCTTACTATGAGCCTCATAAGAAAGCTCAAGGTCACCCAAAGGGCAATGGAGCGTGCTATGCTCGGAGTTTCTCTGCGTGATTGAATCAGAAACGTGGAGAGCCGTAGAAGAACCAAAGTTACCGACATAGCTCTCAGTATTGCTTAACTTAAGTGGTAGTAGGCGGAGTACATAGCTCGTAGAACAAATGGCTGTTGGGGTAGTAAAGTTCTCGAGTGGCGACCGCGCACAGGTCTCCCACTCGGTTATGCTCACCTTCTGGGATGGTACAAACTCGGATTACACGTATTTAAGACCAACTGAAGATATTACAATGATTTTCAGCTTACTGGAATTTCATTCCTCAAAAGCTTTTTTTGGATCTAATTTGACTGTCTTAATAGGAGATGTAATCTGTAAGACTTCAATTTACTCTATCTCATTGCAAATTAGAATAATTTGTCTGTTGTGCTTACCATGGAGTCTGTCATGTCAGCTCATATACGTCCCCACGGAAGGGCTCGAGCCTACCCTGAATTAGGGTGATCGGGCCTTAATCGACCACGCGGGCCCAGTGCGGGTTGGTCCACTTCACACACAACCTGCGAGTTTCTTCGCAGGCGTGTGCAGGTTTCCTCACGATGACGCTCTCACCATGGAGTCTGTAACATTTTTAAATGAAATAAAATTATTGATGTGTAACATCTTTGCTCTCGCTTTCCTGCAATTTGTGGGAGTGATTTCGTGAAATGGGACGGAAATGTGTAACAGGAAATGCGAACGTTTTTTAATTCTCGAAAACTAAGGTTGTCATAGCCATGCAGCCTAGTGTGATGGCAAAGGCAAAGATGACATACTACTATTCGAAGGGTCGGCCCGTCAATGCACGACCCGATAATTAATTAATTTCATAAGTATTTTGTCACATCATATGCGAGTACTGTAGGTCTCGTTTTTTTTATTTCTATTTATTTATTATTCCATGGCAACTATCGGGGAGATGAAAGTTGCTCGTGTTACATAAAAAGCTAAAAAAAGAGAAGCACTTATATTTTCCGCTATATGTAGGTAGGTACAGTCTGACTAAATAAAAGTGACATTTGGAGGTCGTGGGTTCGATTCCTGGTGGATTCTAACGTAACTAGTATCGCATCTGTGGTCTAGCCTTGTAAAACTCGGTTTGGTTGGTGAAATGGAATTTTCTGAATCCGCCTGGCTAGCTACCAACATCTAATCTAAGTCTAGCCACCAAACATAAATGTCAACAACATTGATGTGTTCCGACTTGAAGACAAGATAGCCACTTCCCCCACTGCGTTTGGGAATCTTGGTAAGCCCGCTTACATCTTAGGCATCATCGTCACTTACCATCAGGTGAGATGATGCCAAGGGTTCACCCATTTTATACAATAAAAAATGTAGATCCAGAATTTGGAGGTTGCTATCAAAAATTATTGTAGTTCCAACAAAACCCGCTGACTTTTCTTTGGATACACTGTACTTGTTTTAGTTACATTAAGTGTCGTGCGTGGGTTATGTGAGGCCTTTGGTATCGGTTGCAACGAGTATCACAACAAAAAATAGTTTATCTACTCTCATATCGTAAAGTTCGCATTATCAACATCAAAACGAGTTTTTATATTGGCATACTTTTTAAACACAATACCGTAATAAAAAAAAATACATTATAACATTATTTTGTTAGAGAAAAATGTTTTTTTTCCCATTACGATACAAGTTAAACCAAAGAGATAATATCACCAACGAAGTTCCATATCATTTTTTTTTATTGGAACGCACACGCGGTTCGCGCCATTTTTACAGCAATACAAAAAGTTTTCATTCCAATTTTTACTTGTCTGTGAAAGCGCCCGCTTTAACGCATGCGCGGTGATGTGTTGGTTTTTCATTGAATTTTGTTGTAGATACTGAATTACGTGAATAATTTTCATTCTTGTTTAAAAATGTCTGAGATCAGTGAAAGCATTGTTTTTACCTGTCTGTGACACCGTCCGCTTCAGTGCAAGCGCGGTGATGCGCTGGGATTCAGCGCTATGACACGTTTTGTTGTAGGTACTTACTGAATTTCGTGGGATTTTTTTCTTACTCTTAACTTTGATCTTTGTATTTTAGTTGATTCAATCCCAATATATGAGATTAAATAAAGTAGTGTATGAAACTGCACATAATTTGGTCTTAAAACACTCGTGTAATGCTATAAAAAAACTCGCCTACGGCTCGTTTTTTTTACTTACACCCGTATTTTAAGAACCCTTATTATGCAATAGTTTCATAAACTACTAATAACGGGGCGAAATTACAAAGTAAAATTAAAATCATACTGTACGTCGAAACTAAAGGCAGATTACAATGGCACTCAAGCATGAGTCGCATGACGTATATCTACTGTCGACAACCGGTTTTGTCTACCAATAGATGCTATATTACATATAAAACATTTGTTATGCATATTTGTTGCTCACTTTTTATTTATTTTACTATTACCTAGAAAGTTACAAAAACAATGTACCATAAATTCACCTGCTGAATAACGTTCCTATTTAAACCTCCGTGGTTTTTTGGAACGCGTTATGCATTTTGTTATTACGATAATAAATAAAATAAAATGGCAGAATTATTAAATGGCTTGAAAAAAAAACTTCTGAGACGGTATGGTTTGCCACTGGCCCTGCAATCTCCACTAACCCCGACTTGACACCCCTGTTTGGTGTGGCCTAACCTTCCCGAAATATGGGGAAAGACCTGCCCAGCAGTGTGAACATCAGGGGTCGTTAACATTCCCCCCTCGTATATCTTCCAGATACGCTAAACTACCAGGTTTATGATATAGCGTCCCCACTCACCGACAGCTAGGTCATACAGTGAGGGCCGCTATTCCTGCCAACACCATAAGGTGAAGACAAGGACCAGTTACGGTAGGTCTTGCCGCCAAGACGCTTGTCCCGGTACTCTGTAAGGCGAGTGCCTCGTGGAAGAGAACCACGTCGTCGAGGGGTCGTTAACAGTTTTTTTTTTAATTTCATTCATCTAGATGTAGACAGAACGTTGTACGAGCTTCTCGGCTCATCTAATA
Organism: Coleophora flavipennella; assembly: GCA_947284805.1. Taxonomy (NCBI): domain Eukaryota; kingdom Metazoa; phylum Arthropoda; class Insecta; order Lepidoptera; family Coleophoridae; genus Coleophora; species Coleophora flavipennella. The sequence continues at coordinate 55,029,592 of OX369308.1, forward strand.
TCCGCGTGTGGGCGCACGCCGGTCTGACACGTGACTCTGCGCGCGCGCTGAAGAGCATGCGCCCGGAGCCCAGCTTCCACGTTCTGGTCGGGGGTAGCGGGTTCGTCGTCGACACATATCGGAGGGTAAGAACAGAGATATGCTATATATAATGGTGACAAATCCCTGGGTGAGAACCTGGATGGCGAGCTCTGGATGGCGATGCTTATGGGTTACCCTAAGAAGCTGCCAGCCCTGCGGTCACCAGTAGTCTGAACAGGTCCCCAAGGGCCTAAAATCTCGAACCCATTTGAATTTTTGTGCTTTATAAATATCGGAAGTAGTTTAAATTTTCTCTCACTGTATACTCGTGGAATTGCCGCGCCGGAGTTTGACTGAGGCATTTAGAATATTATTATTATTCACTCACAATGTCTAGTCGTACATGGATTTTGACCACTGGCCGTAGGCTTTGTTAACTAACAGGGTCCCGTTATCTGCTACGGAACCCTAAAAGTTAAGCACATAGGTAAACTAGGTATGCAGACGTAGATATATATCAAAAGTAATATTTTTTGCATGTGTAGGGCCAGACGTTATATGTCGCGCCAAACTTGACTACTGCTCTGAAGTTGTCGCAAAACGCGTTGCAGCAGCAAACTTTGAGTCTTAAAGGTCCCCAGGAGGCTCAAGTTTCCATACAAATGTAGTTCCGCTTTAATACAAAAACTACATGCCGGATTGAATCCTAACTTTGCGAATATATTGAGTACATACATATCGATGTTTGTAATTAGTTTTCGATGTAGTAATACAAAACGGAAAAAAGAAAAGTTGCAGACTTTTAATTCAAAACTAATTTAAGCCTTCGTTTAGTTATGTTTCAATTTGCCACGTTGAAAATTAATTACAAACATCGATAGGTGTCTACTCAATATATTCGCAAAGTTTGTATTAAATCCGGCATGTAGTTATTGTATTAAAGCGGAACTACGTTTGTATGGAAACTCGAGCCTCCTCGAGACCCTTAACAGGGCTCAAAGGTACAGTATATACAGGCTGTATCAAATTTGGTGTAGGGCCCGTTAACTGGGGGATCTACTCATCATACTGAACAAATTTCCCCAAGAAAACCATAGTCAATTCTCAAAAAAAAATTGTACCCTCCATACTAAAATTCACAAAATTGGTCGATCAGCCGATTTGTATGAAGAGTAAACATTTTTTTTTTATGATTTCAGCAAAGTTGTAGTACAAAAGTTGTTTTGAATGAAGAGTAGATACCCCAGATAACGGGACCTACACCCATTTTGTTACACCCTGTATAAGGTAGGTAACCCTACTACTCTACTGTGCCACACCAATTTTGTTAAACCTGTGCCACACCAATTTTGTTACACGCTGTATAAGGTAGGTAACCCTACTATACTGTGCCACACCAATTTTGTTACACCCTGTATAAGGTAGGTAATAGGGTTACTCTACTGTGCCGGCGCACAAAAGCACTCGCATCACACAGTTCAGATCAGTAAAAAAGTTGGTGCGAGCTGTACCATACTACTATTTGTACCAAGCCCAGGGGTATTATAAGTTATGTGGTATAATAACTCCCAAACAGATGAACCGATTTTAAATTGTTTTTTTGTGTGAAAGGTATCTTGATCGACAGTGTTCTCTGATTGAAATAAAAGTTTAAAAAACTAAAACCTGACTACGGAAAAGTATGACAGCAGGAGTTCCCCGCCTGAAATCTACCTTTGTTTTTCCCTTCATCTGGAGCAATAGCCGTGGTCGCAAGCTATAATTTTTGATTACGATAGGGCTTGCGACTATGGCTATTGTTTTTTTTACGGTTTGAGGTTATTTTAATTTTATTTTTTTTACATATTTTTTGTGCTCAGAGTATAACGCCACACCACCTCGCTACCCGCGGCCGCGTGTCGTGTCGCTTGATCGTAGCGCGCATACATTGGGCCGTCTTAAGATATCGCTTGTGAGACAATTTGCTAAGAAACTAAAAAAAATGCATATATAATATGTATATATTTAGAATGTGCTCGTCGAGACCTTTCTTTTGATACCAAACACGATATGTATATCAAAAAATTTTTTTTTAGATTTTATTCACTCATAAAATCTGCCATGTTGATATATATCCTATGATACGCGGAGTGATACTTACATATATAGACTGTAAAAAAAATAACCCTCCTTTTTTCGTAGTCGGGTAAAAATTATCAGTTGTATGCAGATCATCGGCTCATTTTCTTGTGGATGTAGGAATGTGAGCAACTTCTACAGGTCTGACCATTTTGGAATTTGGTATTCTGTTTCTTTAATAACATTGCAAGAACATCGTAACCTTGACCTAATGTTGCAGCATCACCTGGAATCTACAGGATACCCAACTCCTCACTAACTTACAGCAGAGGTATCGTGTTTGGGCTCATTGGAATGATCTCAATGAATAGGTTATGGATAGAAGGTGATCAGGGTCTTATGATGGAGCAAGAAAGATAGATGACAGACTTTTTCAAATTTTAATTTAGTTATCTACAATAAGTGATTTTATATAACGATTTTAATTTATCACCTGATCACCAGGCCGTTAAAGAAAAGCTGGTCCGCCGCGACTACCGCTGGAACCTAATCTTCACCGACTACTCCGTCCCGACCATGGACCTGACACAGCTGGTGAAGCCAACCATGCTGCTCCACGTGGATCCAGCTGAATGCTGCAGGATCAGCGGACAGAAGGATGGGTGTGCGTGCCCTTCAGATTTGCAGGTCAGTTGGTTTTTTGGATTCCGTAATCCCTACGAGAAACCCTTGTTACATATATCTTTCTCTTCGTCTGTTTAGTCCGTCACAAACATTCCCAAAATTAAACTAAATTGAATGAAATTTGGCACAAAAATAGAAAAAACAAAAAAAAACGAGACCTACAGTACTCGCATATGATGTGTAACATGTGACAAAATACTTATGAAATTAATTAATTATCGGTTCGTACATTCACGGGCCGACCCTTCGAATAGTAGTATGTCATCTTTGCCTTTGCCATCACACTAGGCGACATGGCTATGACAACCTTAGTTTTCGAGAATTAAAAAACGTTCGCATTTCCTGTTACACATTTCCGTCCCATTTCACGAAATCACTCCCACAATTTGCAGGAAAGCGAGAGCAAAGATGTTACACGTCAATAATAAATCTGAAAAAGAAACGATCATTAGGAGTTATAGACATCTCCCAGACATGTAACAACAACAAGCATGGTCTTACGTATACTAAAATTGGAACGATACATACATTTTATTGACATTTATTTTATTTAAAGTCAGGAGGGACCCTTGGTTAAACTGTCGTGGTCAACTTCTGCAGTTATACCACACCCTGGATACTTCATACAATGGGCCAGAAATGACATTTCAATAAAGGAATTAAGGAACAAATAAAATGGCGGCGAAATCCTATACGTTCGACAACCAATCTGTATCATTCCGGGTGACGAGGGGGTGAGGTCGCAATCTAGAGAGCGGCAGGGAGTGTCCATAGTTCCATACTGTATGTTAGTACTAATATATACATCAGGTGAGTTGCAGTCAAACGCACTCAAATTTTTAATAAAAAAAAATAATAGAAAATATATACTTTGGTTGTACTATGGGTCATAAATATAAATATTTCAAAAACAAGTATTCCAACAGTTAGATCATGGGTACATTTAGTATTCCGTGGTACAAAGCAGTTGGACCATGGGTCGGGAGCCCGGAGAAGATTAGCATGGCCTCTGCGCAAGGATGACACGCAAAATCGTGAAGCATTCCACATTTTAACTTGTAAGACTCGGTTTGGTTGGTGGTAGGGCATTTTCTAAGCCCGCCGGCTAGCTACCACCATCTTATCTAAGTCTTGCCGTCAAACATCAGTGTTAACAACATTGATGTGTTTCGGCTTGAAGATAGGATAGTCAGTTCTCCATTGCGCTGGGGATTGTTGGTAAGTCCGCTTCCATCTTCGGCATCATCGTCACTTACCATCAGGTGAGATGATGTCAAGGGCTTATCAATTGTGGATAAAAAAAAACATGGAGATTAGGTTTTTTTCACAACTAGGCGAAGAAAGCTAAAAAGTATAAGAAATAGTATAAGGCATATTATCCTTACTAATACCACACCCTGGACACTTCATACAACGGGCCAGAAAACACATTTCAAAAAAGGAATGACGGAACAAACAAAATGGCGGCGAAATCCTATACGTTTGACAACCAAACTAACCAATCTGTATCAATCTGGGCGACGAGGGGGTGAGGTCACAATCTAAAGAGCGGCAGGGACTGTCCATACTGTATGTTAGTATTAATATATTTTAAACTTTGCTAATACTATCAATATGAAAATGTATTTGTTACCTTTTCACGCTTCAACTCAACCAATGTTGACGAAATTTGGCATGTAGGTAGCTTGTGTTATGGGGAAGGACATAGGCTAGTTTTTATCCCATGAGAATTGATATTCCTATACAGTTCCTGAGGGAACTGAAAGAAAGAATCTTTTTTGGTCAACTTTTTTAACATCGCAGCGGATTTTTTGCACATAGAGATAGAGTGGGAAAGGATATTATAGACTACTTTTTATATTATAATTAGCATAGCCTGAGATAGTTCCTGAGGGATCTCATTTCCAGCCTTGCGCGAGGCTCCATATGACCTGATTTTAATGCATAGAAATACATAGGTAGTTTAAGGGGTGTGAAGTGACATAGACTACTAATTAGCATAGCCTGAGATAGTTACTGAGGGATCTCATTTCCAGCCTTGCGCAATGCTCCATATGACCTGATTTTATTGCATAGAAATACATAGGTAGTTGAAGGGGTGGGAAGTGACATAGACTACTAATTAGCATAGCCTGAGATAGTTACTGACATAGGTAGTTAAAGGGGTGTGAAGTGACATAGACTACTAATTAGCATAGCCTGAGATAGTTACTGAGGGATCTCATTTCCAGCCCTGCGCAATGCTCCATATGACCTGATTTTATTGCATAGAAATACATAGGTAGTTGAAGGGGTGGGAAGTGACATAGACTACTAATTAGCATAGCCTGAGATAGTTACTGAGGGATCTCATCTCCAGCCTTGCGCGAGGCTCCATATGACCTGATTTTATTGCATAGAAATACATAGGTAGTTGAAGGGGTGGGAAGTGACATAGACTACTAATTAGAATAGCCCGATATAGTTCCCGAAGGATCTGGAGTGTACTACTGTCTACGCTCGTGAGCCGCTTGCGACCTGCGCACCACTCACCCTCAAAGACAGCCATAAAAACGATGCCCACTCGAGCGGAGCTCGAAAAGATAGTCATTTCATAAGAAAAATTATCACGGCTAAGTAGGCTTTCAGTCGACCAACTTAATATGTGTAGTTTGATTTTAAAAGTTCACAGTCGCTCCATACAAATTGTTCCATACCATACCTACTGCAAACTACGATAAGCTACTTGGTCACTTTTTTAACAGAAGCGACAGCACCACATCGCATCCCTGATCCTCCACATCACTGACACGTATTCCAAGTTGGAGCCAGACCTGCCGGCCTTGCGCACCAGGGTCGACTGCGACCACCTGAGTGGGGATCCCAGCATGAATATAACCACGGAGAGGCTGTATCGGCAATTCGCTGAAGACGCCGAGGCCAATAACGATACGGTGTTTTATTGGGATAATGACAGGTAGATAATATTTGGATTTCAATTTGAAAATGTTTATTCTAAACAGGTGCACACTCTTTCTGGTAGTCAAAAAATAGCAATTACATTACATGCTGTCATAGTTTGTGAAACAAAAAAACAATATGAAACGTATTGCGGTGCTCTAAAGAGTAAATTAAGCAGAAACAACTGGTAAAGTGCGAGCCAGAACCGCGGATATAGGGTTCCGTACCATCATACTAGATGGAGCTAAATTCTTCACAGTAAAAATATAAATCGTTTTTTGTATGGAGGTATTCACTTTAACTAATTTTCAGTATTTTTTGTTTTAGCGGCAACAGAAATACATCATCTGTGAAAATTTTAACTGTCTAGCTATCACGGTTCATGGAATACAGCCTGGTGACAGACGGACAGATAGACGGACAGCGGAGTCTTAGTAACAGGGTCCCGTTGTTACCCTTTGGTACGAAACCATAAAAAAAATAAGTTGTCGAGTGAAAAGTTGGGTCGAGTGACAGTTTACGAGTACAAAACGTTCTAAAACTCATTTATACCTGGTGGTTCATGGAAGATATTTTCACGAAAAAAAAATACGTTAGTGTAGCCATACTGCCTGACTTGTTTTAGGGGCTAAAATTAAAAACAAGACATTTTGGACAAATAGATCAGCTGATTTGCTAACGTTCTACGGGAACTCCAATTTACTTTTGAGATTTCAGCAAAGTTGTAAACAAAATTATAGTAAAATAAATGATATCTACAACTCCTGTAGAAATTATATCCCAACAAAACATAAATGTGAAATGGGACCAAGTTCGATGTAAAAAATACAGCTATCTAAAAGGGTAGGTACCAAGTTCTATAGTGGTTCATAAATCATCGCAACGGAACTTCAAATATAAATATTTATTGTAGACTTCTCCAAATAAAAAAATTACAACGGTTTTCAGTTGCTTAAAAAAATTGTTATGTTCCGTGCTACTAAATGGTGTAACTTAGCAAGTTTTATTCAATTTTATACTATATTGATATTTACTTTTAAAAAGTAAGCTTTTCTTGCTTGGTGCCTTGACTATTTAAACTTGCTTGGTGCCTTGACTATTTAAACTTGCTTGGTGTCTTGACTATTTAAACTTGCTTGGTGCCTTGACTATTTAAACTTGCTTGGTGCCTTGACTATTTAAACTTGCTTGGTGCCTTGACTATTTAAACTTGCTTGGTGCCTTGACTATTTAAACTTGCTTGGTGCCTTGACTATTTAAACTTGCTTGGTGCCTTGACTATTTAAACTTGCTTGGTGCCTTGACTATTTAAACTTGCTTGGTGCCTTGACTATTTAAACTTGCTTGGTGCCTTGACTATTTAAACTTGCTTGGTGCCTTGACTATTTAAACTTGCTTGGTGCCTTGGCTATTTAAACTTGCTTGGCGCCTTGACTATTTAAACTTGCTTGGCGCCTTGACTATTTAAACTTGCTTGGCGCCTTGACTATTTAAACTTGCTTGGTGCCTTGACTATTTAGTAACACAGTACATAACAAATTAGTTGAAGCAACTAAAAACCGTTGTACATTCTCTATTATTTGGAGAAGTCTAAATTTAAATATTTCTATTTGAAGTTCCGTAGCTACGATTTAGGAACCACTATAGAACTTAGGAACCTACCTATTTAGATCGTTGTAATTTTTTTTAATATCAAACTTGGCCCCATTTCACATATATTTTTTGTTGGAATATCATTATTTTTTGAAAAGTACTAATACAGACATACATATAAGATATTTTTGGTGGTACCGATACCGAACCATCGGTGCGCGATATCAAGTCGCACTTAGCCAGTTTTTTTTTTAAATTTTTACTCAATACGCCTATAAACCTATTTCGATTCCAAATTAAAAAGTCACTCGGAAGTGGTCTATATAATAATCCCAATGAGTAGTGGTAGTACGGAACCAATGTATATATGGTAGTACTGACGTAACCCAAATTTCGTCAGTGCGACTCGCATTTGGTCGGTTTTTATTTTTACTTTGTATTCGCCTATCAACCTACCTAAATGTTAAACTAGATTCAAAGTCACCTAGAAATAGTCTATAAATTCGATAAATAGTATTGGTAAGGAACCCTAATTTCGCAAGTCCGACTCGCACTTGGCCGGTTTTTACTTTTTTTATATTTATATGCCTCATAACTTATCTCGATGGCAAAGAACCCCGTACCAAAAGTATGGAAAATGTGGTTTCAGTTAAATATTCTGAGATTTTGATATAATATAGATTTTAACGTCCTCAACAAAAGTCTCTATGGGGGCTACCACTGTTGCCGAGTCCCTTTCAGAGTTACGACTGATTTTGTACCCTCAAGGAAATCGACTCTAGTACCAAGTCGCACCTTGTCACAGTGACAGTAATATCAGTAATATGACACCTCCAGTGTCTTTCTCAAGTGCAAAATAAATTGTTTCATAAATATTTTACGAAGTTCTTATTAGAACGACACACAGATCATTGGAACATATTTTTGTGCATTTTAATGCACGCATATTTTTACAGTAGTACCAGACAAAACAAACTATTAATAACGGGTATAATCAAAGAAAAATAGTGTTACTCGTTAAATCTTATTTAATTAATAAGAGTCAATTGTTTAAATAAATAGTTGGTAATTGCATCTAATTAATGATTTGTTGTCTGATACAAAATCAGTCATAACTCTGAAAGGGACTCGGCAACAGTAGTAGCCCCCATAGAGACTTTTGTTCAGGACGTTAAAATCTATATTATATCTAAATCTCAGATTAATTAACTGAAACCACATTTTCCATACTTTTGGTACGGGGTTCTTTCAAGTTTATTAATTACCTGGGAGTGGTCTATATATTTTGCTGAGTAGTGGTGATACGGAACCCTTAGTGCACTAGTACGATACACACTCAGCCGTTTTTCGAATTTTTCCTTTGTATACGTTCAATAACCTACCTCAAAGTAAAATTTTAAGTTTCTAAGTCACCTACTGGAAGTGGTCTATATATTTTGCTGAGTAGTGATGATACGGAACCCTTGGTGCGCTTGTACGAATCACACTTGGCCGTTTTTGAATTTTCCCTTTGTATACGTCCAATAACTTACCCCGATGTCAAATTTGAAGTTTCTAAGTCACCTGGAAGTGGTTTAAGATTTTGATGATTCAGTGAGTGTGTGAGTGAGTCATAAACATAGTGGTTTTCAGACGTCTATATCTCAGAAATGGTAAAAGATATTTTTATGAAAATTGATTTCTAGGTGATCGACTAAACAGACAGACTAGACAGACTAAATCGCAAGTGTGTTAAGTCAAACAGATTTTAAGTTACAGGTAGGTCGAAAGTTGCCCGAACGAATGGTTCATGTAATATAACCCACGCCACGACCGGTGTCTACCTTTTTCTTTTCGAACTTGGCAGACACACTTTTAATTAGGTACCTTTTTTTGAGGTTGATTACAACGTGTTTTAATCCACAATTGATAAGCCATTAAGATCATTATCACCCGATGGTAGGTGATGATGTCGATGGTAACGGCTGGCAAACCAGGAATCAGCTCCAAAACGAGGAGAATCGTAGAAGAACTTAAGTCATTGGAGAGATTAAAGAATTTAATAGTTAAATTGAAAAAACAGTCATTACTTCGAATTTTTATATTTAAAACTAGCTGTTTCCCGCGGCTACACCCGCGTGGACAACGTTTCTATGACTATTCGAGGGTGCGCAGTGCGCGAGCCGCAAGCGGCTCGTGAGCGTGCAAAAAAGTAGTCTATGTGTTAATACAGGTCCTAATCTGTCTACCTACCAAATTTCAGCCAGATCCGTTCAGTAGTTTTTGCGAGAAGAAGTAACAAACATACACACTCACAAACTTTTGCCTTTATAATATTAGTGTGATTTCCTGCGTTCAGGCGTACTATGTATGATATCTTGTGTTTCCGAAGAAAACAGGTTTGGGCAATAATATTCCATGTTGATTTGTACCAAGGTCTGGTCTCTTCCTCCGTTCCCACTTCATCCTCTCGACCTTCACGTCTGACGAGGGTCTGCAGACAGTGGCTAGCTGGTCTGCCAACGAGGAGTTCAAGTTGATGCCAGGAGTGGTTTTGGAGCCACTGAGGATGTTCTTTAGAATTGGCACTTCTCCTGTAAGTACTTCATCATCATCATCATCATCATATCAGCCGAAAATCGTCCTCTGCTGGACAAAGGCCTCCCCCAAGGATTTCCACGACGACCGGTCCTGCGCTGACCGCATCCATCGGCTTCCCGCGATCTTCACCAGGTCGTCTGTAAGTACTTATTGTGTTTTATTGGTATTTCGCCCATTAACCGATAGTAAAAATCCCTTTTAAGGCAGGCCTCCATCTTGGTGACCTGACGACCTAGTGAAGATCGCTGAATGCGGGCAGCGCAAGATTGGTCGTTGTAAAAATACTTGTGAGAGGCCTTCTTCCCATAGTGGACGTCTTTCGGCTGATATAATGATAGACTCTTAAAAACAGTGACAGGCATAATTTGAATTTAAGAAATGTAAATAAAATAGATATAGCCTTTGCGAAACTAAGTAAGGTTAAAAAGTAATTTGTGGGGCAGTGTATAAGATTCTACAATAAAATTTCAGAAAATGTAACTAGTTTGTCAGAGAATAAATTCAAGACTCATATCAAAAAAGAGATCTCTTATAGAGATAAGTCCACCTTTGTACACGTCCTCTCTAAGTTCTTGTCATTTAAATGTTTGTGTACAATAAAGGATATATATATATCAAAAAATGCTTGATATCTTTGTCATTTACTTAATCTATTATTTTATAATATCCTCTAGCTAGAGCACAAGTACAATATATATATATATATATACATATATTTCTATAACAAATTCCATTACCTCAGACTGTAATCTGAATCATGACATTATTTGTAATATATACAATAAGTTTTTTTTGACTATTTAAAAGTGTGTGTAAACACATATTTAAAATAAATTATTTTGATTGATTTTGGATGCGTTTTAAAATTAATATGCTTATGCGCAAAGTAGTACAGCCACTTGGATAGACATTGCATCATTGAAACTTGTCCTAAAATTCTAATAAATTTTTTAAAAATAGCTTCAAGTCATTAGTGGTGCAAGTCCCGACTGGGCAGCTGGAGTCCTTCACTAGGGAGGAGTTCATGCCGAAAGGTGTGGTGTTTCGGCGATTCCGAGGGTGCTTGCCGACCACTAACGCCCATACAGCACTAACGTCACCTCGTACTAATTAATTTAAGTGATTTATAATTTTATTCTATGTATATTATTTAAAGTTTTATAACTGTATTCGTTTTTAGGGTTCTGTATCCAAAGGGTACAAATAGGACCCTATATTCTAAGACTTTGCTGTCCGTCTGTCACCAGGTTGTAGTTCTTGGACCCCGAAAGCTAGACAGTTGAAATTTTGTTGCCGCTATAACAACAAATACAAAAAACTAGAAAAAGTAAAAAAATAAGGGGGGTCTCCGTACAAGAAACTTGTTTTTTTAAACATGAAGAAACTAGCGCCATCTAGTATGATGGTACGGAACCCTTTGTGTGCAGTTCTGACTCGCACTTGGCCGGTTTTTTGTGTATAATATGGGTCTGTACGTTGTACTTTATTACCAGATAGAAATAAACAAAATGTGATTATGCCTGTCGACTTTTGTGTCAACAACGACACCAATTTGATATTTTTTATGGCAGGTATACATTACGAATAAAAAAAAACAAAATCCCTCTGGGAGTGCCGACAGAAGGGAAAACTTGAACAACTAGGCCTTGTAACCAAAGAAATTAAAGGTGTCGGCCTTGTACCCAGAGACATTAAGGTTTTTCCCATATTAAAAAAATGCCCAACGCGCCTAAAGAAGTTTTCACTTCAAAAAGAACCGTTACACAATTGGCGAAGAAATCGCTTAACAAACACACAAAAAAACATACAGTCGAATTGGGAAACTTCTCCATTTTGGAGGTCGGTTAAACAGGGGGAGGTTCTCGTTTCGTATGTGAGCTGGGTATGAGGAATAAAATTAATCAATTCCATCTTTCTGAAGGTAAAAATTGTTTTTAAGGCAGTGCCATGGACGCTACCGAAGTATGATCCAGACACAGGAGAGCAGATCATCAATGATGATGGCCAACCAGAATATGAAGGATACTGCATAGATCTCATCGAGAAGTTAGCTGAGGTACGCATACGTATTGAACCAATGTCACGGACAGTCCGCTGTGCAGCTGTTGTCTGTGGAGGAAGAAACAGTCAGTAATGTTATCCTGGATTGAAGTAGTCTTCTAAGCTATTGCATAGCTTTTATCGCGGGCTTTGAGCGCGGCGACCGAATCAAGAAATTCCGTAACGAAAATAACCTAACACACCACGAGTTCTAAAAAACTTACAGTGCCATCTATTAGCGATTTGCGGTACTAAAAGGACTTAGTCAATTTTACTGGTGTAACTTTCTTAGTGTTAATTTATTACATAAACATCCCGCGCCCCAAGGACTATATGGTACTGGTAAATACTGCATAAACAAAAAATAAATAAATAATTATAATTGCATAAGTTAATTAAAAATGCTATGCAATAGCTTTACCGCGGCAGTCCCCGAGTGCCACACGTTTTTTTAAAAATAATTTTTTTTATCAAACCCTTGGAATCATCTCACCTGATGTTAAGTGACGATGATGCCGAAGATGGAAGTGAGCTTACTAAGATTCTCCAAAGCAAAATGGAGAACTGGCTATCTTATTTTCAAGCCGGAACACATCAATATTGTTAACACTGATGTTTGGCGGGCTTAGATAATGCCCTACCACCAACCAAACCAAGTCTTACAAGTTGACCCCACCGGGAATCGAACCCGCGACCTCCTGGTGTGAAGCGAATGGACTAACCATTACACCACGGAAGCCGTAAAAATAAATAATAAAATACGGTCGAATACAGGTGAGATGATGCTAAGGGCTTACGAATCGTGGATTAAAAAAAAAGAAATTGAGAACCTCTACTCTAGAAGACCACACTGGCTGTAAAAGGTATCTATTTGGAATAAAACATCCTACTAGACCCTACTTATAAACTCTTATGAACCCTACTTTATTGGACGCTCTATTATTGGTAATGGTTGCAGGGTTAAAAACGGAATTTCTGTTTTCAGTCCATGTCATTTGACTACGAGATAGTGACGCCAAAATCTGGTGGATTCGGGAAGAAACTGCCAAATGGCACTTGGGATGGCGTTGTAGGCGATTTAATGAGAGGGGTAAGTGTAGAAGTGGATTTTTATTTTGGTAAGCCCCTGATGCTAAGTAACGTGATGTGAAGCTGGAAGTGGGCTTACCAAGGTTCTCTAACACAATTGGGAAACTGACTGCTGTTAACATATTGGTCGGCGGCAAAACCAAGACACGATGGTTGTAGCTATAGGCGGGCTTAGAAAATACCCTGCCACCAACCAAACCGTGTCTTACAATGTACGAACCTGCGACCTTATGGGGGCTTGCAGAAAATCAGGCAGTTTTCGCGTAGGTCATTTAATTTAATGCTTTGAAATATGTCTTAGGTATTTTGCGCTCGTTGCTACGTAGACATTTGAGTGCAGGCTGACGGCTTAAGGTTCGCCAGGAAGCTTGGTTTCCATACAATTCCATTCCATACATTGGGGACGTATATGAGCTGATATGATGATACATATCGATGTCTGTAATTAGGTTTTATCGTAACTAATAAACTAAAGGAATGACTAACTTAGCTTTGTACTAAAGTTACTCCATTTTAATTTGTTTCGTTTTATCTTTGAGTAGGGGAGAGTCGGCAATTACCGAGCTCCTAAGGACTGAAAACTATATCTAGGCTCTGGTTAGAATAAGGGATCGGACTGCATAAAAAAAAGAGTGTGTGGTTTTATGAAACCATGGTAAAATTGAAACTTTTTTTCACATTATAGACATTTACAGAGCACGAAACGATCATGGCTGCTCTCGTCTTGGAGCTAACGGTACAGAGGACAAAACAATCATGTAATAAAAGTTTCACTCCTCTTGGAGCTACGGTACAGAGAACGAAACGATCATGGCTGCTCTCTTCTTGGAACTACGGTGCAGAGGACGAAACGATCATGGATGCTCTGACGAAAAAGTTAGAGAAGATGTAATATCTTTGCCGTCACGCAACACACAGACTTAAAAGCTTGAGACGATGTAATAAAAAAATCAAAAAACCTTACTTGTTTTGTTTTTCCATCACGTCTTTAATTTTTAATTGATCAAATTCACAAAATAAGTTCGTCAATGACGCTAAAAATCTATGACTTCGTTTGTAGGTATTTCTAACAAAATTTCGTTTTTGACAGATCATAAAAAGTAACTCAAATGACTAGCAGTCCGATCCCATATTAGAAAAGTCTGATCGTCATTTAAAGGTGGAACATCTGATATTCAAGAAATAAATAGTTTGTTAAATATTGGTAAATTATTAAAAAATCAGAAAATACGTGTGGCACTCGGGGACTGCCGCGGTAAAGCTATTGCATAGCATTTTTTATCAACGCAATTATAATTATTTATTTATTTTTTATTTAAGCAGTATTTAACTGGTGCTTCTACCCATGAAACTGAACAACTTTCCCCATGAAAGCTTTCCCATACTAACTCGATCAGCTGTCAGTCAACTTAGTATGGAAAGTTAATTTTTTTTGAGATATGACTATGGGTTTCATGGGGAAAGTTGTTCAGTTTCATGGGTAGAAGCACCAGTTAAATTAGTTTCAGCTAATTTTGTTAGACCTTATATATTAGTACTAACATACAGTATGGCCACTCCCTGCCGCTCTCTAGATTTCGACCTCACCCCCTCGTCACCCAGATTGATAAAAATTGGTTATAGTTTAGTTCTTGAACGTACCTATATGATTTCGCCGTCATTTTGTTTGCTTCAACATTTGTTTTTAGAAATGTCATTTCACGACCGTTGTTTGCAGTGTCCGGGGTGTGGCAGTGGGGATGTCTTGGATTGTTCTAATAATAGCGTCGGTGGCGCAATCGGTAACGACTTGGACCTCTAAATCAGAGGTTCCGGGTTCAAATCCGGACGGCCAATGTACCAGTGAGTTTTTCAAAACTTACGTACATATTGCCAATTGCTTTAACGGTGAAGGAAAACATCGTGAGGAAACATCTGATACCAGATGTGTGTAAAGGTCGCGTTGCACACGTCCGTAGTTGTTAATCTAAATGCCCTACACGTGACCGCGGGTGATGCTAAGTGCAACACCAGGTAACCGCAACGCGCTGTCGTCTATCCCTTGCATAGCACGGTTAATCTTTTTCTTTTCGAGTCGACGGCAAACTCAGATAGTCCCCTCCCAAAACCGAGCCACTCAAATTGCCTTGTCAGTGGCCTACAGCAAGTCCTCCCGCGTGCAGGTGACTGGGCAAGAAGGACACGTAATAAGGTAGTCCATTCTTTCAGGGACCGCAACACATCTACACTCCAGGTTCGTATCTCCAATGAATCCCCCACCTAAACAAGCTTTCTTTACTTCTGCCAACCTAAGTCCGGAGTCTGTTAAGAGATTTCCAGGTCGATGGTTCATTGTGCCACACGATAAGAGATGAGAAAAACATTCGATATTCCACTAATATATGTTTTCAGGAGACTGATTTAGCGGTGGCTGCTTTGACGATGACTGCTGAAAGAGAGGAGGTCATAGATTTCGTTGCGCCATACTTTGAGCAGACTGGGATACTTATTGGTAAGATAATAAAATAATAATCAAATGAAAAGATAAATGTTAATAGAAACAACAAGGGTTCCGTTTCCGTAGCAAAAACCTATACTATCTTTATTTTATACAGGGTGTAACAAAATTGGAGTACGACCCGTTAACTGGGGGTTCTACTCATCATACTGAAAAACTTTCCCCAAAGAATCCATAGTCAATTCTCAAAAAAAAAAATGGACCCTCCATACTAAAATGCACAAAATTGATCAATCAGCTGGTCGATTTGTATGAAGAGTAAATTTTTTTTTTGTGTTTTGTATGATGAGTAGAAGCCCCAGTTAACGGGACCTACACCAATTTTGTTACACCATGTATACTCGTTTATGAAATTCTCGTAACACAGTGTTAGTTGCCATACTCCTCTGAAACGGCTGGACGGATTTCCATGAAATTTTCTGTGTATATTCGGTAGGTCTGAGAATAGGTATAGAAAATTTTTCATCGGGATCAGAGCGGATGTAGCCGCGGGAAACAGCTAGTAATTATATAAAGTATTTCTAAGCCTACGCTGTCAAAGTTTCTTGAACCATAGTAAGTAGTCGGTTGATACTTTCTTAGGTTATTTTTGTCCTCAATTTCATAATTTGGCATCATCTCACCTGATGGTAATTAAGTAACGATAATGCTGAAAATGGACGCGGGCTTACCAAGATTCCCCAACGCAACGGGGATCTGGCTATATTTTCTTCAAGCTGGAACACATCAATGCTGTTAACATTGATGTTTGGCGGAAAGATTGAGATAAGATGGCGGAAGCATGCCAGGCGGGCTATGAAAATGCCCTACCACCAACCAAACCGAGTCGTACAAAGTTGACCCCGCCGGGAATCGAACCCGCGACCCCCTGGTGTAAAGCGAATGGACTGACCATTACGCCACGGAGGCGGTTAAGGTATAAGATTATAATACACGTATACAAACAAGATACGTGTATTTTAAAGATCTTTTTCCACGGTAAAGTTGGTAAATACAAGACATAAACATAATATACAGTTAACATTGTGAAACAATTATGAAATTACATTTCATATTTAGAATTTAGATTTAGCTCTTGTATGTCAAAAATTCGTTATATGTGTAAAAGGACCGCTCGACAAGCCATTTCTGTAGCTTACTTTTAAAAGTGTCAAAACTAGATGATTTCCTAATGTCAACAGAGAGTTTATTTATACATCCGACAAGCGTCTAATTTGGTGTTATTATAGCAAAAATATAGGTGACAGCTGTAAAATTTCAGAGTTGCCACATGCACGAGAAAAAATGCCGCAAAATTTATAAAGTGCACTCTATTGGGACACAATAAAGTTTCATCTCTCTTTCACAGTAATTCGAAAACCAACCCGCAAGACTTCGCTCTTCAAATTCATGACGGTGCTGCGAACGGAAGTGTGGCTCAGCATAGTGGCGGCGCTGGTGCTCACCGGCTTCATGATCTGGCTGCTCGACAAGTACTCGCCGTACTCCGCGCGGAACAACCCTGAGGCGTACCCTTATCCTTGCAGGTATAAAATATTATAATACTAGCTGTCCCGGCGAACTACGTTCCACCTTACACTACACTATACTACCCTACCCTACCCTACATAAGAACCTTCTCCTGACAATAACGAACTCGACAAAAAAAGAATTAGCGAAATCGGTCCAGCCGTTCACGCGTGATGCCGTGACCAAGGGAAATAGGGATTCATTTATTTTATATATATATATATATATATATATATATATATATATATATATATATATATATATATATATAGATAGACATACTATTGCAGCGCCATCTAGTGTACCTTAAATGTACTTTTTGTATACATTTCTGCATATAGTTGGTGCTAGTAAGCCATATTGAGGCTTAGGAAGCATTTTGGTGTAAAACTGTACATATAAGTCTTCTTATCAATTCTAATAAACAAAATGATAAGAGACTATAATAAAAAAATATGACAGTGGGGTTTGCTACTAGACGTAAAGCACACCCCGGACACTGCATACAAAGGTCGTGAAATGATATTTCTAAAAAACAAATTACGGAACAAACAATAACACGGCGAAATCCTATACGTTCTAGAACCAAACTGTAACCAATCTATATCAATCTGGGTGACGAAGGAGTGAGGTCGCTATCTAGAGAGCGGCAGAGAGTATCCATACTGTATGTTAGTACTAATATATATACTTTGCCTAAAGCCTCCACCAGTCCGACGTTGGCCCCTGTGTGTGGAGTATAGTCTAACCATCTCGAAACATGGGAAAGACCCTTGCACCAACAGTGTGGACGCTCTATAGCTTGTTAACAGTTATACTAAATCAGACGGCTATCAGTGCGGGTTCGATTCCCGGTGGGGTCATCTTGTAAGACTTGGTTTGGTTGGTGGTAGGACATTTTCTAAAACCGCCTGGCTAGCTACCACCATCTTATCTAAGTCTTGCCGCCAAACATCAATGTTAACAACATTGATGTGTTCCGGCTTGAAGATAAAATAGCCAGTTCTCCATTGCGTTGGGGAATCTTGGTAAGTCCGCTTCCATCTACTGATGATGCCAAGGGCTTACCTATTGTGAATAAAAAATAAATAAAAAAAGACGGCTATCACGTATTACAAAAAAACGTAATTAAATAAACCCAACATTTCTTTCCAGAGAGTTCACCTTGAAAGAGAGCTTCTGGTTCGCGCTGACGTCCTTTACCCCTCAAGGGGGCGGGGAGGCGCCCAAAGCCTTATCTGGAAGGACCTTAGTGGCGGCGTACTGGTTGTTCGTGGTGCTAATGTTGGCGACATTCACTGCTAACTTGGCAGCGTTCCTAACTGTTGAAAGGATGCAGGTAACTAAAATATGAAGCCATTCAAATATCAAAATCAAGTAGGCGAAGAACCAAACGTAACTCGCTTCAGTAATCAATTAAAAACTTATAAGGCCACGCACACCATGACAGTGACTTATCGCTTGCTGGGGGGATCGCAAAACCTTCTTCAGAAGGATTCCAAGCCCGCTCTAGAAGGGCTAAGAAGACTCCTCTGGGAAGGCTCTTCAAGCGAGCATGATTAGCTGCATAGGTTGTTCTTAGTACTAACCACTGCTAACTTTGCAGCGTTCTTCATTTTTCAAAGGAAGCAGCTAACTTAAGAACATGAAGTCATTCAAATATCTTAAATAACATTTATGTGAAGGAGACTATGACATAATTAACATAACTAGCTTATAAATTCTTTGCACGATAGTGCGTTGTACGGCCGTTGACACGATGTCAGTAATTTAAAACTTACAATTATGACTTCATTGATCGAAACTGTACCAGCCAGGTCGGCTGCACGAGATAATTGCATTTTCAAGTGGAACCCTATATTTACGCCTAACGGAGACCCCATGCTGGATAGTCAGGTCAGCTGCAAAAGATCATAGAATTTTCAAGTTGAACTATATATTTAAGCCTAACGGATACCCCATCCTGGATAGTCAGGTCAGCTCTAAAAGATCATCGCAGTTTTAAGTTGAACCAGATATTTACGCCTAACGGAGACCTCATGCTGGATAGTCAGGTCAAAAGCAAAAGATCATCGAATTTTCAAGTTGAACTATATATTTAAGCCTAACGGAGACCCCATGCTGGATAGCCAGGTCAGCTGCAAAAGATCATCGCATTTTCAAGTTGAACTATATATTTAAGCCTAATGGAAACCCCACGCTGGATAGCCAGGTTAGCTGTAAAAGATCATCGCATTTTCAAGTTGAACCATATATTTACGCCCAATGGATACCCCATTCTGGATAGCCAGGTCAGCTGTAAAAGATCATCGCAGTTTTAAGTTAATCACATATTTACGCCTAACGGAGACCCCATGCTGGCTAGCCAGGTCAGCTGCAAAAGATCATCGCAGTTTCAAGTTAAACCACATATTTACGCCTAACGGAGCGTTTGTTGCCTGTGGCAATTTTTTTTGTCCGTATTTTGTGATCCTACTGGTAGGACCATGGTATTTATGTGGTCCGTAGTTCTATCAGTAGGACTGTAACAATAACATCATTATTTTATACGGGCAATGGTTCTACTAATAGTGATGACGAAATCGCCCTCGGTCTGATAGCCAGGTCAGCTGCAAAAGATCATCGCATTTTCAAATAGAACCCTATATTTACGCCTAACGGAGACCCCATGCCGGATTTGATGCCCCTGCTAACGAGACACATGGGACATATAATTACTAATATTTAATTTCGCAGACGCCAGTGTCATCGCTAGAACAGCTGGCCCGCCAATCACGTATAAACTACACCGTAGTTGAAGGCTCCACCATCCACCAATACTTTATCAACATGAAGTTTGCTGAAGACACGCTATACAGGTTATTCATGTATATTTACACGCAGTTATAAAGTTTTATTCGAAGTTTTTTTACCGTGATCAAATCAGTAATGAGGAGATCCGTAGGAGAATTAAGGACACCGATATAGCTCACAGAATCGCTAAACTTAAGTGGCAGTGGGCGGGGCATATGCCTCGTAGAATAGGTGGCTGTGGGGCAGTAAAGTTACAGTACGTAGCATAGACAGACGAACTGGTGGACGTCGCGGGAAGCCACTGGATGCCGGCTGCCGGTCGTTGCGGTAATCTTAGGGGAGACCTTTGCCCAGCAGTGGATGCCTTCAGGCTGATATGATGATGGACAGCATAATCTCTTTTTTTGAGTTTGTTTAGTATGTATGTATACAGGATGTTTTTTCAATAGTGTGCAAGCCTCTAAGGGTAGGCTCTACTCATGATTCTGAACAACTTTCCCCAAAAAACTCATAAAAGATTCACAAATTATTTTCTTTTCTTAATCAGCCAACTTTGTATAAGAAGTCCACCTTTGTATAAGAAGTCCACCTTTTTTAGAAGCCTGTTTAATAATTAAACGCCCCAGTAACGGCTCCTATATGAGGAGCCGCGTCGTTCCTTTCCCTCTAATATGGTTGATGGGAGCGATGACTGACTCTCGCGTTATACTCGTGACCGGGTGCTGTCTGTGTGAACTGGCCTACGCTTGTCAAAGGCATAAATGACATTCAATGATTTTAATGTATAACTTTTCGTGTCATATTGTTTTCACGTTCTAATGACATAATTTGTTTTATATCAATGATTGAATTTTGACGTTATTAACTTATGATTGTTTGTTTCTTTATTTTTCACTAATGACATTATGTAATTACTATTTTATGACTATCAGAACGAATGTAGTTTGCACCTTTAATTTGTTTGGAAATTAGGGCTTGATTTGTTTATAACTTGCAAGTGCAAAAATAATTATTTTTCATTTCATTTCACCTATTTTGAATAAATATCTTGAATCTTGAATCAATTTTGTTACAGTCTGTATGTATATTGATTTGTTTCCTTTTTAGAGTATGGAAGGAGATCACGCTAAACGCTACATCGGACCAGGCGCAGTACAGGGTGTGGGACTATCCGATCAGAGAGCAGTACGGGCACATTCTGCTGGCTATTAACGCTTCAGGTAACGTTAAAGTTTAACTCAAAGACCTTTACGTTAATTCCTAACGACGAGCCTAGTATTGGACCGACAGCTAACATAGCTCCTGCACTTTTTTTAAGCTCGCTCATTGAGCGAAGCGAAAAAAGCGTATTTATTGTGGTGCCAAAAAAGTTGAGATTTTGGTGGGGATCGATTGTCTTACACTAATATAGTCTAAAAAGCAAAGAAATAAAATCCTCCAAACATGTCTAAAATGTATGCTGAACGGATTGGAAGCTCTAGAGATTGACAGATATACGAGTAGGATACAAAACGCTAAAGAATTATTTAATAACCAAATTTGCCTATCGACATCTCATCTGTTAAATTATTTTAAATAATTGTCATTTTATATTATGCTTTTTACAATTAGTTTTGTTTTTCTATTTTATTTTGTTACGTTACTATATAAATTTTCCTGACATTGGTATTTTTTTTTACCAAATCTGTAGTTATTGTCATTAACTGGTAACCCTAAAATTTAATTACTCAATGTGTGAGACATTGTTCGAAACCGGTCGTTGACATCTAACTTATAAGTGTAGTTTTATTTGTTTTATGTGGAATAAATGTAAAAATGTATGTGTGTGTGTGTGTGTCTGTGTGCCTGTGCGTCCGCCTGCTGCTCTAGTTCCCAAACTACTTAACGAATCTGGGCAAAATTTAGGTTAGGGCAACATCATTTTTATCTCTGCCCATTTTTTAAAAAAATCCCCTATCTTGATTGTTTATTTAATTTGATATAGGTAGTGTAAATATCAAAGAGTTTGATTTTCTCAGCTATCTACATCGTTGAATCTGTTACTGGTCACTTCTCCGTCGAGCCGTGAAGACATTGATCTCTTTAGAGAGATACAATGTAAACTCTTAATAACGAGACTCAAGGGACCGAGTATTTTTTTATCGTTATAGAGAGTTCCCGTTATATGGAGTGAAGAAAAAAAAACAACCTAATTCACAATAATTTTCAACAGACTTCCAAAAAGAGGTTCTCAATTCGACTGTATGTTTTTTTTTATGTGTGTTACCTCAGAACTTTTGACTGGGTGAACCGATTTTTATGATTCTTTTTGTATTTGAAAGCTAGTGCTTCCCGTGTGGTCCCATATAAATTTTATTAAATTCAGTGTAGTATTTTATTAGAAAATTAACAAAAACCAAAAATAATAATGCAAAAATGTACAAGTTGTTGCGATGGAAGTCGGTTTTTCAACGTGTTTAACGTTTTGAAAATAAGTTTCAAAGTTGGTTTGCGAAATAGTGCGATAGGTACCTGGTGTGTTCAGTTCGAGACCATCATTTCCAAGCAAACCAAGCGTAATTAATAATGATGCACGTGTTCAAGGCAATTAACAATAACAAAAGCAAGACGGTTGTTTACGACCTCAGAAGTTTAGGGGCTTCAAAGGTTTAGTCGGCGTCTTTTGTAACTTGATAAGATAATATAAACGATCAAACCGATAATGAATATTTACTGTGTATAAATATGAACACATTTTTTCCTAATAGAGAATGGCTGCTGCGCTATAAAGAGTTGGATTTTAAGGTAAACTAATCAAGATGTGCTCACTTCTACGTTATAGGGAGTTTATCGTTATAAAGAGTTTACACTATATTATACAAACATTGTAGTCGTAGCAGAGATGAGATACTAGTTACTTCGTAAGTCGTAGTGTGGAACTTTAACCGACTCCGAGGCGTAATGGTTAGTCCGTTCGCTTCACACCAGGAGGTCGCGGGTTCGACCCCGGAGGGGTCAACTTTGTAAGACTCGGTTTGGTTGGTGGTAGGACATTTTCATAGCCCGCCTGACTAGCTACCTCCATCTTATCTAAGTCTTGCCGCCAAACATCAGTTTTAATAGCATTGATGTGTTCTGGCTTGAAAATAAGATAGCCAAATCCCCATTGCGTTTGGGAATTTTGATAAGCCCGCTTCCATCTTCGGCATCATCGTCACTTACCTTTAGGTGAGATAGTGCCAAGGGCTTACCAATTGTGAATAAAAAAAATCCCTCTAGTAAGGTACTTACTGGTTGTCACAGGTCCAGTGCCAGACGCGAAGACAGGTTTCCAGCAAGTCAACGAGCACACTGATGCAGACTTCGCGTTCATACACGATTCAGCGGAAATCAGGTAGGTAACGGTCGTCAATAGGGATGACGATAGCATCAGAAATAAATTATGAACTCTTGATCACTAAGTTGCCCTCCTACTTAAATTTCGGAAAACCTTACTCGTTTTGTTTTCCATCAAGTCTTCGATTTTCAATTCACCAAAATCACAAAATGAGTACATAAATGACGCTGCAAAACTATGACGTCACGCCTAGGTATTTCAAACACTTTTAGAGCAAAATGTCGTTTTTGACAGATGATAAAAAGTAAATCAGATGACTAGCATTCGTCATCCCTATTGCAGGAACGTTCATTAGTTATACACTGACGAGATGTAAACTTACTAAGTGTATCAATAAATAATTTGTATTTTGTGTCAAACTCAAAGTTTAACGGAGACCTTAGAAATTACCTTTATATTATGCGGCGGCGGCGCACCCTCCAACTACGCCGTTGCACGACATGCCCTCTCGCACATCTACCAGATACGCTAGACTTCCAGGTTTACACGACAATCAGAAGTAGGTTAAGAAGGGAGGGGCATGGTTCTTTTAAGCGCTTTGCACACGACGGGGCGGGGCGGACCGGTCAATTTCGCCGCCAACGATAGCACAAAGGGAATCCTATACTACCAACGCACATGGAGGCGGCGCGGTCGGCGCGCTCTTTTTGTCCTCCACGTGCGTTGGTAGTATAGGATTCCCTTTGTGCTATCGTTGGCGGCGAAATTGACTGGCCCGCCCCGCTCCATCGTGTGCAAAGCGCCTTAAAGTAGGAAAGTCCAACAAAAAACTTTACACATATATATCAAAACGAAAAGAAATTAAAAAGTAAAATACGAAAATGGACTGTCGTATCGATGATTAGGATGAGAAATTGACAATTTGAAAAAAAAACCACAACCAATGACAATAAGTAAAAACCTGCCAAATTAGGCCCCTAATTTAATTCCTACCCACCTTTGATTTCGTTATTGTTCACAAAAATTATTGAACTTTCCATACTAAGTTAGCTGTTCAGCTGATCGAGTTAGTACGAGTATGGGAAGTTCAATTTTTTTTTTGAGATTTGACTATGGGTTCCATGGGGAAAGTTGTTCAGTT
>OX369308.1:55054052-55146322 GCA_947284805.1 Coleophora flavipennella
GTTTTTCCTTTTCATTCAAGTTTTTGTTATCAGACCAGGCTTGTCTACAAAACAAATAAATGTTAATTTTCCAGGCTTCTCTGTAATAATAATTCTACTACCATACTTTAATTTCAATCGTATTTTTATAATCCCGTTTTCTAAAGCTACATTTTGGCAAATATTCTTTAGTTCATCTAACGAAAACTTTCAATGAAATTGAAAATTTCCTCCATTGCAGAGTTTATAGCCTCACTTTGAGGACGGCCAATTTTACCGCCAGTATTAGGTCTCAGGAAGGATTTGTAACAACTGTCATGGTATTTAGCGTCAGCAGCAACTAAATCATACTGAAAATTAATACGCGCAAAGACAGCTTTTGAAACATCATCAGAACGATCTTTAGCTAATTTTAAAATGGAATCTTTGAATGTAAGTGTAGAAACTTTATGAATTTTTCGGCGATAAATCTTCACTTTCTTCTTTTCTGCTTCTTCATTCGCTTCATCGCCACAAAATAAGCCGTGGTTTTTAAAACAAAAGCTGGATTCACTTATTCGCGCTCTAGTATGAGGTGGACTTACTTTTGAAGTACTGGCCTGTTCTTCCTCATGTTGTCTTTTTGATGCAGAGATTGAAGTTTTCCGGGTGTATGATTTTCTGCAATCCACGTGAATTGTAACGGACTTTTGGCTTCTTAAATAATCAGCAAACTCATCACTTCTCGCGACACTTGCATCGATTAAAGTTGGCATTCCACGACTGACCACAACAGTTTCATCTTCAGTCAAAAGTTTATTACAAATAAAGCAAAATTGTGACATTTTTTTTTAATATTAATCAGCACTAACTTCAATAGTAGACGCTTGTAATAAATACGTATAGTCACTCGAACTGCTCGTTCAACACTAAAAGAAGCAGGTATACGTGAACGACACTACATGGACAAAAGAATAGGCAGATGTTATTCAAGTAGAGGGGATTCGGTAAGGGACCGGCGGTCATTTTAGAGTAAATTTTCTTAGAATAGTATAATGTATACATAAAAGAGACACGAGTAGGCATTTTTGCTTGCTTGAGTACCTAAATATGTATATACGTGGCATATGTGTGCATACTATGTAGAACATGATTCTTACAAGCGCAATATCTGGGAAGTAGTGAGTCTTAGAGAAAAAATTATAGGGACCATTTTTTATAGAGAATTTTAAGATCTACAACTTTGCTCTGAAGTACTTTTTCGATAAAACTTACCGTTTTCGAGAAAAATCCAAAAAACCTAAAATTTTGACCTTGGGCCCCGAATAAGTCCCTAAGCTCACATGGGACTGATGGGGACTTTTGTCACTTTATTCCTTGTGGTAAACCTAAGGTCTCTACGAAGATTTGGCTCTGTCGGAATTTTCTTTATTTCAATTGTCTAAAATGACCGGACTAATTGACCAAGCCGAAAACTGAGGTAGCAGGATCATATCGTCTAAGAATTCTAAGATTGAGTTGCTGGAAGAAGTTAAAAAGTTCTGCGGACAATTTTACAAGACCACACGTCTGCCTGTCAGCGATCTGGCTAAAGACTCAAGAGCCAGACTAACCCGACACTTTACCGAAGCTATATTATTATAGATATTCGACATATTCTTCCTCCGATGTAACCAATTCATGAAATTAATTTTTATACGACTTCATACAAATACTCACAATACACACACAACATTTACACATGCCACAAACACACTACACATATAACGTCGACTTTGCGCTGCCCATTTCAAACTTCTTGTTCTTATTTCTTTAATTGTACTTTTTTTTTGTTTTATATATTTTTACTTTATAATTATTATTTTCTATTACATAATTTACGTTTAAGCCTACTCTGTCTTTTTTCAAATTTCAATTAGTCGAATTTCATAATTTGCTTTTTAAAATGTAAAACCAATAATTGTAAAATTCAAGTGTAATGGTCTATGAAATTGGCGACAAGTTAATAAATAAATAAAAAATATCCTGAAAGTCGGCCTGTACGAGACTGGAATGGCTCTCAAACAGCTCAAGAACAACAAGGCACCGAGTGACGATGGAATTACGGCTGTACTTCTGAAAGCAGGTGAATCACCGGTACTCAAAGCTCTTCAGAAGTTATTGAATTCCGTTATACTCGAGGGACAAACGCCTAACGAATGGCACAGAAGTTTGGTCGATCCTGCTTTTCTTCAAAAAGGGTGACAACACCTTGCTGAAGAAGTACAGACCCATCTCACTTCTGAGCTATGTCTATAACCTGTTTTAGAGATTCATTACGAATCGTCTCGCACGCAGGCTTGACGACTTCCAGCCTCCCGACAAATCGGTTTCCGAAAAGGCTTTGGTACCATAGACCACATACATACGCTGCGGCAGTTTATACAGAAGACTGAAGAGTACAATCAGCCACTATGCTTGGCGTTTCTGGACTATGAGAAAACCTTTGATTCAGTCGAAGCCTGGGCTGTGCTACAGTCTCTCCAGCGGTGCCAAATTGACTATCGATACATTACGGTGTTGAAGTATCTGTATGAAAACGCCACCACTTTAGTTCACCTCCACACCAGAACTCGAAACCTTCTAATTGCAGCGAGGGGTGAGACAGCGAGACGTTATATCCAGGCCCGGACTGGGACCCGAAACCGGCCCGGGCATTTTAAAGACGGCCGGCCCTTTACCCTCAAGAGAAAGGAAAATTACCTTCTAATGAAAATTTCCAATCATGTATTTTCAATTTTAACAATTAAAGACTTCCGAAGAAGCTCACTACTCTCGGCTACTTTATCAATAATGTCGTCGCTATCCAAGTTCATGAATCTTTTTCTACCGACATTAACATAAATTATTATTTAAATTATCAGAAGATAAGGTACTATTCATGCGATTTTTGATAATTTTTAGGGTAGAAAAGGATCTTCACGTACGTGTAGGCGTTGGTCAAAAGATTGTATCTATGCAAAATTTTAAAGCAGCAAATGCCGCAATTTTTACATGTATGGCGTGTCATACATGGTACAAATCTTTCTTCATCATGGTTTTCCATTTGTAAAGGCATTTCACCGTTAACTTCTTGACCTTCTTCCCTTTTATTCTCTTCCATGAATATTTTATAATCTTTTTATTCAGTGGTTTTAAGTTTATCCCAATGCAATGCCAAATTTTTCAATTAAATCCGAAAACTTCCACCTGTAGCTGTCTTATCAAATTTCAATAAATTACTACTTAACTCATCTAGTTCACCGGATTAAAGTTTATTATTACGTATTTCGGGGAAACTTTTTAGATCTAGACACGAGAAATCAGCGTACAGTTTTCCATTTGTAAGAAAACGGCAAACCATGCTTTGCGTAACTGTGTCAAAAATAATGTTATGAACATTGACCTTGTACGCATGTATTTTATATCCAAGTATTTAACCTTTTCAATTACCCCTAGAACATAGCCTCCTGATTCCCTTAATATAAGAGCTCACTCCTCTATCTGTTGTAATGTCTCTTCATGTAACTGCCCTAAACTAAAAACGGTCTATAATATAAAATATCTGGGTGTTATTCTCTATAATTATATCACTTTCAAACCACATATTAACAAACATACGCAAAGAGTTAGAAAACTCACGCCTCTATTCAGAAATATTCGATCGGTAGCTGATAGTAAAATAGTTAAAATGTTGTACAACGCTCTCTGCAGATCAATCTTGAGCTATTACATCTCTTCATGGGGAGGTGTTTACAAAGCCAATCTATTATAGATTAAAAGAGCCCAAAGATTGATCCTTAAAGTTGCTACATTTAAAAACCATTATTATCCCACTGACATCCAGTGCCAAGTACTCACGGTTAGACAATTGTTCATCTATGAAGTAATCTTATCTAGACATAAGTCTACTGCATTTAATCTTGACCAACTTGAAACTAGAGGAGTAGATATGATCTTTAGACTGCAATACTTTAGGACCACCCTAGCTCAACAACATTTGTGTTTTCTAGAAAACTATTTGTCTATCAAAATATCTAAAATCATGAAAATTAGTGACCTAAATTCTTACAGATGTAAAACTACTATCGATGAAAAGCGTCGGTGGCTCAACCGGTAACGACTCGGTCCATCTAACCAGAGGTACCGGGTTCAAATCTGGACGGCCAATGTACCAATGAGTTTTTCAAAAACTTACGTACATACTTACCGATTGCTTTAACGGTGAAGGAAAACATCGTGAGGAAACCTGCACACGCCTGCGAAGAAACTCGAAGGTTGTGTGTGAAGTCGACCAACCCGCACTGGGCCCGCGTGGTCGACTAAGGCCTAATCGCCCTGATTCAGGGTAGGCTCGAGCCCCTCGGTGGGGACGTATATGAGCTGTAATGATAATGATGAAAACTACTATCATTGCTTGGTTGCTGACTTTTGACTACTCGGAAATGGATAAATTTATCCAAATATAATCATATATGTTTTTTTCTCACACTTACTTACACCCACACACACACACCCACACATACTCACGCAAGCGCAGCTTAACCTTCTAATATCTTTATTTTTTTTATTCTGTTTATTTTTTTACTCCTACTTCAATTTTCATGTTTTGTTCTTGTATACCGAGGGTGGGCCAGGTGACCATACTAAAAGATTTACATCTTACTTTAGGCGCCAGTCTCTCACCAACATATCTTTGTATTTTTTTTTTCATTCATATCAGCTCATAAATGTCCCCACCGAGGGGCTCGAGCCTACCCTGAATTAGGGCGATCGGGCCTTGTAGACCACGCGGGCCCAGTGCGAGTTTCTTCGCAGGCGTGTGTGTAAAAATATCGTGTCCTCACGATGTTTTCCTACACCGTAAGAGCGTCGGATAAGCGTACATATGAAATCTAAATTCGAAATCACATTGGTACGTGGCAGGTTCGAACTACGACCTCCCGGACAGAAGGCGGCGGCCCTAGCCATTACGCCACCGACGCTTTTTTTTACCATACTTTGTAAATATGTTTGTGGGAAGAAAATCAAAATAAATAAATAATAACTCGAGATATAGCCCAACGAGATAACGTAAATGGAATTAGGTCCTCGACTTGACGATAGAGGACGTTATTCTCATCGATGATTTTTTTATATGGCAAAATAAAGTCCACCGCCAATTGACCACACCGGCCCATTGGGCATCCGGCCCATCGGGCATTTGCCCGATTTGCCCATATGGCCAATCCGGGCCTGGTTATATCTCCGAAACTGTTTACCGCCGCCCTGGAACATGTTTTCAAACTTCTAGACTGGGGGGGACTCGGCATCAGTATCAACGGCGAGTAAATAACCCACCATCGATTTGTTGACGATATCGTGGTCATGGCTGAGACTATGGAAGACCTAAGTGTAATGCTCGATAGCCTCAGTAAAGTCTCTCAACAAGTGGGTCTTGAAATGAACATGGACAAGACGAAAATATTGTTAAATGTCCGTGTTGCACCCACCCCTCTAAAGGTTGGAGACTCTACACTGGAAGTTATTGACGAATATGTACACCATGGACAAAGAGTCCAGCTACGTAGGTCCAACTTCAAGAAAGAGAACAATCGACGAATACAACTCGGCTAAGCAGCGTTCGGGAAGCATCGAAATATTTTCACGTCCCAAATACCGCAGTGTCTCAAGACTTAGGTCTTTGACCAGTGTGTGTTTACAGTGATGGATGACATACAGAACTGAGACATGGTCGCCTACTATGGGCCTCATAAGAAGGGTCAAGGTCACCCAAAGGGTAATGGAGCAAGCTATGCTAGGAATTTCCCTACGCGATCGAATCAGAAATAAGGTGATCCGCAAAAGAACCAAAGTAACCGACATAGCTCACAGAATCGCTAAACTGAAGTGGCAGTGGGCAGGGCACAAAGCTCGTAGAACAGATGGCTTTTGGGGTAGTAAAGTTCTTGACTGGCGACCGCGCACCGGAAAACGTATCGTAGGAAGGTCTCCCACGCGTTGAACCGACGACCTGGTGTAGATCGCGGGAAGCCGCTGGATGCGGGTAGCGCAAGACCGGTCGTTGTGGAATTCTTTGTGAAACGCTTTTGTCCAGCAGTGGACTTCTTTCGGCTGATTAGATGATATGTTTTTACTGTCTACAATAAGTAGATCTTATAGCTTTATTATCACTTGTTTTTTTTGCCAAAAATTTAAGCGACTTTCATTAAGTTTTTAAATTAGATTTAGGTCACACGAAAATATTAAAAATATTATTGTAAAAGCTTCTAATTTGATAATAATAAAAAAAGAACACTATTTTCATTGTTTTCATGGTATTAATAGATTTTTTTTGAACGATTTTCATACAGAAATCATTATTTACACGTTTTGCTTGTATTGCTCAAACGCAAGAAGTCCTTATCTTTTTTTTCCGGCTTTTTAAAAAAAAGTGCAGCATTAGGGATTTATTCCATATTGAAATCGTAAAAAGAAGATGCTCACCTTTAAGGTGGTGTTTAATTTTTTTTCTATGTCCTCAACTTTTGAAGTTATTGCAAAGATAATGAAAAATATAAAACTGCGATTATCTCGAAATCACTTTTTTGCAGCTAATGATGTCTTGCAGTAAGCCGACGATATGCATACTTCACAATATTATTTTGTCGCACTAACACCCTCTCAAAATTGATCTAGCCGTTATAAAATAGATGGTGACAAACATACACACAAACTTACGTACACCTCTTAGGATAAACGCTTATATTACGTTCTCCGTTCAATCGTTGTTAAAAAAAAGATTAAATACATAACCATATTTATAGTTCTTTATTAATATTAATTAAAAGTGTACCGTTCGATTATCAGAATAGTTTTGTAAACACCCATTCTGTCACCCACACTCGTACTCGTGTCCTCCAATTAGTTCGGATAACAGAGGCTCGGACGCTCGTGCTCCAGTTTAGCAATATTTATAAAAATCTCTTTTAAAAATGCAGTACCACAGATGTTGAAAACCTTTTCTCTGGAGACTCCCGATGCGAGGCAGGAACGGCATCCTGCGGAAGGAAGTGTCGCGTTTTCAAACAACTTCATAACTAGGAGGAGGTTTTTATTGTTTTATTTTTTATGTATGTGCACCAATTTCCCTGTCAATTTTTCAATATTATTTTTTTATTACTGAGGTGGTCTTATTGTTACCAAGTCAGGATCTGATGACAAGATCCAAAAGAAATCAAGGCAACCCTCACATTTATATAGGCACGTATTACGGGTTTCATATTTGTATTTTGTAAAGCTATTCCAGTATTTGCGTCTGGTAATACTCATGTCACGTTAATGAGCCTGTGATGGAATGTATAACTCCTTTACCGTTAGGAATTGGAGGATATTTGTTTAGATGTAAAGGTAATAGACCGATAGTTGTAAATGAACACTACAAATAGCATTTTTCATTTTTTTTTATTTTAAGTTTTACAACAAAAAGAAAATGTGGATTTTATTATTTACTAGCTGTCCCGGCGAACTTCGTTCCACCTTACACTACACTACACTACCCTACCCTACCCTACACTATCCTACCCTACACTACCCTACACTACCCTACCCTACACTACACTACCCTACCCTACACTACCCTACCCTACCCTACACTACCCTACCCTACATACACTACACTACACTACCCTACCCTACACTACACTACACTACCCTACCCTACATACACTACACTACACTACACTACCCTACACTACACTAAACTACCCTACCCTACCCTACCCTACACTACCCTACCCTATACTACACTACCCTACCCTACCCTAACTACACTACATCTACACTACACTACCCTAAAACCAATTATTTTTTGACTAATATTTTATTTTTTTATTTGATTCCGAGCATTTTCATATTTATTCACCTTTTAAACCTTCTCTGGACTTCCACAAATAATTCAATACCAAAATTAGCCAAATCGGTCCAGCCGTTCTCGAGTTTTAGGGAGACTAACGAACAGCAATTCATTTTTATAGATAAATTATTTCGTCAAAATATTAAACGCCACGTCAAACACACAGTTGCAATTTGACCTCAGCATAGCGAGCAATTCGTGAGAAGGGACGATATTTTCTTTAAGTGCAATTTGTTTCGCAAAGTTTACTCTTGAGGTACCTCCACACAAAAAAATTCTAGGGGCAAGATCCGGCGACCTGGCGGCCAGGGGATATCACGGGAAGGAACCGCGATGAAATGTCATGGCACGTCATGGTCTCCCTAGCACTATGAGGCGTGGCGCCATCTTGCTGAAACCAAGAATGCGTACTAAAGGCAGCATGTGCATTGTGCGTTCAATATTAGCAAAAAATCATTGGCAAACTGTTTGTAGCGAGTTCAATGTTTGGTTCTGTTCTTGACATTCGACTGGGCCCGGGTCGCGGGTGTTTGTAGCGAGTTCAATGTTTGGTTCTGTTCTTGACATTCGACTGGGCCCGGGTCGCGGGTGTTTGTAGCGAGTTCAATGTTTGGTTCTGTTCTTGACATTCGACTGGGCCCGGGTCGCGGGTGTTTGTAGCGAGTTCAATGTTTGGTTCTGTTCTTGACATTCGACTGGGCCCGGGTCGCGGGTGTTTGTAGCGAGTTCAATGTTTGGTTCTGTTCTTGACATTCGACTGGGCCCGGGTCGCGGGTGTTTGTAGCGAGTTCAATGTTTGGTTCTGTTCTTGACATTCGACTGGGCCCGGGTCGCGGGTGTTTGTAGCGAGTTCAATGTTTGGTTCTGTTCTTGACATTCGACTGGGCCCGGGTCGCGGGTGTTTGTAGCGAGTTCAATGTTTGGTTCTGTTCTTGACATTCGACTGGGCCCGGGTCGCGGGTGTTTGTAGCGAGTTCAATGTTTGGTTCTGTTCTTGACATTCGACTGGGCCCGGGTCGCGGGTGTTTGTAGCGAGTTCAATGTTTGGTTCTGTTCTTGACATTCGACTGGGCCCAGGTCGCGGGTGTTTGTAGCGAGTTCAATGTTTGGTTCTGTTCTTGACATTCGACTGGGCCCGGGTCGCGGGTGTTTGTAGCGAGTTCAATGTTTGGTTCTGTTCTTGACATTCGAATGGGCCCGGGTCGCGGGTGTTTGTAGCGAGTTCAATGTTTGGTTCTGTTCTTGACATTCGTCTGGGCCCGGGTCGCGGGTGTTTGTAGCGAGTTCCATGTTTTGTTCTGTTCTTGACATTCGACTGGGCCCGGGTCGCGGGTGTTTGTAGCGAGTTCAATGATTGGTTCTGTTCTTGACATTCGACTGGGCCCGGGTCGCGGGTGTTTGTAGCGAGTTCCATGTTTTGTTCTGTTCTTGACATTCCACTGGACCTCGGTCGCGGGTGTTTGTAGCGAGTTCAATGTTTGGTTCTGTTCTTGACATTCGACTGGGCCCGGGTCGCGGGTGTTTGTAGCGAGTTCAATGTTTGGTTCTGTTCTTGACATTCGACTGGGCCCGGGTCGCGGGTGTTTGTAGCGAGTTCAATGTTTGGTTCTGTTCTTGACATTCGACTGGGCCCGGGTCGCGGGTGTTTGTAGCGAGTTCAATGTTTGGTTCTGTTCTTGACATTCGACTGGGCCCGGGTCGCGGGTGTTTGTAGCGAGTTCAATGTTTGGTTCTGTTCTTGACATTCGACTGGGCCCGGGTCGCGGGTGTTTGTAGCGAGTTCAATGTTTGGTTCTGTTCTTGACATTCGACTGGGCCCGGGTCGCGGGTGTTTGTAGCGAGTTCAATGTTTGGTTCTGTTCTTGACATTCGACTGGGCCCGGGTCGCGGGTGTTTGTAGCGAGTTCAATGTTTGGTTCTGTTCTTGACATTCGAATGGGCCCGGGTCGCGGGTGTTTGTAGCGAGTTCAATGTTTGGTTCTGTTCTTGACATTCGTCTGGGCCCGGGTCGCGGGTGTTTGTAGCGAGTTCCATGTTTTGTTCTGTTCTTGACATTCGACTGGGCCCGGGTCGCGGGTGTTTGTAGCGAGTTCAATGATTGGTTCTGTTCTTGACATTCGACTGGGCCCGGGTCGCGGGTGTTTGTAGCGAGTTCCATGTTTTGTTCTGTTCTTGACATTCCACTGGACCTCGGTCGCGGGTGTTTGTAGCGAGTTCAATGTTTGGTTCTGTTCTTGACATTCGACTGGGCCCGGGTCGCGGGTGTTTGTAGCGAGTTCAATGTTTGGTTCTGTTCTTGACATTCGACTGGGCCCGGGTCGCGGGTGTTTGTAGCGAGTTCAATGTTTGGTTCTGTTCTTGACATTCGACTGGGCCCGGGTCGCGGTTGTTTGTAGCGAGTTCAATGTTTGGTTCTGTTCTTGACATTCCACTGGGCCCTGGTCGCGGATGTTTGTAGCGAGTTCCATGTTTTGTTCTGTTCTTGACATTCGACTGGGCCCGGGTCGCGGGTGTTTGTAGCGAGTTCAATGTTTGGTTCTGTTCTTGACATTCGACTGGGCCCGGGTCGCGGGTGTTTGTAGCGAGTTCAATGTTTGGTTCTGTTCTTGACATTCGACTGGGCCCGGGTCGCGGGTGTTTGTAGCGAGTTCCATGTTTTGTTCTGTTCTTGACATTCCACTGGACCTCGGTCGCGGGTGTTTGTAGCGAGTTCAATGTTTGGTTCTGTTCTTGACATTCGAATGGGCCCGGGTCGCGGGTGTTTGTAGCGAGTTCAATGTTTGGTTCTGTTCTTGACATTCGTCTGGGCCCGGGTCGCGGGTGTTTGTAGCGAGTTCCATGTTTTGTTCTGTTCTTGACATTCGACTGGGCCCGGGTCGCGGGTGTTTGTAGCGAGTTCAATGATTGGTTCTGTTCTTGACATTCGACTGGGCCCGGGTCGCGGGTGTTTGTAGCGAGTTCCATGTTTTGTTCTGTTCTTGACATTCCACTGGACCTCGGTCGCGGGTGTTTGTAGCGAGTTCAATGTTTGGTTCTGTTCTTGACATTCGACTGGGCCCGGGTCGCGGGTGTTTGTAGCGAGTTCAATGTTTGGTTCTGTTCTTGACATTCGACTGGGCCCGGGTCGCGGGTGTTTGTAGCGAGTTCAATGTTTGGTTCTGTTCTTGACATTCGACTGGGCCCGGGTCGCGGTTGTTTGTAGCGAGTTCAATGTTTGGTTCTGTTCTTGACATTCCACTGGGCCCGGGTCGCGGATGTTTGTAGCGAGTTCAATGTTTGGTTCTGTTCTTGACATTCGACTGGGCCCGGGTCGCGGGTGTTTGTAGCGAGTTCAATGTTTGGTTCTGTTCTTGACATTCGACTGGGCCCGGGTCGCGGGTGTTTGTAGCGAGTTCCATGTTTTGTTCTGTTCTTGACATTCCACTGGACCTCGG
Organism: Coleophora flavipennella; assembly: GCA_947284805.1. Taxonomy (NCBI): domain Eukaryota; kingdom Metazoa; phylum Arthropoda; class Insecta; order Lepidoptera; family Coleophoridae; genus Coleophora; species Coleophora flavipennella. Next base: position 55,065,357 of record OX369308.1, read on the forward strand.
TCGCGGGTGTTTGTAGCGAGTTCAATGTTTGGTTCTGTTCTTGACATTCGAATGGGCCCGGGTCGCGGGTGTTTGTAGCGAGTTCCATGTTTTGTTCTGTTCTTGACATTCCACTGGACCTCGGTCGCGGGTGTTTGTAGCGAGTTCAATGTTTGGTTCTGTTCTTGACATTCGAATGGGCCCGGGTCGCGGGTGTTTGTAGCGAGTTCCATGTTTTGTTCTGTTCTTGACATTCCACTGGACCTCGGTCGCGGGTGTTTGTAGCGAGTTCAATGTTTGGTTCTGTTCTTGACATTCCACTGGGCCTCGGGTCGCGGGTGTTTGTAGCGAGTACAATGTTTATTCTGTTCTTGACTTTCCACTGGGCCTCGGTCGCGGGTGTTCGTAGCGAGATAATTATCAAAAGTAAAAAGCATTTCTTGATCTTTGAGCCAGTGTTCTGTTACACAAAGAATATCTATACAGTATTTTTCCAGAAAAAGTTCTATTTCTAATTCTTTGCCGAGGAAGCCTTGAATATTTTGGTGAACTAGTTTTAAAGAACTTGGCTTGTTCGATGTCTTTGAGTCTAGTTTAAAACTGGAGTTTGAGCACTGCCGCCAGCGCCGGCATCGCAAGGTGTACTATTAAGTACATTTTCAACACACTTGCTCATAAAGTGGCTCTAATTTCACCGCAATAAAGCACATAATGACACCTGTAATCAAACTGTGATTTTTTCATTGCTATTATTCACAAGTGAGTTATAGATTTTTTATTTTATTTTATTGGTTGAGTTGCTTTGTTCTTAAAAAAGTTTCGATACAGAAAAGATCGTGTTCAATAGTACAAATAATTAATGTACCTATTGGTTACTCATTTCATGCAACTTCGTATTTAAATAGATAATTTCAACTTGTACGTGTTTTATAAATAAAACTTTCACTCAAATATAACTGTTGTTTTCTCTGTAATAAAGAAAACTTTAAATTCCCCATTTTGTACGTGGCTAAAACGCTATCCGCGGAAAGCAAAAAAAAAAAAGAAACCTCATTCTCTTAGCACTAACATAATATATACTTTGCTTTTAGTCTATGGCCGATCGTCATTGTTAGATGCGCGCGTATCGGAAAACTGATTAATTTTTCCCGCCGTAGCGAAAAATTATTCACAACTCGTTTTCACTGTTGATTTATTAATTAAAATGTTTACAAGTGCTAGTTATGAAGAATATGATTTATGTTGTACAACGCTCGATATAAGATGTGAAGCCCATAATGTTATGGAAAGTTTACTACCTGAAAACTCAAAGGAAAAATATCTATTAGCGTACCTAAATTTCCAACAAAAATACGCAATCTTTTTTAGAAAATGTGTTCATGGCGTACTTTAAAGAATTATCTTCTAAGTACAAACCTAGCTTTTTGTGGTGTATATACTCAATGTTAAAAAGTACAGTCCGAACAAAGAACAGAGTGGACTTAAAAACAATGATCGGATTTCACCTACCTACACGAATAATGAAATATCTCAAATAACAATAGAACATGAAAGTGTTTCAGTAATTAATCTATCTGATAAGACCGCTATGGCATCAACCACAGTTAATTATCTATCTATCGTAATTATAATTTTACTTACTGCACATTTACTAATTGTTTCTCTAAATAAACTTTTTATCTACTAAATAAAATGATTTTTTATTATTATTTTCTTCACTAGTATGTTGAAAAACGTCGTATGAGACACGTAACGGCTCGGGTCTCAATGGCGACTCCGCGGTAATCACCAACATTACTCACTCGTACCATAATGTACTATTATCCACTCTCATATCGTATAGTTCGCATTATCAACTTCAAAACGAGTTTATATTGGCATACTTTATATACACAATACCGTAATTTAAAAAAAATAAAGACGTGTGGCACTCGGGGACTGCCGCGGTAAAGCTATTGCATAGCATTTTGTATCAACTTATTTTTATTTTAATATCTAAAATTTAGGTTATCTTTATAGCAGTATTATATTTTCAATTCAAAATTAATACTGCATTTGTGATAATAATAAAATGTATGTATATAGAGTACTCACTCATTTTCTTTCACTATTTTTTCGTGACTTTCTTCATTAATAATAAATGCACTTTGTTCATTCATATTTATTTATTTTCGCTTAACCGCGCTTTTATTACTTCTTTGTTTTTTTTAAGCAATGGTAGTTGGAACTATACAGCCAAATATGGAATGAAATCTTTTTGTACCTATCTCTATAAATACAAACAGCTGTGTCTTAAATAAAATCTTTTTTCATTTGATTTTTTAAAACGTTGAAACATCAAAATAACAAGTACAGCTATTCACTTTTGTAACATAAATACCTATACACCTATATACTTTCTCATAAACAGCTGCTTATGTATTCGTCCGATTTCGGAGCAGTTTCGTAGAGTCGTACAATACGTCTAATCGCACGCCCACAACGCCGTGTCGAAGACTGCCGAACTGAAACGACGTTAGACGATGCACGGCCTTCAAGCCACACCTCCGTGCCCTTCGGAGTGGGGAGCGTGAGGTTTTTTCGTTACGGAATTTCTGGATTCGGTCCCCGCGCTCAAGGCCCGCGATAGAAGCTATGCAATAGCTTAAAAAATACATTATAACATTATTTTGTTAGAGAAATAATGTTATAATGTATTTTTTTTCCATGATGATACAAGTTGAACCAAAGAGATAATATCACCAACGAAGTTCATATAATTTTTTTTTATTGGAACGCACATGCGGTTCGCGCCATTTTTACAGCAATACAAAAAGTTTTCATTCCAATTTTTACTTGTCTGTGACAGCGCCCGCTTTAACGCATGCGCGGTGATGTGTTGGTTTTTCATTGAATTTTGTTGTAGATACTGAATTTCGTGGATAATTTTCATTCTTGTTTAAAAATGTCTGAGATCAGTGAAAGCATTGTTTTTACCTGTCTGTGACACCGTCCGCTTCAGTGCAAGCGCGGTGATGCGCTGGGATTCAGCGGTATGACACGTTTTGTTGTAGGTACTTACTGAATTTCGTGGGATTTTTTTCTTACTCTTAACTTTGATCTTTGTATTTTAGTTAATTCAATCCCAAAGTATGAGATTAGATAAAGTAGTGTATGAAACTGCACATAATTTAGCCTTAAAACACTCGTGTAATGCTATAAAAAAACTCGCCTACGTCTCGTTTTTTACCGACTTCAAAAAGGAGGAGGTACTAAGTTCAACTGTATTTTTTTTTGATGTATGTTCACCGATTTTTCCGTCAATTGTGGACCGATTTTCAAAATTCTTTTTTCATTCCAAAGAGTATACTCCCGAGGGGGTCCCATTGTCACCAAGTCAGGATCTGATGATGGGATCCCAGGGAAATCGAGGGCAGCCCTTCAAAAATAATGAAAAATTTGAATTTTAAAGGCACTTATTACGTGATTCATATGTTTTCTAAAGCTATTAATATACTTGCGTCCCTTAGTCATATTCTCATGTTGATAAGCTGATGTAGGAAGGTACAACTCCTTAACGGTTAGGAGTTGCAGGAAAATTATTTTTAATGTTATACATAGATATACACGTAGGTATGCATACACCGATAGTTGTATTCCTTTAGGTTATTCAGATGAGCTGATGATGGACGACTTAACTCCTTAACTTTCATGCTGCTGAGATGATGATGGAAGCCACAGGACTCTGTATCTGTTAATGAAACACATGTATTATGATTTAATAATTCCTATTGGTGAGTAGGTGAATGGGTTTAACGTTGTTAGATAGATAACATTATCACTAAAAATAAAGAAAATAAAAATAAAAGTTTTAAAAAACAAAAAACCGACTTCAAAATAAACTCACTCAAAAGTATGAAATAATATTATTATACTTAAATACACAACATTAACCAACAATAACGAAATCAAAGATGGGTACGAATTAAATTAGGGGCTTAAATTTTTTTTGAGGTCGGTGTCAGCAAACCATCGAATCTAAAACATTTGATACGTAAGTAACTGTGTGCTGCTAACAACATAACACAACCTCAAAAATATCCTACAGTTAATATGGCTGATTTATTGGCAAAAAAGTTGTCTCATTGCTCGTTTTAATCAGTGACCAACGAAAATTTATAAAATAACTAGCTGTCCCGGCGAACTACGTACCGCCTTACATTACACTACCCTACCCTACCCTACACTACCCTCCCCTACACTACACTACCCTACACTACTCTACCTACACTACACTACCCTACCCTACACTACTATACACTACCCTACACTACACTACCCTACCCTACCCTACACTACCCTACACTACCTTACCCTTCCCTACATACACTACACTACACTACCCTACCCTACCCTACCCTACACTACCCTACCCTACCCTACATAAGAACCTTCTCATGACAATAACGAACTCGACAAAAAAATAATTAGCCAAATCGGTCCAGCCGTTCTCGAGTTATGCGCTTACCAACACATTTTGCGATTCATTTTTATATATAAGATTAACAGATTTAACTTACTGGAGACAAGTAAAACGCGTTAGTAAGCCTGAAAATATTTTTTACCAAAAAACTACGTCACGCTTCTTACCGTCTTCACTGCGAAAAAAATGGCCGAAGTAGTTTTTTTTTTTAGACATCGTGAGTTAGTGTTGCCAATTTATGTTAATAGTACTTATTGGTAGTTTAATTCGTTTTGTTGTACCCGTAACTGTCGTAACTAAGCCCTGAGTTACGAAATGAACCAAAATTGAGAGAGATAATAAAAACGATAATTCTTAGTGATTAGTTAAAATCTTTTTTTGACATTTATTTCATTTCATAATACCGAGAACAGGGAACATTTTGAACGGCAATTTAATAAAATAAAGACTAGGGAACAATATTTTTTCGAATTAACAATGATCCAATTGGCCGGGAGACATCTTGAATTTTGTATGAAAGTAAGATCTGGCATTTCGAAAAAACAACAAATTTTCAGAGAATTCGCCGAATTAGCCGCAGCTTTGACGGATCGCGACAAAAACTCCGCCAAAGGGGCCGCCCTAAGTTCAATCCGCGCCACCTGCCACGCCGCCGACGTTGTCGGTGCCGCGATTGGACTCGGGGCAGCCCCTTCGACGGAGTGTTTGACTGTCGCGGCTGCTGGCTCGCGGCATTCATCAAAGTGGCAGTTAATTCGGCGAACGAACTTTACATCAAATGATTAATTTAAAATCAAAACCTGTAGGGTACTTCCTGTTGACTTACAATTATTCAAATTGACAAAAAACAAGTTCTCACAGTTACAGCACTATTAAAGGAAAAATCAGATTTTAAAATATAAAACTTTCTTACATTTGCAGTTGAAGAATTGAACGTGACGTATATCAGTGTATGGGAAAACATATTTTCAACTACAAAGTTAAGTTTGTCTCTCAATCCGCTTGTTATACTCGTTAATGTTTGTAGGGTTTCGCACCTAGATGTGTTCAATACGGAACTCTGCGGGCGAGTCTGGCTCGTACTTGGCCGGGATTTTGCACAAAATCTGCCACACCACCGACACTGACGTTAGTATCTAAAACGTACTTACGAAATTACAATAACTTTGATCATTTAATATTCAAATAAGAAAATACTACATTTTGTGTGCAGCGCGTTAAAATCACAGACATATGGTTTGTGGTTAAAATACTAGGGTGGCCGACGTCCGCGTCGGCGCCCGCGTCGGCGCCCGCGTCGGCGGCCGCACTGGCCCGCAGGGTCACTACTAGCCATTAAGTTGAAAGTATTTCACTCTAGTAGGGCGTCAACGCGAGGGAGAGCGTCACGGAGCTGGCTGAGAATACTGAATGTTACTAGTGCAGGCAGTGCACAGCGCGACAGGCAACGCGCGCTACTGCACAGGCAAGGCTTCCTCACCCCCCCGCCAATGTTACGTACGAAGTTGACGACACTGTAAGGTCCCACTTACAATACAAGGTGTGTTTTTATTAACGGGCGTGCCAACTCACTGCGTGATTAAGATGTATTCGAGCCCGCCGAGGGAGGCGGCGCGCTGCGGCACCGAAGACCAGATCGTGGGGTGCAGTGTGAAGGGGCCAATGGGCGAAAACCACCTTTTCCCCCACGGCTTGCCCACTGCGCACGCGCCCGAGTGCCGCAGCCGCCACTCTGCACATGCACAGCACGCTGAGCGGCTGAGCGGCTCGGCTGAGCTGCCAGACGAGACACTCGGCAGAGCATTCAGAGAGCACATATGATTCCCGTGTAGTCAATCAATGTTTTAAACGTTGCAAAATATGGCTAAATTCTGCCAGGGGACAGTTCCGCCAAAAAAAATTCTAGCAGAATTCAGCCATCTCACAGGCGAGAGGATAATAAAAACATAAATTAAAATGTAAAACCCTGACAAAAAAAACATGTAAAAAGTTAAAAATAACATGTATTGGCCCTGTAGGTTTAATTGAATTGAATTAAAGCACATCCGTTTCAGATTAAGCGAAAATGCTTTCGTATATTCGGCGGCGTCTGTCCAGCTGTCTGCTCTCTTCTACAGGTTGCATTTCTCAACCGATTTATTGAAATTTTGTGAGGAAATAAGATAATTATATGAAAAAAAAAATTAAACTCATTTTTTGGAAATAGAAAAGACTGCGACTCATGGGAGTTGAAAACGTCGTCACCTTTTTGGTAAACAAAAAAAAACGGTAATTTAAAAAACTAAAAAACCCGACTGCGTTTCTGTGTAATTTGGAAATGAAAAACCCTAAAACAAGAAAGTCGTCATACCCGATTGCACTTAACTTAAGAAAAATTGTGGCAGTCGGGACCTATTCTAGAAATGGAGGCTTAGTCAATTGAGAGCACATACCTATGTTACATTGCAGATTACTCCAATATACTGACTAGACCTTTGTCCAGCAGTGGACGATTTGTGGCTGATATGATGACTGACTAGACGGCTGACTTTCTAGAACGGGTCCCGACTGCTACAATTTTTCTTAAGTGCAATCGGGTATGACGACTTTCTTGTTTTAGGGTTTTTCATTTCCAAATTACACAGAAACGCAGTCGGGTTTTTTAGTTTTTTAAATTACCGTTTTTTATTTTATTCATTTTTTAGTTTTATTATTGAATGAGTTTGTGTAGTAACCTATATACACATGACACACATTAAGATTACGCAGATTATTAACTTATCAGTTGATAGAATAATATTCTCGTAAACGTTGAAGCTCTATAAAAGAATTCTGATCGTGTGGCCGATTCAAAAGTTTTTTAGTTTCTTCGCAGGCGTGTGCAGGTTTACTCACGATGTTTTCCTTCACCGTTAAAGCAATCGGTATATGTACGTAAGTTTTTGAAAAACTCATTACCCCTCAAGCTTAAATCCATCGAGCCGTTCTGGCTGCAGAGCGTGTCAAACATTAGAATTTGGCGCCAAAAATCCGCCATTTTTTTTATTTTGATATACCCAGTGTCACTCACACAGTAAATACGTATCTAACGACACCCCACAAACTAAAATCTATTGAGCCGTTCGGCTGCAGTGCGTGCCTAACATTGGAATTTGGCGCCAAAAATCCGCCATTTTGTTTTTTTTTGATATACCCAGTGTCATGCTCACAGTAAAAACGTACCTAACGACAACCCTCAAGCTATAATTCATCGAGCCGTTCAGGCTGCAGAGCGTGTCAAACATTTGAATTTGGCGCCAAAAATCCGCCATTTTGTTTTTTTTAATTTTGATATACCCAGTGTAACTCTCACAGTAAATACGAATCTAACGACACCTCTCAAGCCAAAATCTATCCAGCCGTTCAGGCTGCAGAGCGTGCCAAACAATTATACATACATTCATACATACATACATACTCTCGAAAAACATAACCCTCCTTCTGGCGCAGTCGGGTAAAAAAAGCAAAAAACGTTTTAGAAACCTAATTTACGAGTTTTTGAAATCAGTCTCATTGAATTTATTTTAATATTTTTGTGTACTTAAATGGTAGTAAAACCCGCCAAGTGCGAGTCGGACTCGCACACGAAGGGTTCCGTACCATTATCTATAAAAATCACGTTTGTTGTATGGGAGCCCCCTTAAATATTTATTTTATTCTGTTTTCGGTATTTGTTGTTATAGCGGCAATGGAAATACATCATCTATGAATGACAATGCCAAAATAAGGTAAAGCATTTTCAGATCCAAAGTTTTTGTTAGCTGTCGCTCGCGAGCGATTGTGACTGGTCTAGCTCCTACACGACTTTCAGGCCCATTACAAAACTTGCCATGGATTATCTATACACTGATACCTAATATGAGAAAAAAAAATGAACTAGTCCAACTTTTAAAAAAAACGAGTTTTAAAAATTAAATTACATAATATTTTCATTTAAAAAAACCTTTTTTTTAATTTCCAAAAATACGATTAGGAAGCTCATCAAGTCAAGTATACATTCCACTGCTTTGTTTATTTAATTATAACTTTTAACACTTGGTACTTGGGTTTGAAGTAGCGCATACCTGTTAATTAGTCAAAACGTCAATGCCCTTTAACTCCTTAACTATGTATTGTACTGAAAAAATATTGTATATCTGGGTCGAAGACATATATAGGTATAACTTAATCAAATATTACTAAAATCGGAAACATCAACATTTTTTACCTGTCCGCTTTACGTGGAATGCCCTTATAGTAAAACTAGATGGCGCCAGGTACTTGCACGTACGTATAGTAAAACTAGATGGCGCCAGGTACTTGCACGTTCGTATAGTAAAACTAGATGGCGCCAGGTACTTGCACGTACCTATAGTAAAACTAGATGGCGCCAGGTACTTGCACGTACGTATAGTAAAACTAGATGGCGCCAGGTACTTGCACGTTGGTATAGTAAAACTAGATGGCGCCAGGTACTTGCACGTACCTATAGTAAAACTAGATGGCGCCAGGTACTTGCACGTACCTATAGTAAAACTAGATGGCTCCAGGTACTTGCACGTACCTATAGTAAAACTAGATGGCACCAGGTACTTGCAGGTACTTATTTACGAAACCTAAGTTAAAGGTTATTAAAAACAAGAAATCCAACATTTACTGTCAATTTAATGTAATTCGATTTAACATGTTTTTTTGTTGATGTCTTTGAAGCGCTTTCTTGCGCTGTCTCTCTCTATCTATCGCTAACTAATTACTCTTGTGTTTCACTCAAGAAGAATGAATATATGAATAGAATTCCCTCTCCTGAGGGGGCGAAATCTTCTGAACTCTGTGTTCTGGGTTTCACCACTTCACTCTTCCTTTAAAATTACTTACACTAACCGGCTTTCTTGTTCTTCTAACCACGATAGAATAGTTACTTTAGAAGTAATAGTATTGCTTAAGTACCAGTCACCAACAGACAGATATAGTACGTTCACCATACTTGGCACTACTTACTGTTTTCGTTTAGCAATGACGACTGGGCCCCGCGCTGGCGCCGCGCCCGCCGCGCCCGCCGCGCCGGCGAGGTGAGCCGTGGGTGAGCGCTTGCGCACGCTGCTATGGAAAGTTACTCACCTGGGCCTGTCAATTAAAATAAAATACATTAAATAACATAATAATATTGTCAGGCTTATACACCGAATTGGCTCGTAGTGACGATTCAGAACCAAACACTTCCATCTGCAAAAACCCAAATTTACAGGACGCGAAAAAAACGTTTGATTCCTTGTAACAACTTAATAATGACTTATAAATCTAGACACAAGGCAGTGTGTCCGCCAAGTTCAAAAAGAAAAAGGACATCCGTGGGTTACCCGCCAAGTCGAGCGCGAAGCAAACACTGCCGTACCATCCTTTACTGGAACCATTTCGCCGTATTTTCAGGCCCCTATTTGAGAACCTCTGGATAAGACCAGAACGCAGAAATTTTCGTCATCCAGTAAACTGTAATCACATACTTAAAATCCAAAATTTCAAGTCTGTAGGTCATTTAGTTCCGAAGTTAAGCGAAAACAAAGTTTCGCATTTATGACACTCACTCACTCACTCATGATCATCAGAATAGTACTTCCCATTATCTCAGAGAGCTGAAATTTGGCACAGAGTTAGGGTTTAATGGCCACATAAAGGGAAAACTATAAAAACTAGGATAATTGAAGATCTGGAGTACCTGGTGACCCTGATTAGAAAACACAAGAGCTCAACCAAACTATTAGAGATCGACATACCGCCTTTACAAAAAATATTCAACTTGGTGGGCCGCTTAATTTGATGTCAAAAATCGAAGGTCTGAAGTATCTGATGAAGAACCCTTAGCTGGTCTCTGCTGTATTAGAGATATGGTAATGCCCCCTTCTACTATTGGTACATAAAAAATCTACTGTCATTGCAAAAATCCAGCGTAGTGGGACACATCTTCTAATTTAATCTAGCCTATAGCGTCCCACTGCTGCCTCCCCTCCTGCTCTTAATACGCATATAAATAAAATTAAAGGAAAACTCTGGATAAGACTAGACTGGCTTTTATACTTATACTTACAAGTTTACAAGAAGAAATAGTCGAACGATTAACTTTATTCTACTCGAACAGTGCACAAATTAAATGAACAAATTACACTAAAATATTAATTTTGCTCAAAATTTGGTCAAACTATAATGCATTGGACTAAGAGTGGCGGTGATACCCGCATACTTTGCTAGATGGCGCTGACTGTATTTTAAAACACGCTTACGTTTGTTTTTCCGATAAAATCTAAACTTATATGGCGAAGTGGCAACCGGCCGCGTTACAGTCGTTTACGACATTCTTCTACTGGGCTTGAAAACGTTTGCTAGGGATTAGGAGGGATTATTTGTATTTGTTGAATTCGCTTATTATTTCGTGAGGTTTGCTAAGGTTAATTAGCAGGTTGTTATTATAACAATTCAAAGATTTGAATAGGTTAGGAATTTTATGATTAGTGACGGATTACTGATTATTACTTAATTATTAGATTAAAAAGAAGTTTTAATTGAATACTATCCGTGTGGAGACGCTGCTAGGGAGTGCATTGCGGATTTCCAGAAAATCCTCCCAGACTTAAAGATCTTGGACCGGCACTTATTCGCCCTACTGGGGGCACCAGTCTTCCAAGATGCAGTCCCAGCATCGCTGCAAAACAAACGGGAGATGCTTTTTCAGGCTCGTCAACATCTGCGGGAGCTGCCCGCCCACGTTGCCCTTACACTCTTTCGAAGCTGCCTCTCGGTACCAAAATTGATGTACATATTAAGGACCTCTCCAACGTGGTTTTTTCCACAAGAGATATCTCAGCTTGACAAAGATATCAAAGACACGTTGGAGCTCATCCTCAACGTTCACCTCGACGAGGCACAGTGGGTGCAGGCGTCGCTGCCTGTTCGCCACGGGGGATTGGGTGTTAGGCGCTTGCGGGACACCAACGTTTCGGCCTTCTTGGCCTCCTCCAACGGGGTGGTCAGACTAGTCACTAAAATACTCCATTCGTATGGTGACAGTCTCGACATCCCTTATACGGGGGAGGCCTTGACTGCCTGGACCGCGGCGTGCTCCACGGCGAGTCTTCCTGAGAACTTGGGCGTGCAGCACCAGTGGGACGAGCAGCTTTGCAGATCGCAGGTGATTGATTTGTTGGAGGCGGCATCTGGAGCCGATATTGCGCGTCTCAAAGCGGCTTCGTGCCCAGAGTCGGGAGCCTGGCTTCATGCCCTCCCCTCGCCTCACTTGGGTACCGCACTCGATGATGGGTCTTTGAGAGTTGCGGTGGCCCTCAGACTTGGCTGCAACTTGTGCGAGAAGCATGAGTGCAGATGTGGGGCACAGGTGGACGTTACTGGCTACCATGGTTTGAGCTGCAGAAAGTCAGCTGGGCGTTTCCCACGACACCATATGATTAATGAGGTCATCCGCCGCGCATTGGTGGCCGCGGGCTTCCGAGCACCCTTGAGCCACCCGGATTTAGCCGTACGGACGGCAAGCGACCCGACGGGTTAACTTTAACTCCTTGGGAGAAAGGCCGCTGTCTGGTGTAGGATGCGACATGCGTCAGCACTTTCGCTGCTTCCCACCTGGCCAGTACGACCCGGGCGGCTGGTTCGGCTGCCGAGTGGGCTGCCATCCAAAAACGGGACAAATACTCGTCCCTCGAGGGACCATATATTTGTTCGTCCCGTTTGCGGTGGAGGTAAGTGGTACGTGGTGCGTGGAAGCCAAGAGCTTCGTGCGTGAACTTGGACGGCGCCTGAAGAATAATGGCGCAGATCCCCGCGCCGAGTCGTATCTGGTGCAACGCATATCTTTAGCCATACAGCGGGGTAACGTAGCCAGCGTGATGGGCACATTTGCATCAGGCACGACTCGGGGCGGGCTTTTTGACTAAGGCTTAGGCCTTTTAATTTTATTATATATTTATTTGTAATATTTTAATTTTTGACATTTTGTATTATTTTTAAATAGTGATTACGTTTGACTAATTTAATAATAATTATTATTATTTTTATTAATATTAATTTGAGCATTGGATTTGTGAGCATAAAAAATGTGAGTATAAAATAAGTAGTTAAGTACATTACTTGGGGATAGTTGTTCAGTTTTGTGAGCATATCAGTCTTAGTTGAAAATATAACTGCTTTTTCAGACGTAAAAAAAATTGAATACTTTATTTAATTGTGAGTTATTTAGTACTCTTAGTTTTCTAGGTTTAATTTACAGTTAGACAGTACTTCGAATCGCGTTCGTGTTTATACTAGTATTCTAGGTTTAGTTTATTTAGTTAGCTATTACTTCGTTTCGTTTAAAAATATCATTAATTTAGCTGTATTTCAGTACTAGGTAGGTAATAAAATAAAATAATATGCCCACGTTTCTAAAAAAAGAAGTGAAATCCCACCAAAAACATTCTGTAAAAAACTAGCCAAGTCTCGATGGAGCTGCTTGTTTATCTCTAAAAAATAATGAAATCTAGACAAAGTCGTGACAAGTGTAAGGTTCCTTACTGCGATTTCTTTATTATTATAGTTAATGTTGTGTGACTTGGCCGTTGAAGGGCTCGCCTATACATAAGTACGCAGCTTTATCAAGCCTACAATTGACTGGTTATTGAATCAACGTTTTCCAAGTGGCAATTTTCCATCGTCTATGGGTAGTGGTTCTGGCGACATATTGGTGCAATTGGAGCACCTGGTTTTGTACCCTTGTGTACTCTTCAACGGCCAAGTCACACAACATTAACTATAATAATAAAGAAATCGCAGTAAGGAACCTTAGACTTGGCACGACTTTGTCTAGATTTCATTATTTTTTAGAGATAAACAAGCAGCTCCATCGAGACGGTTAGTTTTTACAGAATGTTTTTGGTGGGATATTGTATTACACGAACCATTTGGGGCCACTTTCGATCTACCTGTTACTTAAAATCAGTTTGATCTACACACTTGCGAAAAATCGAAAATCTGGATAAGTGCGCGTCGGACTTACGAATAAGGGCTCCATACTACTACTTTTCATCAAAACTGTAAACCATCTCCAAGCGAGTTACAAACTTGTTAGGTATTTAGGTAGGTTATTGCATGGGCGTATACAAAGGTTATTGGGCGTATACAAAGGTTATCGGGCGTATACAAAGGTTATTGGGCGTATACAAAGGAAAAAGGAAAACCGGCCAAGCGCGAGTCGGACTCGCGAAATTTGGGTTACTTTTTACTTTGGGAGACTTTTTAGTTTGAGATTTAGAATCGAAATAGGTTTATTGAACCAGACACTCCGGTGACAATCTGTGAATATTGTTTACAACGTTACATATAAAACAAGTCTGCGTAGTCGTTTGCCGTAAAACGTTTAACCGTAAACACTGGGGATCATCATTCAGTGTCTGAATATCCCGAGAATTAAAACGTTACAATTATTGCAAATACAAGTGGCAGCATCAATGTCGACAGGTAATCCACCAGCTCCATCCCGCCTTCCCATTGCTAATTCAAGTAAAATATCGGCGTCTTCTCTATGCAATCGCACCATTGCTCGCGGCACTAAGGCAGCGTCGCATATGTAGCAACGAATCCTATTTCGAAAAGCCATTTTACAGGATGAAGTGCAAAAAACATGTTTTATTAAATTGTGAATAATAAATAGTCTGTAGTGAATGACAGCTTGACACTGATTCTGACATATCACACGAGTTCTTTATTTGAATTGGTCTCGCTACTGTCTTCATAGATAAGGGAAGTTATGCAACTGTGTAGTAACATACGTCAATACTGCGTAAATAACTATATTTTAAAATAGTTATATTTTAAAAATCTGTTATTAATTAAATTTGCAAATTCACACAGTTGATCAGAGTATTAGAGACTATATTTTCATAAAATTTCAGTCAAATCGTTCGAACGGCTTTTACCAAACATTTTGTGCGCTAAATAATTGATACTCGCCACCAACCAAAAAAATCTTCGATAGGAGTCATCTATACTAGTATTAAAAATGCAAACTTTTGGATAGATGGATAAATGGATGTTTGTTATTCTTTCACGCCACAACAGCTGAAACAGCTGAACTGATCTGGATAAATTTGGTAGGTAGACAGATTAGGACCTGAATTAGCATATAGACTACTTTTTTCCACGCTCGTAAGCCGCAAACGGCGCGCGCACTGCGCAACCTCGAAAACAGTCATAGAAACTATGTTCTTGCGAGAGAAGCCGCTGACAAAAGCTAGTAATCCATAAATCATAAGTTAGGTGTATGTATATGTTCCCATTAAAATAATATAGAAATATCAGTCAGTCAGTCAGTCAGTCAGTCAGTCACAGTTTACTTGTACATTATACAGGTTAGCCCTTATTGTTAAGTCTAAAGCAAAATGTGTCCATGCCGATGCCGTATGAAACCATCAAAGGCAGGGGAAGGTGTATATAAAGCGTTCGCTTGTGTAGGTTAAGTAAAAGTATTCGCTTACGGCTGAAGGGGTTCATGCAGTTCTCGCGCTCCAGCTCGCAGATGTTCTCGAAGGTGCGGTACATGATCTCCCATTGACCCCATTTGCCGCCACGCAACTCCTTCCGGTTCGCGCAGATCTTGCCGTATCTGTGGGACACGTTGGGATTCAAAAAGTTGTGGAGTGATTGACAGAGCACAGTGCGTAATGACTCAGCCACCGTCTCTACTATGTTATCTCAGCGTGGCGCCGAGAGAACTCCACTGGCTTTACACATTTGACTCCAGGCGGAGTTTCTTAGGCTGATAAGAAACCTCGCAAGATACCTGATAACTCTATCTAAGTCTTGCCGCCAAATAGGAAGATAAGATGCCAGCTTCATGCTCTTAGGCACCTGTCCTTATTGTGTAAAAGAATATTTAAAATCAACACTGTCTCAGTGCAGACTTCCTTCGCACAGCGATTTAGACCATTTCTTTTTCCCCATATTTATAACAAAATTGTTAAGCTTTGCAATGTGAAAGATTTTTCACCAACCAAAATAAAAATAGTTATTCGGGGTTTGCTTCAAGACATGAATTATGAGGATGTGGAGAGCCTTCTAAGAATTGTACAGTAAAATACATAGTAGCCTCCTGTCACATACACACACACACACTCACACTCACACACACACACACACACACACACACACACACACACACACACACAATGTTCTGTTATATGTTCTTTGTTTATATTATTTTTCTTTAATCTTTTGTTGTTTTCCACTTCTTATAATAATCACTTAGTTTCTGTTAAGTTGCTTGGCCGCCACCTGTTAAATTTGTTTTATGTTAATGTTCTTTTGACCGCCACGAGACAGGCCTAGCCTAGTGTGGGGTCACAGTTAACTTGTATGTATTAGATAAGATAACTTCGTAAATAAATTTTTTATGTCTTATGTCTTTATGTCTTATGTTAGAAACGGAATTCAGCCATAGCTGCAGTGTTGCCCTCCCACAAACAAATATATTTCGCTAGCAAACATCATCAATGGCGGCCACTAGATGACATCAAGTTTACTATCAAAATTCGCAATTTAATTACGATGTTTAGAAAGATTAAATTTCTCAGTTTAACCACAAGACTCGTTCATTATTTGCAAGAATCTACATCTCAACATTGTGATCCTTCGAGCCGGATATGAACAAGTGATCTATAGATCAGCAGTACAAATAGCCGAAAAGAAACGAGCTATTTACTACGTAGACGCCAAAATATTTAAGATCCGTGTTTGTGCTATCAAGCTTTTTATGACGTCTTCAAGAAAACAACAATTGTGAGCAAGCAACAAGCGTGATAGTTACAAGCAACAAGCGTGATAGTTACTAGAAACAAGCGTGATAGTTACAAGCAACAAGCGTGATAGTTACAAGCAACAAGCGTGATAGTTACAAGCAACAAGCGTGATAGTTACAAGCAACAAGCGTGATAGTTACTAGAAACTAAGCTAGTGATCTGAGTTAGTTATGGAAATATGTTGATTCCTTTTCGTCAAGCTGTGTACTCGTAGTTGTAATTATATTTTAGATAATTTGTAACTAATTAATCTTTCAGTCACAGTATAATTCAAGGAATTTTACAATTTACCTAATGAACGTAATAATTTTATGTCGTGTGCATTTCCCAGTGTAACTTCATCCGCCATGTTAAATCCCAACTGACAATAATATATCATATAATGGTCGCGGCAACGTTACTTATTCAGAATTTTGGCTCTTGATGTAAGTCATGCAAACGTAATGAAAACGATTATAAAACGTGATTTGGGTCCATTTTACTGAGCGTTTCTGTCACTTTAATATCGTTTAACTGTTAAGTAATTTTCAAATTGATTTAATAATTATCATCGACGTGAATGCAATAAGATTATTTTGCTCTAAGCTTGCGACTTACGTGGCTTATATGTCATGTTTGTAATGTAGAAGCGACCAAGTATACAAAAGGGCTGAAGAAAATTAACGTGAAAAACATGTCGAATTGTGGTGCGTCTTGCGAATAAAAATAAGCTTTTACATTTTAGTAAATTTATTTAGCAGCTATGGTAATTTATGTTATACAAAATGCAGGTCCGTAAAATAGGATTGCATAATATTGCCACAACCCGGACCTTGCATACAACGGTCGTGAAATGACTTTTCAAAAAAAATAAGACGGAGCAAACAAAATCACGGCGAAATCCTATGCCAAACTATAACCAATCTGTATCAATCTGGGTGACGAGGGGGTGAGGTCGGAATCTAGAGAGCTGCAGGGAGTGTCCATACTGTATGTTAATATATATATGTCAAAGGTGTGGGTGATGGTTAGGTTATGGATGGCCTCGTGGTTCACTCCTTAACTATTTCGGTTGTAGGTGTCGAAATAACAATGCAGCTATATCACAGAGGTCCTTCTTCAATAGTCTTGATCATTTGGTAATCGAAATTGTACAGGATGCCTTGGATAACAATGGATGCAAACGCGGTGATCACAGCGATGGCGTGACACGTCCATTTTTCTCACAGATCACCACTGCATGTGTTCTGCTCGACGCTCCGTCAAAAAGTGTCCGCCCCGAGACTGACGTCCAGCTAATCTGGCTTCTCCACAGATCTAATAAATTCTCAACTCAGTGTGGCAGCACAACCAGCCTTCCGTTAATACATCATCTTTGCTACCACAAACGATCGTGTCACGAGTACAAGCGATCGTCACGCCACCACCGGTTTCACCCAGGTACTAATACCTGACGTTTGATCCAAACAAAGTGTAACTATGTAAACTTATCTCGAGCTGGTATTGGTCGCGTTTTCAATGACCCTCCGACACGGCCATCCTGCGAGTCACACGTCCTCGGGTGACTAACCTGAAAAAGAAAAGGGTAACCAGTAGATTCCATTTCGTTCGGCCAATCCTGACCTTCATTAGGAAGGTCCACAGCTCAAGGAATAAAAGCAACACTAATAATGTGAAGCTTTAATTCAAGACTACAATCATGGTAATGACATATTTTAACAGTCTCAAAAAAAACCAAAATAATTTCACTCTCGTAAACTAAATAAACCTCAGCATTAGCATCGTAACTCAAACAATCTCAAATCAGTTTAGGTCTCCAAGGTAAATCACAGCTGCAAGGCTTGAAACCTTACAACCATTTACAACTTTTAGGGGCACATAGAACGGAACATAATCATCATCGCAAATCACAAGCGACGGAACACCAGAACTAAACATCACCACATCCGGGTGGCGGGACACCACAAAGAATCATCATCACTAACGCCAAGCGACGGAATACCAATCAGTCATCATCACCAGTCCAGGTGACGGAACACCATCACCACCAATCTAGGCAGTGGAACACCATCATCACCAATACAGGCGACGGAATACCATCATCACCAATCTAGGCAATGGAACACCATCATCACCAATACAGGCGACGGAATACCATCATCACCAATCCAGGCAATGGAACACCATCATCACCAATACTGGCGACGGAATACCATCATCACCTATACAGGCGACGGAATACCATCAACAGTTTTAGCCGGTAAACGGGATACTTCTTTTTTACAAAAACACGAATGTACCTGCTACACATCATGACAGAACGAGTCTGACAAAACAAGCAGCAGCCAATTCATGCAAACATATAGCGCCATTCAGCACTCTTCATTTACCGCTGAAACATGTCGGAATACTTCAGTACTACACACAAAAATAAACGATAAAGAAAAAAATTACAACTGTACACAATTGATTGAGTTACGATCTGTCAATACAATTAACATTGAAAGGTAGACGCCTCTGCACCAGATTCATCGTCAACATCCGGAGGCAAATAACCTTCGGACATACTACGTAAACGGTCATGGGCATACTTGTAACTTCGTCTCAAATTCAAAGCTTGTAATTTGTATCTGTCACCTTCTAAGACCTCTACGACCCTGAACGGCCCTCGGTATTTGGGATCTAACTTGGTTTGGTTACGCTCCTTATTTTGTATCACCACAACAGTCACCCATCTTGGCAACTCTGGGCCACCTCCATCCGGTGCCCAAACAAACAACAGTCACCCAACCTGGCGACTCTCAGACACCTCCATCCGGTGCCCGCCCAAACACACAGTCACCCTACCTGGCGACTCTTGGACCACCTCCCTCCGGTGTCCAACCACACTATCGCTTCCATGCGGCGATCTCAAACATCACCTCTTTCTGGTCATTGCCAACATCACCTCCCCGGTGATACGCCTGCGAGCCAAACGCACGCCACACACAGTTGTGGCCGCACAGCAACGAGAAAATCAACTCGGTGTTTTACGCCTACGTCTACGAATGGCTGAGGCTATTGTCATCCAGTTGCGAAAAATTGTTTACGTCTAAGGTTTAAAATACAAACTAGTGAACGTTAAAATCACGGTCAAGTACAAAAGTCCTTAATCTGCACTAGTAGATGGTCGAGGTTCAGTCTCTCCATCATCAATTCTGTCCAAGTCAATAATACTGTCACTATCGGGCATTTAACGTAGTCTGTCCTCAATAACTGACGGTATTTGATATCTAAAGTGGTAGGTAACGCTTCTCCATTTGTAACAACACAAAGTTAGGTAACTTGTGAAACTAAGCTTTTGTCTAGAAATCAGCCAGTGGCGCTGCCTCAGAGCAATACACCACCCCATCTCTTCCCAAGGGTTTCACAAGAAGTGACTAAGGGACTAAAAATTTGAGGACAAGCAACATCGTCCTTCACGCTCATACTGTACCGCCAAACAGCCCGCCAAGCGTAGCGTTTTTTTTTTTTTTTTTTTTTTTTACAATTGGTGAAACCGCTCCAACATGGGGGAGGCCCATGTCTATTATCACATCAGCAGCAAGCTGATTAACAACTCCTGTAATAGGATGCGTTACTCTTCGTATTATCACTAGTATGTTGTCGTGCTTCACTTAGATAAAATTACAGCCTGTGTGTGTAATCGACAAACATGACATTTAGAGGTTAGGCTACTTTACTCGTACCTAGAAGCAACTCCAGGAGGCTGTACTTCGTAACTCGGTTAACCCAACAGTTTGGTTGCTGCCAAATGATCATCATGGAAGGACTTGTAACATTGAAATCTCATTACTATACTCGAAGGAAGTGAGCATATTTTAAAGGACACTTAACTAAGAGTACCAACGTTTAAACGTGCTAAGATTCACCTGACCGTTGCCACGCGCCTAAAGCGTTTATGAACGTAAGTTCAAATACAAGGGGGCATTACGTAGATCGAATGACACGTGGACGTATTTGAACAGAGGTTACAAAATCAGTCATTTCGATTTAATAGGTAAAGAATGCACCTGATGTAACCACTAGCTATGCCTGACGTGGTTAAATAGTGACCACCTATGAAGTCAATCGATGTTCCAAGCTATCAGAGGAAGCAATTTCCGTTCAGGCATGTTGTTATCATTTTTTTTTTCACGGTTATCAACACTTGCGTTCTATGCTATCCTTTTTCTTTACCAGCATGATAAGGCCGTCAAAAAGGGAAAGCTTCGGGGCTTATGACATTCGCAGCCTCCAGCCCATGAATCCTGTATCATCATCACATCAGCCGTAAGACGTTCATCACTGCACTCCGCATACTACCCTGTTATTATTCTTTTTTTTTTACAATTGGTAAACAAAATATTTTATTGGGGTCCCCGAAACTCATACCTACATAGGGTCTATATGATAGCGGGGCATTAAGGATGCCCTCGACAAATTCATCACGAAAGCTATTAAAAATAGGCAACAACTTTGGCCTATGATCAATGAGAATATCAGTCCCAATACTACGAAAGCTAATAAAGGTTTTTTTTTTTTTACTCCATGTAAAAATGTCAGTCTCAATATTATAAAAGCTTAAAGGGATTTCAATACTTTCTATCCTGGTTTAGGTTTGTATAACCAAAACTCTAGTTTTTAAATCTACCGTTGAATCACGACGCTGTGCCACAAGGAACTATCCGAAAGCACGTGAAAGAGCACTTTGAAGGACTACAAGGCATCATTTTGGCTGCTAATGCAATCACTACTAGAAGGGTAAGGGACTAACTACTCTATTCGCATCCTTACCGACAGTCAAGCTGTTTTGTTATTGACAGACTCGTTTAAGAATACCGTCAATCCTAGATTTAAAATATCTGAACCGATCATAATATTGTTGGCACGTATTGTTGTACGTAGGTTGGAACGTAGGTACTCGTTTGGCATAACAAAAAAATAAAAATTCTGAATGATTCCCGTCAATACTACCCTCACTCAATATTTGTTCTGTACAGTAAACGTGAGCGTTGCCTATAAAAGTCAATCGTGCGTTTGTACTGAACACACTCCCGAAAGTCTATACACGAAACCTTCCTTAACGAGAGAACACTCAGTACCACCACAGATTAGGTAATAGTACTACGTTTGTACTAGTACCACTATCAAAACAAACGGGGTACGACTCACCGGATTTTCGTAGCACCGCGTACATCACGCACTTCGCAGAAGCCGCACGCGCCGCTCGCGTGCATCTCCGCTGCTGCCAGCGCAGCCCACGCTGTCACCTCATTCCAATGGTCGTTCCGTAAAGGAGATGTCGACAGTTGTGCACCGTGCACGTGGATTAGCTTCAGGTATATTCGGGGTCAATTCTGTCAATGTGATTGCAGCAGATGTAGGATGGTGCTCGCATAGCCTCAATCAATCGCAGCATGTTCTGGTTCTGTAGCACGAAGAATTGTTGCCAGTGGTTTTTATTTCGCTGCTCCATCATCAATTTTCACATTTTCCCGTCGTTGTCCACTTGTTGCGAGCGCAGGGAACTATCCAACTTCTGATGTCAAAGGTGTGGGTGATGGTTAGGTTATGGATGGCCTCGTGGTTCACTCCTTAACTATTTCGGTTGTAGGTGTCGAAATAACAATGCAGCTATATCACAGAGGTCCTTCTTCAATAGTCTTGATCATTTGGTAATCGAAATTGTACAGGATGCCTTGGATAACAATGGATGCAAACGCGGTGATCACAGCGATGGCGTGACACGTCCATTTTTCTCACAGATCACCACTGCATGTGTTCTGCTCGACGCTCCGTCAAAAAGTGTCCGCCCCGAGACTGACGTCCAGCTAATCTGGCTTCTCCACAGATCTAATAAATTCTCAACTCAGTGTGGCAGCACAACCAGCCTTCAGTTAATACATCATCTTTGCTACCACAAACGATCGTCTCACGAGTACAAGCGATCGTCACGCCACCACCGGTTTCACCCAGGTACTAATACCTGACGTTTGATCCAAACAAAGTGTAACTATGTAAACTTATCTCGAGCTGGTATTGGTCGCGTTTTCAATGACCCTCCGACATATATATATCGTAATAGATGATCCTACACGGCCATCCTGCTGGACACTCGTCCTCGGGTGTTAATCTGCAACAATAGTCATTCCGAAAGTACCCGTTCGGTCAATCCTGACCTAAACTGAAACTCTACAGTATCTACATTCTGACTTGTAACTTTTACAGGACTAGATCATGGTTAAATCAGAACTCTACATTGTAAAAAAACGTGATCATGTACCTCTTTAGAGTGAAACTAAATAAACCAAAGAATTTATTGAAAATGAACAAAACCTGAAAGTCAAAGAATCATTTCACTTTCTCTAAAACACTTTACACATGAAAGTGCTAGTAAAACAACCAATCGTGGCCTGTAGCTATCACAATAGCTATACTAGCAACACCATATTGCTTACGCGCCTTCCATCGCAAGGAGCGCCAGTCACCCAGTGACTATATACACACTCTGGGGTCTCCGTGAGACCCGGCCTTCGCCATATTGACTTGCATCGCGCACCCTTGGACTACTAGTAAAAATATAGTCATGGTACATACGGCCGACCAACCGATTGAATGTTTACTCCAAGCCATAACAGGCTCTACACTACTCTAAGTATGAGGTTAGGCCAATAAACTGCCGCAGTTGTGTTACAGTTTGAGGGGGAGGAAGAGCAGTTAAAGCCTCTACCTTGCGTCGGTTCGGCCGAATCGTTCCATTCTCCACTTCATAGCCCAGGAACTCTACCTTGGTCTTAAGAAACGAACATTTATTAAGATTAAGAGAGAAGCCTGCACTCGATAGAGTCTCTAACACAATTTTCAGTCGCTGTCATTGTAACAGAAAATCGTAAATTCTAAATTTCTTTGCCGATCATAATATCACTACGAAGACAATTATCAGGCACAACGTGTAACAAAAATCGTCTGCCTTGAAACTTAGCAGCAGCTATCTCTTTCACCAATAAACACTCTGCACCCGAGTCATAATGAAAATTGTACATCTCACCACGATGCTCGAGCGTTCCCGAAGATGGCTGCACGACACATACGTTGACACGACGCTCGCTAGATGGCGCGCCGCTCGACCCGCCGCCGCCGCCTGCGCTCGCACCCGCGCTAATGCCGTCTGCCCGCGGGCAGCGGCTAGCGACGTGGCCCGTCACGCCACACCGGTAACACACCACCGGCTTAGCCGCATTCACAGTGCTGCTCCTTGCTGGCGTTGAAGTTGCGCAAGTCGTCAAGGGGATGCTGGGTCGCGTTCTGACGTCTTTTCCTTTGAGCCTGCATTCGCATTGCTTATGCCCAAGTCGCCCGCAAATGTAGCACTTTATCGCACTGTGTAATGTTGGTTTTGGTCGCTTGTTTGGCCTTAGGATCTTGGTTTGATGTACCCTTTCTCTTAAGGTACGAAAAAGCTTGCAATTCTTGCTGTAACTGCTGCCGTGTAATTATGTATGTATTATTTGGTTGGTAAGGGCCAAGCGTTGTAATCTCCGGTCAAACTGAGATATGTGCGCAAGTACAACTGAAACAGCGATTTGCTCTTTATCAAGGCTCTTCCACTGGTTCATAAGCGATGTCATAAGCCGACTGGCATAAGCAGCTAAAGTCTCATTTTGTGGGGGTACCTGCATTGTTCTCAGTACAAACGATTCTTTCCGTAAAAAGCAGCTTAAACTCTGCCCAGTTGATGCCAGGGTAGGTAAACTGCGATAACCACGTGGATGCCGCGCCCTTCAGGGCCTTGCTTATCACCACGATGAGGCGCCCACCTTCCAGCGGGTTGGGTCACCAGGTGGCGCCTGCGTCTCGTCATATATATACTACATATATGTGTATACTAGCTGTTTCACGCGGCTTCACCCGCGTGGACCACGTTTCTATGACTTTTCGAGGGTGCGCAGTGCTTGTTAATCAAGGGAAGAAAGTGACCCATTTCACTCGAGATATTTCTGGCGCTCGAAGGAAGTGAGAGCGCCAATAGTTCGAGGGTGGAATGGGTCATTTTACCCGAGTTAAACACTATACTTTTCATTTCGACTGTGAGGAAATGAATTATTTATATGATATAAAGTATTAATTAGATATCAATATATCCAGCCTCCAACCTTTTCGCAATGGCCGCTAGCCACGGCCGACTAGATTGTACCTAATCGAGATGGTCACGACGTGCATCTAGGTGGCCATGGCGAAAATTGAAAATAAAGTGTCATTTTACCATTGCAATATGGCGCGCAGCAGAATGATTTCATATTTATTTTTTATTTTATTTTTTAATTTTATTTATTTATTTATTTGCCAGGAAAAAATACAATACAAGTAAATTTATAGAACGGTGGTCCCTACACTAGGCTAAGCCTGTATCGTAGGGGCCGTGAATGTAAACAATTTCCATGCTTAAGGTAAGCCGACCTATAGATCTAAAAAAACACGTCGTTTAATGTTTAGTTGAGTTTAGATATATGAAAACCTCTTATTTTAATGTAATTTAATAATATGATGTAACTCAATTATCTTCGACTCCGTGGCTGGCAATAAAAAAAAATACTTTCCACCCTAGGGATGACAATAATTTCCACCCTAGGGATGACAATACTTTCCTCCCTAGGGATGGAAAAGCAATGTTCCGCCCGGCTATCTACTCATGAAAATTAAACTTTCCGAACAGGAGAGATGAAAAGATTATTCTGTATAAGAGCCTGGTGCGTAGTCAGCTAGAGTACGCATGTGTTGCATGGAATCCTTTGTATGCTGTTAAATCACAACAACTTGAATCTTTGCAGAGGGCTTTCACCAGGCATCTAGCTTTTGTATCACAGGGCATTTCGCACAGGACTCCATACAGCCTACGTTTAAAACACTTCAAGCTTGATACTCTATCTGAGCGTCGTAAACGTCTTGTCCTTGTCTTTCTTTATAAACGCATTAGGGGCATAATTAAGTGTGAGGAGGTATTTGACTATATAGCTTTGTCTGTTCCGAGCAATTATCCGAGATATCCCATGTCAAGAGTCTTTTACATTTCCTTCTTTAGAACCAATATAGGTAAGAATTCTCCTTTCTGTAGAATGTGTATGGATTACAACACCATTAACTCTAAACTATCCAAAATTGATATATTTTCTAACTCCTTGCCAAAATTTAAAAGTAATGTTTCATTAATTTCTTAGTTAGTATTTTCCATGTTGTTTCAACAATAATTTTATGTCAATGTTGTGTACACCTATAATAAGCATTTGTATTAGAATAAGACCTAACTATGTTATGTTATGCCGTTGGTGTGCTTTATTCAAATAAAAAAAAAACGTAATGCTAATAAGTGTCAAACGTGCGGCATGCGCCAAGTTTCAACACAATTGGGTCATACAATCATGAACAATCTGTCATTTCTTATTTTTCTATCCTTAGGGGTGAAATCAGTTTCGAAGTGCATCCTGTCCATTAATAAATATTTATCGAAACGAAATGGGACCCGAGTATACCTGGTCGAGGTCGACCTGAGAACCTCCTTCTTTTTTTCGTCCAAATCAGTTGCCAAACAAGCAATATACTCACTTACTTATTTACTTACTTACTATAACCACGATCCTACCGATTGTTGGGTACAGACAAGTACAATGAATCGATACAGTGCTTTTTATTTTATCACTCGAGTACTTAGTTACATCGTAGGTTTTAGTTACATTTTTGTACGTTAATCTAGGCTACGACTGAACTACCTATGGGATGGGTATTTGAAATCAGGCAGCAAGCCCACAATACTATAGGTAACAATAGCAAGAAGGCCACTGCGCCGGTGCCGGTGTAACCGAGCAAGGTTTACAGCAATTTTACATAACTTCGTTTGATTAGGTATTTAATAATATGTTAATATTTGAAACAAACCTACAATAATAAAAATGGTCGCACTGACGACACAGCCTGCTTTCAACTTTAGTTAGTACCTACATAACGCATACCTCATCCAGACATTTTAGTTTTTTAAGTTTTTATTATGGCATCACATCTGTATCTACCTATGAAATAGTAGATACAAACGTGTAGCACAAAGACTTTGTGTCTCTACCATTATAATAGCTATGACTAGATGGAAAACCGTTGTATGGGTTCAAAATAAATGTACAGAGGCCAGCACATCGAGCTAGACACTCGCAGTGCGATTCTGATCCATACGCGTACTGCATAAGAACGGCACAAAGTCCAAAGTGTCTAAATTGATATGCTGGCCTTTATACCAACAAATTGACACTTGTAGATTTCTACTTATTCATTTCTACGTATATTTTTTAGTAGATTTAGTTGTATACATACACAATTTAATATACATGCACATTAAAAAAATGCATCATGTAACTTAGTGATCATGGTCAGACCAAGTAAAAGATACACAAACAAATGTCTAATAGTAATTCTCAAATTGATTTTGAATTTTACCAAAATAGATCTTTTAAAATTAAGCACACATGAACTCGTCAATGGAATATGAACACTTTACCAGTGTGAAAACCTTAAATTTTCGTTTAAATTCATTCATCTGTGTAGTTTCATTTTCAGCTCATTGAGTAACCGATTGTAGATAGCAATATGGACATGGCCCCCACATCAGGCGTGAGTGGGCTCTTACCTAGCCGAGTTATGGAGAGCTTCAACAGTGGGGATGGTGCGGGCAGCGGGCCGCGGGTTGTTGACGTTATGAAAGTGAACAAACGCACCGCACGTAGAGCCTTAAACAGATGACGTTGCATTGCTTGTGCGTGGTGTTGGTGCTGTACTTGTGGTAGTCGTATATGTCGGTGGTGCGGGTGGTGCGGGTGCTGCGGATGCTGCGGGTGCTGCTGGTGCTCGACTCCGCGCTGTTGGACTCGTCCATCGTGCTGTTGTCCATCGTGTTGTTCTCCGTCGTGGTCGTGTAGTTGTACCTGTGACAGGCGCGAGTTTGGGCTCAGTGCCGCCCCGGGCTTTACTCATAGATAGATAGATAACACGTTTATTTGTCACTGCAATCACACACATTACACTCATACATAATATAAAACAAAACATAACAAATTAAAAAGAGCAAAAAAAGAATACATAAACATATGTGTATTGCAGTAGTACAAAAGGGCTGTGACTCAGTGTGTTTATTTCACGCAATACACTGGTAATTCTGCCACAGCCCGAGGACTGCGTCGATCACAAGAAAAATAAAAATAAAATACTACGAATAGTACAAACATTACAAACATTAGGTACTCCGCCACCCTGCCCGCCTCGCTCGGAACTTAAAAGTATACTCACATAGGGCTGTATGTACAATTTTATTAAGTTTTGTAGGTGTAAGTGCAAACGCTTGTTACAATACTTACGAACACGTACAGATACGGTTTTCATCCCTTAATTACCGAATAAAATGTTCTTTACAATTTCGGTTTGGGCGGATACCCTGACCCTGTCACCTGGTATCTCTACTCATATTTACATTGAATTAAAGACATCACATTAAATGCATATATTTATAGCTAGCTGTGTCCGCGACTTCTTCCGCGTGGAGGTTTTGATAAACGATATTTACACGATAGTAAAATAGAAAAAAGAAATAAACAAATAATACTTAAAGTTAAAAAAAATGAAGGTGTACGGGTTGAGTCCGTAACAAAAATACTGCTACTGATTTTTTGGTAAAACTGTATATTAAAACTGTATAAAACTGTTAAAAACTAAATGAATTGATGAAAATGATAGGAGTACGCGCGGCGCGCTTGATGGCCGAAAACGAACTGAATTGTAGAAATAATAAGTAATTGGGTTAAAACATAAACTGTTTATACAGCATTTTTGCGTTGTACGCGCTTGCTCGTACATATTCCCGGGGGAGAAAAGATGAGGTTAGTAGATGATACATGGTGATTTGTCTTAAAATTATTTGCTTAATGCCTAAGAGGTGTCCACTTTTATGTCCGGGACACTAAGCACTGGTCTAAACACTACAGGGGACGACCCTGTTTCCTTCACTAACACTCGCGCGTTTGACTGTTCAATGTAATTGACACTAGTTGAAGGCACTGGTGCAGCGGCGCAACCTCCCGGTCGCGGTGCTGCGGTGGGCGGCGCGGCTGGGGCGCCCGATACCCGAGACCCCGCCGGCGCCGCGGCCGATGTGTCTGCTGGCGCCTGCCTGCGCCTGCAGTACCTCCACGCCCACACTGCTGCGCCAAGTCCCATTATCGCGAACAAAATGTATACAGCTGTATAATGATGGATATCATGGTAGGAGACTCTGTTTGCTAGTGGTTCGTTTTGTTTCATTACTTGCAGTTTCTTTTCGATTTCTTGGAGCTGTACGGTATGGTTTAAAAAGTCATACGTTTCATTTTTTTGTATGTACAAATCTGATAATGAGATGTTAATGATATGATTTATTTGCGAAATTTTTGGCGCTGGAATGTTGGAGCTTAATTGAATCTTATTCCCGTCTTGTCTATGAGAATAAATAAAGGAATCAGCTGATTTTATGATGCATCCTTGATCAACTGTAAAAAATCCGGTTTTAGTTATTTGTACTGGTGTAATTTGATCATTGCATACCAGTTTCACCTGACATTGCTCGCAGCATGAATATAAATATGTGTTAAATTTATAATTTAATTCCACCCATCTGTTATTGCATAATCTTGTGATAGTCTTGCACTTTCTTGTTTTAGGCAACGTCTCACAAAAACACTGATCGTCCTTGATGATATTAATAGGCCTCTTAACATGACACAAGTATAATTCTGTGTTTCTGTGTAAACAGGTCCTTAAATCTTCTTCTGTAAATTTTATAAAAGCATCTTGTTGGAGATTGACGGCGACATACTCTGCCACTGGCACCACTACCATCTCAATATTTCTATCTGATAAGCGGGGTATAGGAAGTAGCTTTAAGATTTCATACTTTTCTTCTCCAATCAATGGGACTTTGATTTCAAATATTATAAACCTGGTCGTGACTCTTGCTCGCACTTGCAGTAAATTATATATTTCTGATAAGCTGTCCGATTTCTTTACTGGTAGCGACAGATCCTTTGGAAGCTGCTCGGATATAACACCTAGCTCATTCCTTAACTGGTCGGGAGTGAGAAGGTGGAAGTTAAATTTCCCATTGTAAATATTAGTGACGGCATCAAGTAATGTTTGCTGGATATTTTTTAGGCTGGACAGCATGTTATTGGCTATTATAGATGTAGACAGAAAGTCATTGATAAGCGCGACGTTTTGACATTCTGTTCTTACTTCATTAAATGCCCTTTGTATGGTGTTAAATTTCTTGTTTATTATTTTGTATTGTTTGTCGAATATGCTTTCTGTGCGTTTTAATAAATTGAACTCTGCTTCTACGACAGATGTTTGGTTTTTCCAAAGAGAAGCTAAATGGTTTTGGTTTTCCTTGATTAGGCTAATGTCCTGCTCGTATTTTTTGGCGAACTGTTCATCCAGGACCCCGAATAAGCTGTTTGCTAAATATCCGACCCCATTGATTAGCCCCCGTCGGCGTCGCATATTACGTGTATTCGCATTATGATGCATAAGTATATCGTTGTAATACTCCAGTTCAGTCACCTCGTGACGTAGCTGCAACATGATCCCCTCACAGTGCGAAGTTGTTTGAATTTTTGTACACAACTCGTCTAAGTACTTGATATACATAGTCAAAGCTTTATTGCCATCTTTATAAGGTTCTGTATTGTAGAAAACAACTAGTCTCCAGTCGTCTCGTATCAAATGCATGTCTTTAATCCGATCGAAATAGAGACTATTATTTCCCTGCAATGGGGTTGTATGATACTGGCTGTGTACTGATGGGACTGTAATGAAAAATAATAACAACATGGAAATAGCTATTGTTGTAAAGCTACATTTTTTTTTCCTTTTTTGGAGCTGAACTGTTTTCTGCTCTTTCTGATGTGGTTTTTGCTCCGATATTTTGTCTTTTTCTTGCTTATTTTCTTGTTCTTGATAGACGGGTAGAATCGCTAACTTTACGATCGGGCGTTTCAAAAAGCCATTCTTGGTTTTCAGAGTGACGACCCTTACGTGACCGTCACTACCTGTGTGAAGTTCCACTACGCGGCCTAAGGCCCACTTCCCCGGCGGAAGGTTGTCGTCCTTGATTATGACGACATCATTTAATCTTAGATTTGCCTTTGGCTGTCTCCATTTGCTTCTAGCTGTAAGCTGAGTCAGATACTCCTCTCGCCAGCGGCTCCAGATGTCACTGATTAGTTTCTGAGTGAGATGCCACCTCGTTCTCAGATCTTTCTCTGTTTCATACAGGGTTAACGCTGGACCACTGGCTAAAAAGTGGGAAGGCGTTAGAAAATCCAGGTCCTCGGGATCTTCTGTTAAAATTCCAAGAGGGCGAGAATTAAGACATCCTTCAAGGACACTCAGAAGTGTCGAATATTCCTCGAAACAAAGGTTTTGATCCCCTATAACTCTTTTTAGGTGGTGTTTCAGGCTTTTTACAGCAGCCTCCCACAGGCCACCCCCTGAAGGCCAGGAGGGCGCATTGAAATGCCATTCGATACCCATACTTGTTATCTGTGACATGAATTCCTGGTTGTTTTCATTCTGTAGTTCTGCTAGTGCTTGTTTCAATACATTATCTGCTCCTATAAAGTTTTTACCTTGGTCACTGTACATATGACCTGGCATACCCCTTCTAGCGCCCATTCTTTGTAATGATGCTAGGAAAGCCGAGGTCGTCAAATCGGAAACGAGTTCTAGGTGCACGGCCTTGGTCACCATGCACACGTACACTGCTATGTATCCTTTCGTGGTTTTGATGCCGCGGCCCTTACTGGCTTTGACGTTCACGTGGCCTGTATAGTCTACGCCGCAGTGATAAAACGGACGCGATGGGTTAGTTCGCGCAGCAGGTAAGTCACCCATTATCTGATTTTGAAGGTGAGGGTTTTGTTTCCTGCATTTGACGCGCAAGCGTAGTCGTTTTTTGACAGCGTTGTTTCCACTTAGAATCCAATATTTCCTGCGTATAAATGCTGCTGTTAACCTCGCACCTCCATGGAACGAGTGCTCGTGCGCCTGATCAATAATGAGGTCTGCTAATCTCGTGTTACTGGGAATAATAGCGGGATGTTTCATTTCAGGATCCATGTTGGCGTGCCTGAGCCTTCCACCTATTCTCAGGATCCCGTCTGGATCCAATATTGGATTAAAGCAGTGTAACTTGCTTTTATTACTCACGCTTTTGAATTCTTTTAGGCAACTTATTTCTTCTGTAAACTCCTCTAGTTGAATGCTTTTGATTATGATTGTTTTTGCCCTATTTAGTTCCTGTATATTTAAATAACACTGCTTTCGGTTATTTTTTGTTCTGAACCGGAGTATCCATGCTAGTATTCTTATTGCTTTTGCTAACGAGCTATGCTTTTGTATAATCTGTTTAACGATTTCATTGCCACTTGATAGCATGACGTTTACTTGCTTTGAATTTTTCATGTCTAAGTTTGTAGAATAATTTTGTTGTTTGGCCTTTTCAAGCTCGTAGGTAGGTAGCCAAGTGGGCCCTGCCCACCACAACGAGTGCTCCTGAAGCTGAGAAGCAGTTAGGCCTCTGCTAGCGCAATCAGCAGGGTTCTCCTTGGATGGTACATATCGCCAGCATTCAGCCGGTATTGTTGATGTGACTTGTTTCACACGGTTAGCTACGAATGGCCTCCATCTATCTACTTCACCATTAAGCCAACCTAGTACCACCATGGAATCCGACCATCCGTAAACCTTGACTTCATGATTTAATAGGCAATTCTTGATTTTTGCCATTAATTTTGAAAGTAAAACTGAACCACATAGCTCCAAGCGCGGCAGTGAACAGTTTTTACTTATTGGGACTAATTTGGTTTTTCCTGCTACCAATGTCACTGAATTGTTTATTTTAAAGTACACAACGCAGCCATAGGCTTTCGTGCTGGCGTCGCAAAAGCCATGCAATTCAACTTGATCTTTCTCTTGCGTTTGTAGCCACCTTGGTACTTGAAACTGACTGATGAACTTGATTTCGACCTTGATTTTATTCCATTCTTCACAGACGTCCTGCGGTACAGGCTCGTCCCACTGTACATTTGCTCTCCAGACGTCCTGAAATAATATTTTTAGTTTCGTAGTCAAAGGAGAGAGCCAGCCTAGAGGGTCGAAGATCTTTGAGATGTCTGATAAAAGTGACCGCTTCGTAGGCTTAGATGTTGTATCTATTTTTGACTCAAATGTGAAACAATCCTTCTGTGGATTCCACCCAAGTCCCAAGGCTTTAGTTGACTCCGCCTGTTTAAAATCGAAGTTTTCGTGACCTTGCATGTCAACGTCCACATTTTCTAATAGCTTCGGTGAGTTTGACTTCCACTTTCTTAAATTAAACCCCCCTGATTTTAATATATTAATCATATCCCTTTGTAATTGTTTGGCTGACTGTACAGAGGCTGCCCCATGGATAAGATCGTCCATGTAAAAGGACTCCTCAAGGACCATAGGCGCCCAGCTGTCTGGGTAGTTACTTTTCTCGTCGTAAGCTAACTGTTTAAGCGTCATCATAGCGAGAAATGGCGCCGCCTTTGTTCCATGCGTAACGGTCGCGAGCTGAAAATCTTTCAATCTGCTGTACTGATTATCTCTCCATACAATCATCTGTAAATACTGATCTTCACTGTTTACCCATATCTGCCTGAACATTTTTTCTATATCTGCTGTAAATGCATATTTAAACTGACGCCACTTTATAATTAAACTCTGTAAGTCTTGCTGTAAATTAGGGCCACGACACATTACGTCATTCCGGCTTAGCCCAGATGATGTTTTATTAGACGCGTTGAAAACAACACGTAACTTAGTTGTAGAGGAATCTTCACGTGTCACGGAGTGGTGAGGTAAATAACATTTAAGTTTCGTGTCGCAATCGGTGACCGCGGGTGTCATATGACCGAGTGCTAAATACTCATCAATAAATTTACAATAATCTTTCGCAATATACTGATTTTTTGAAAGTTTTTTCTCCAAATTGTAGAACTGTGCGATTGCTTTTGATTTTGAGTGGCCTAATTTTTCCTGATAATTTTCTTTTAGGGGTATCCTAACTTCATAGCGTCCGTCATCTCGTCTGGTTGTAGTCGACTGATAAAAATCTATGCACTGCTTGTCTTCTGCTGATAAATCTGATTGTTCTGAGATGTCTTCAATCTCCCAGAACTTCTGTATCTCCTCCATGTTATGCAACACTATATTGCACTGAACAGTCTTGGCATTGCCGTTGCCACTCAAAATCCACCCGAGACGGGTCTGTTGTGCAGTCGGT
Organism: Coleophora flavipennella; assembly: GCA_947284805.1. Taxonomy (NCBI): domain Eukaryota; kingdom Metazoa; phylum Arthropoda; class Insecta; order Lepidoptera; family Coleophoridae; genus Coleophora; species Coleophora flavipennella. The sequence continues at coordinate 55,099,003 of OX369308.1, forward strand.
AAGGTCAAGTTTGCCCTGCATATTCCGTTCATTAATACGACTGAGTACACATCGGCACCAAATAAAATATCTATAGGGCGTGATTTATAAAATTCAGGGTCTGCTAGTTGGATATGATCCAGGTATGACCAGTCAGGCTGAGTGAATGAGTAAGTTGGCAAATTCTTGATCAGCTGATTCATTATAATCACATCGGTTTCAAATTCAAAATCGCTGACTGCTGATAAACATCTTATACTTATTATGCCCTTACTGTTACTTTCTTTGTCTCCTACGCCTGAAATAACTCCCTTACATTTATTTCTGGGTATTTTTAAGCGCTGCGCTGCGTGTTCTGTGATCAAGGACGCTTGTGAGCCCTGATCCAGGAGGGCGCGCATGATATGGTACGAACCATCGTGGGCTTGAACTTTAATCACAGTCGTTGGTAATAGGACTTCAATAGGGTCATCGTACAGTGACACGTGCGAGCTACTTCGGAGTTGTTTCCCTGCGCTTGCATTTGTGTTTGCGTCAGCGACACTGGCCCCGCGCGCGCTCGCACTTTCCCCGCCCCGAGTGCCTTGTTGCGTTGGGCGGGCGTACTGTGGTTGCGCAAACGCCTCGTGCAGTAGGCTATTATGGTCTTTGTTACATTCCCGACAAACCTTTTCTGACAAACATTGTCTTCCCTGATGATTAAAAAGGCAATTTGGGCATAGACTCAATTTTGTTACTGTTTTCAGTCTGATATAGGGTGGCATCTCTAAAAAATTTCTACAAAAATAGATGCCATGTTCATTACTGTGGCATAAAGTACAGTTGTATTTTGATGACGACGCAACTTGCTTAGCGTCCGGTTGCGAAATAACCTTATTGCTGGTGAATGAACTTTTGTAATAATTCGGTTTCTGATTTTGAACATTACTCTGATTTTTAAAAACTGTTGGAGATTTCTGAGTAGGAGTGTCTTGCTTCCTACGAGATAATTCCAAAGTCGTGAATTTAGCTTCTAAAAACTTTAACATTTCTTGTAGTACAGGCAACTCCCGGGGGTTCTGAACAGACTCCATGTAGTCGGTGAACGAGGCTGTATCTAGCTTCTGTGATAAAAGGTACACGATAATGGGGTCCCATGAACTGATATCGACTCCCAGGTTCTTTATAGCATACAAACACTCTTGCGTAGTGTCATGCATGCGTTTTATAAGCGCGACTGATTGTTGTTGCATTACTGGGAGGTTCATCAAAATATTCATATGCGAAGTGAATATTAGTTTCTTGTTATTATACCTCTGATTTAGTATGTCCCAGCAAACATTGTAATTATCTGAACTAACATTTAGGTGTTGAATTAATCTCTCTGCCTCCCCTTTCACCTTGGATTTAAGATACTGCATTTTTTGAGCATTAGACATTGACTGGTTATTATGGATCGTTTCGACAAATAAATCTTTAAAGGAAATCCAATGGTTATAATTTCCACTGAAAGCTGGAATCTCCATTTTAGGTGTGGATTTTTCTACATGAGCTACCGACCACATTTTCTTGTTGATGGCCTTCTTAATTTCTAGGTACTTACATTCGTATGAAGCGAATGTTTTTTCATACTCCTGATTGGATCCGTCCAGCAGGCTGTCCAGGTCCCAGTGCAACGAGTCAATAGCTGCCCAGCGCGACTGAATGGTGTGAAGAATATCTTCAAACTCCCACTTTTCGGAAACTGATTCAAGACTGATAGCAGTCACTGTGCGATGGAAAGCCTTAAAATTGCTCTGTTGCTTCCTAAGCATCTCTTCGGTTTTGCTTACCGTGACGCTGTTGATACGGGCTCTAGCACTGCTGCCGCTTTCTGTCATTTGTATATCCTGGTTTGTTGTCTGGTTAGTGTCGCTTGGAAGGAACGTTGGAGGCTTTATGATGGGTGTTTTTGGCCTCTCGTCTGTAGGGGCCTGATAATTTTGTATAAAAGCTCTTACCTGACCATACCTTTCGTACACTCTCTCCCTATCTTTGCTAATTGATTCTATTAGAGTTGGTTCTAACTGACTCGCTGATAAATTAGAAAAATTGGATTCGTACTCGAACCAATAGTTGTCGAGTAGGTCTAACTTTCTCTTGATGTAGTCGGCAGTCTTCCTATCTGCACCATCTTTCTTAAAATTGGTGAGAACAGTCTCCATTGCCGAAGACAACCGGTTCTGATTGGCCAGTACATCACTAACTGAAGCCATTGTTTAAATAAAATAAATGGACTGATCTTACTTGGCGACTTTTCCTGCTGAATGGCAACGACTCTATGTCTAGGTCGTTACCCCTGATGGCTGATGATTACCCAAGACCTTGCCGCTCGGGACCCACTGCACTCCTTGATCGTACAGTAGGATACTGCTAGGTGAGTTTATGTCACTTTAATGCACAGTAACAATCACGGTTCCGTCAAAGCGTAGAACGAATGCACTATGTCTCTACAGGCCGGAAAGCGGAACCACAGTCACGTTTACGTACAAAGTTCACGACAGTTCATACGACACGTGGAAAGATCCCGCCTTTCCGAAAGGCTCGCTCGAAGGACCAATGTACGGGTTGAGTCCGTAACAAAAATACTGCTACTGATTTTTTGGTAAAACTGTATATTAAAACTGTATAAAACTGTTAAAAACTAAATGAATTGATGAAAATGATAGGAGTACGCGCGGCGCGCTTGATGGCCGAAAACGAACTGAATTGTAGAAATAATAAGTAATTGGGTTAAAACATAAACTGTTTATACAGCATTTTTGCGTTGTACGCGCTTGCTCGTACAGAAGGAGAAGAAAAAAAGAAAAACAATAAATTGGAAAGTGACCACACTGAGTATAATAAACAAACTACAGTAGAGATAAAGATACGTAGAGACATAATTTACTCTTGAAAGTGAAGAATAGAAGAAGAAACAGAATCATAGGAAAGAGCAGTCGTTCGCATAAGTATCAAATCCATTAGATTTTATTTCTTTTCTTGGATCGAAATAAAAGTGATCAGATCAAAAGGAATGCTTCCGATCAGAGGTAAGGCAGTTTGTGCGCAGCAAACTTGAGCGCGTTTTATTATCCCCGCAGCGCTATCTATTGGCATTTCAGATCTAAAACTAATTAAGTCCAAGCTTTCGATCAATTAGGTAATTCAGTTTGCGCGCTGCAAACTTAAGCGCTTTTTATTATCTCTGCATCACCATTTTTGGCATTCCTGCAGGAACCCTTATTTTTTGCGATTCACAATTTATGTTTGAGTTCGCGATATAAGATAACAATGTGTAAAATTTCATTGCAATAGGTCTAGCAACATTTGCGTGGTGAGCCATTCTAGAAATGCATACTTTTGATTTTTCCACGGGAACTCATGAGTTTACCGGGATAAAAGTATTTAATATGACAACCCCTATACAAAATTTCATTAAAATCAGCCTGATAGTTTTTGCGTGATGGGCGAACATCATCATCATCATATCAGCCGAAGGAAGTCCACTGCTGGACATAGGCATCCCCCAAGGATCTCCACGACGACCGGTTCTGCGCTGCCCGCATCCAGCGGCTTCCCGCGACCTTCACCAGGTCATCGGTCCACCGAGTGGGAGGCCTGGCTACACTACGCTTTCCGGTGCGTGGTCGCCACTCGAGAATTTTACTGCCCCAACGGCCATCTGTTCTACGAGCAATGTGCCCCGCCCACTGCCACTTAAGTTTAGCAATTCTGAGAGCTATGTCGGTTACTTTGGTTCTCTTACGGATCTCCTCGTTTCTGATTCGATCACGCAGAGAAACTCCGAGCATAGCACGCTCCATTGCCCTTTGGGTGACCTTGAGCCTTCTTATGAGGCCCATAGTAAGCGACCATGTCTCAGTTCCGTACGTCATCACTGGCAGGCAACACACATTGGTCGAAGACATTGGTCTTAAGACACTGCGGTATCTGGGACGTAAAGATATTGCGAAGCTTCCCGAACGCTGCCCAGCCGAGTTGGATTCGACGATTGATCTCTTTCTCGAAATTGGACCTACCTCACTGGACTGTTTGTCCCAGGTATACATATTCGGTAACAACTTCGAGTGTAGAGCCTCTAACCTTCAGAGGAGTAGGTATGACACGGACGTTTGACATAATTTTCGTCTTGTCCATGTTCATTCTAAGACCCACTTGTTGAGAGGCTCTACTGAGGCCATCGAGTATTGTGCCTAAGTCGTCCATAGTCTCAGCCATGACCACGATATCGTCAGCGAATCGAAGGTGGGTGATGTACTCGCCGTTGATATTGATGCCGAGTCCACCCCAGTCCAAAAGCTTAAAAACATCTTCCAGGGTGGCGGTGAACATGTTCGGAGATATAACGTCTCTCTGTCTCACCCCTCGCTGCAGCTGGACAGGTTCCGAGTTTTGATCCTGAAGGCGAACCGACATGGTGGCGTTTTCATACAAACACTTTAGCACTTCGATATATCGATAGTCAATTTGGCATCTCTGGAGAGACTGTAGCACAGCCCAGGTTTCGATCGAATCGAAGGCTTTCTCATAGTCCACGAACGCCAAGCATAGTGGCTGATTGTACTCTTTGGTCTTCTGTATAATCTGCCGCAGCGTATGTATGTGGTCTATGGTACTAAATCCTTTTCGGAAACCGGCTTGTTCGGGAGGCTGGAAATCGTCAAACCTGCGTACGAGACGATTCGTAATGACCCTCGAAAACAGTTTGTAGATATGGCTCAGAAGTAAGATGGATCTGTAGTTCTTCAGCAGGGTATTGTCGCCCTTTTTGAAGAAAAGCACGACCACACTTCTGTGCCATGCCTTAGGCGTTTGTCCCTCAAGTTTAACGGAATTAAATAATTTCTGAAGAGCTTTAAGTACCGGTGTTCCACCTGGTTTCAGAAGTTCAGCCGTAATTCCATCATCACCCGGTGCCTTATTGTTTTTAAGGTGTTTAAGAGCCATTCTAATCTCGTACAGGCTGACGTCCGGAATATCTTCGGTATAGTGTCGGGTAAGTCTAGCTCTTGGGTCTTTAGCCAGATTGCTGACAGGCAGACGTGTGGTCATGTACAATTGTCCGTAGAACTTCTCAATTTCTTCCAGCAACTCAGTCTTAGACGATATGATCCTGCCGCCCTCGGTCTTCATCTTGGTCAGTTGGCTTTGACCAACAGACAGATCTCTCGCGAACACTTTTGAGCCTTTGTTGTTCTCAATCGCCTCTTTAATACAATTTGTATTATAGTGGCGCGAATCGCGAGTTAGAGACTTAGAGATCTGCCTGTTTAGTTGCCGATACTGAGTAGCGTCTTCAGAGGACTGCAAAACCAATCTGCGTCTTTATTTCATGAGGTTGCTGGTAAAGTGAGAGATTTTTTTGGATCTGTTTGAACGGCGAGTTTTTAAAATCTTAGACCCGACCGTTTGGACAATTTCGACGAACCTGTCGTTATAATCGTCCACATTCTCGCAGTCTCCTAGGCATTCGAAGCGATTGTGCAACTCGAGCTGAAAGTTTTCGGGGTTTTGGAGCTGGATAGGCGCTGCTCGGAGTGTGGACTACATCAGTCGACATCTTTCTAGCTTGGTCTTTAGATTCAATGTGCCTCTTACCATTCGGTGATCGCTTACTGTTTTGACTGAGTTGATCACAGAGACATCATTGAATATTTGCCTTTTTGTCGACAAGATGAAGTCGATCTCGTTCTTCGTTACGCCATTGGGATGCAACCAAGTCCACTTTCGCTGTTTAGGCTTTTTGAAGAAGGAGTTCATCATAAAGAGGCTCTCCTTCTCCATAAAGTCTGTCAGCAGCTGGCCACGTGCATTTCTCTCTCCATATCCAAATTGCCCCACTCTCAGCTCACCATCACTTCGTTTGCCCAGTTTCGCGTTAAAGTCCCCCATAACAATGGTGTATTGAGTCCGGGAGCTATTATGTAGAGCTCTAGAGATATCCTCATATAGGAGCTCCACTTCGTCGTCGGAGTGTTGTGCGGTCGGTGCATATACCTGAATAACTTTCAGCGAATACCGTTTGGTAATTCGGAGAATAAGGCACGCTACCCTCGTCGAAACACTCTCGATCCGGACCACATTGTTAATGAGGGACTTGTGGACTAGAAACCCGACACCACCCTCGGACAGTTGGTCGCCCTCCCGGAAATATAGCAGGTTTCCGGATTTAAGGATTATGGTGTCCCCCCCTCTCTTCGGACTTCACACAATCCTACGATGTCCCATCGGAACCTGCTCAATGCTTCCTCGAGTTCTGTTAACTTTACGTCGGTTCGCAGTGTGCGCGTGTTGTAGGTTGCCAGGGCCAGAGGTCTTTTGTTTTGGTAGCCTGGCATCTGCCGGGGATTCTTCGCACCCCATGCCCCGACGTTACCTTGACCGCTACCGGAGCCAGGAATAGCGGGGCCGCCGGGAACTAGGGGCCGTTTTTTATTTGTGTCGGTCATTTGGGGGGTGTTGCCGTAATCGCCACGCTTCGGGTTGGCAATCGCAGTGTTGCAGATTGGCTGCAAGTCACGGAAAGACGCTGCTGCCCATCCTCCGGTTTGAGTCCCTTAGTCGGCTCTTACGACACCTATTGGATGAAATAGGATGGCCCTATTCTAAGCCGGGAGCCTTACGGCGCGAACATACAGACAGACAAAATTCCAAAAGTTTTTGTTTTGGCCTCTATATCGTTAGTGATGACCACCACAGTTATTATTTTTCAAAAATATTTCATGTACAGACACGGCCCTTTACAGTTTTATAATACAGGGTGTAAATTTGCATTCTTTTTACGGTGGTTCAAATATGTATAGCTGATACTGAATATAAATCATTAATAAAATTGTAACTTTTTTTATTATTTTTAATTATTTCTTTTTTTTATCGATAATACTAAGTTAACTCCACTACAGTATATCGATGGCGCTCACCACTATGCGGTGAGATCGGTGCGGCACGGCGGGCGTACAGTCATTCGCAAAGGGACTGACCGGGCAGTCCCTTTTGTTGTGACGTTTGCCAGTCCAGTCTCCGCCGCGCTACCGTAAGCGACACTTATATCGACTGCTCTCGCTCGCTCGCAACGCAACGGCCCCCGCACCGCGCTCGTCCGTAATGACGAAAAATTATTCTATCTAATGTCTAATTAGTGGAGATGGTGTGTTTGTACGTTGTTAGTAAGTGGCAAAAATGTTTGTGGAAATGTTTGAAAACAGTCCGAGGCCAACCCGGCAGGTAATGCTGGCTGTCACGCAAAGACTGAGGGATCTTCGTCAGTTGGACGTCCCCAGACATGCTCAAGGAAGAGGCAGCCTAGGTCTTTCTGTCGCTGTACAAGAGTGCTCTTCCTCATTTTGGACGTCAAGTGCGCGAGTACCTACCTAAATGAGAAGTTTGGTGATCAAATAGGACGTGGAGGCTCCGTGGCCTGGCCAACACGATCCTCGGACCTTGCCCCGCTAGAATTTTACTTGTAGGGCGAAGTGAAAGGTCTAGTGTACAAGGAAGAAATTGAAAGTGCGGTTGAGTTACGTGAGAAAGCGTTAGCAGCGTTTGAAACTGTAAAACAGGACACTTTTGTTCAACGAAAACTGAAGCGAAATTCGAGTCTTCGTACTCGACTGTACCTTGTGGCAGAACGGTGGTAATTTTGAACAGTTACTGCGAAAGTTTTGTAAATTTTTGTTTAATTGTGTGTAAATAAGCTGATTTCAGACTTTTAACTACGCCTGAAAATGCATTGGTACATACCAACATTGGTTCATGCAAACAACAAGTAGTAAAAATACTAAAAAAAAATCGAGCGAGACCTACAGTACTCGCATATGATGTGTAACATGTGACAAATACTTTATAAAAGGACGGCAAAGATACGGCAGACTAGGCTGTATGGTCATAGATACCTTTGCCTTTTCCGCGCTTTTAAAGCCTGAAAAAACGCGACTTCCTGTTACACATTTCCGTCCCATGGGACACATTTCCGTCCCATTTCACGAAATCACTCCCACAAATTGCAGGAAAGCGAGAGCAAAGATGTTACACATCAAAAACGGGTTGCACTCCGGAAGTGCCGGCAGAAGTGAAAACTTGAATATTAACGTTGTGCATTTATATTACATTAAAAAGTTTATATCTCAGAAAAATCAACAAAAAATCAACTCACGTGTCCTGACGCGAGTTTAACATTTTTTACCCATTACAAAACAAGTGCACAACGCCGCTAAAGAAGTTTTCACTTCAAAAAGTGTTTTTGATGGTCCTAAGCACCAAAAGTAGTGTAAATCTAAAACAGCTGTGTACGAATGAATAATTGAATGAAGGGTGAATTGTTCACTCGTAAGTTGACGTCACAGTCGCGTATGGTTTGTTCCACTGGGATCCTATACAAAAATGGTTTATTCTTACGTGAACTCCAAAACAATTTCATCTAAAAACTTGTTATCTTTCAAATATCAGATTTTCTGCATAAGCTGAAATGATTTGTATTATTGTAAACTACTGCCTCCGTAAATATTGCCAGAATGCAAATTTACACCCTGTATGTATAGATATAGATGTTATCGTCAAGACCTTTCTTTAAATATCAAAAATGATATCATTATCTAAAAATAATTTTGTAATTCAGTGGTTTAGAAAATACGAGGGAACAGATGGAGATACACACATACATGCGTACATAGACTTTCAAAAATATTTCTCTCCTTTTTCTGGAGTCGGGTAAAAATACACTCCGAAAAACAAACACACGCGTACGCTGTACTTACCTTACTCGTACAGAAAGTCTGTCAGATTGCAAAGCAATGTAAATACCAGCTGTATATTATTATAATATAGGTATTGTATGTTTAACGAGATATAGTACAAAGCACCCCACACTATTTTTAAATTAATCGATAATCCTGATGATTCTGTTCAGGATATTGGAACAAACTTAAAACGTGTGCAAATTCTTCTTGAAATGGGTGAAAATCACGACGTCACATAGACACATAGATACAAGTGAAGCTAATAAAATGCAAATTTAAACCAATATTATAGCTAGTTTGTACATTTTTCCCAAATGTTAAAAATATTGAAATGAAGAATTTAGAAATGTCATAATAAGGAAACGCCAATAGCTGAGAAATGCAATCGTCCAGGTTGACGGGCGGCTCTATAGTTAACTTTTACTTTTTTATTCACAATAATTAGTAAGCCCTTAGCATAATCAATAAATTTAAAATAATTTAAGTATCAGCCTTTTTCTTTACGACCTTGGCTAATACACTGCCGTGCGTGTAGGTACCTGTCAAACAGCCAGTAGTGTCCGTCGGTCCAGTAGGGCTCGCCGAACTCGTAGCGGAGCATGGTGGCCGTGCGGAACAGCGACTCACGGTCCTGCCGCCGCCCGCGCCAGCTGTAACGGGACCAGACACGCGCTTACTCATATAGATACCTGTCAAACACCCAGTGTAAGTCGGTCCAGTAGGGCTCGCCGAACTCGTAGCGGAGCATGGTGGCCGTGCGGAACAGCGACTCGCGGTCCTGCCGCCGCCCGCGCCAGCTGTAACGGGACCAGACACGCGCTTACTCATATAGATACCTGTCAAACACCCAGTGTAAGTCGGTCCAGTAGGGCTCGCCGAACTCGTAGCGGAACATGGTGGCCGTGCGGAACAGCGACTCGCGGTCCTGCCGCCGCCCGCGCCAGCTGTAACGGGACCAGACACGCGCTTACTCATATAGATACCTGTCAAAAACCCAGTGTCCGTCGGTCCAGTAGGGCTCGCCGAACTCGTAGCGGAGCATGGTAGCCGTGCGGAACAGCGACTCGCGGTCCTGCCGCCGCCCGCGCCAGCTGTAACGGGACCAGACATGCGCTTACTCATATAGATACCTGTCAAACACCCAGTGTCCGTCGGTCCAGTAGGGCTCGCCGAACTCGTAGCGGAGCATGGTGGCCGTGCGGAACAGCGACTCGCGGTCCTGCCGCCGCCCGCGCCAGCTGTAACGGGACCAGACACGCGCTTACTCATATAGATACCTGTCAAAAACCCAGTGTCCGTCGGTCCAGTAGGGCTCGCCGAACTCGTAGCGGAGCATGGTAGCCGTGCGGAACAGCGACTCGCGGTCCTGCCGCCGCCCGCGCCAGCTGTAACCGGACCAGACATGCGCTTACTCATATAGATACCTGTCAAACACCCAGTGTCCGTCGGTCCAGTAGGGCTCGCCGAACTCGTAGCGGAGCATGGTGGCCGTGCGGAACAGCGACTCGCGGTCCTGCCGCCGCCCGCGCCAGCTGTAACGGGACCAGACACGCGCTTACTCATATAGATACCTGTCAAACACCCAGTGTCCGTCGGTCCAGTAGGGCTCGCCGAACTCGTAGCGGAGCATGGTAGCCGTGCGGAACAGCGACTCGCGGTCCTGCCGCCGCCCGCGCCAGCTGTAACGGGACCAGACATGCGCTTACTCATATAGATACCTGTCAAACACCCAGTGTCCGTCGGTCCAGTAGGGCTCGCCGAACTCGTAGCGGAGCATGGTGGCCGTGCGGAACAGCGACTCGCGGTCCTGCCGCCGCCCGCGCCAGCTGTAACGGGACCAGACACGCGCTTACTCATATAGATACCTGTCAAACACCCAGTGTCCGTCGGTCCAGTAGGGCTCGCCGAACTCGTAGCGGAGCATGGTGGCCGTGCGGAACAGCGACTCGCGGTCCTGCCGCCGCCCGCGCCAGCTGTAACGGGACCAGACACGCGCTTACTCATATAGATACCTGTCAAACACCCAGTGTCCGTCGGTCCAGTAGGGCTCGCCGAACTCGTAGCGGAGCATGGTAGCCGTGCGGAACAGCGACTCGCGGTCCTGCCGCCGCCCGCGCCAGCTGTAACGGGACCAGACATGCGCTTACTCATATAGATACCTGTCAAACACCCAGTGTCCGTCGGTCCAGTAGGGCTCGCCGAACTCGTAGCGGAGCATGGTGGCCGTGCGGAACAGCGACTCGCGGTCCTGCCGCCGCCCGCGCCAGCTGTAACGGGACCAGACACGCGCTTACTCATATAGATACCTGTCAAACACCCAGTGTCCGTCGGTCCAGTAGGGCTCGCCGAACTCGTAGCGGAGCATGGTGGCCGTGCGGAACAGCGACTCGCGGTCCTGCCGCCGCCCGCGCCAGCTGTAACGGGACCAGACACGCGCTTACTCATATAGATACCTGTCAAACACCCAGTGTCCGTCGGTCCAGTAGGGCTCGCCGAACTCGTAGCGGAGCATGGTAGCCGTGCGGAACAGCGACTCGCGGTCCTGCCGCCGCCCGCGCCAGCTGTAACGGGACCAGACATGCGCTTACTCATATAGATACCTGTCAAACACCCAGTGTCCGTCGGTCCAGTAGGGCTCGCCGAACTCGTAGCGGAGCATGGTGGCCGTGCGGAACAGCGACTCGCGGTCCTGCCGCCGCCCGCGCCAGCTGTAACGGGACCAGACACGCGCTTACTCATATAGATACCTGTCAAACACCCAGTGTCCGTCGGTCCAGTAGGGCTCGCCGAACTCGTAGCGGAGCATGGTGGCCGTGCGGAACAGCGACTCGCGGTCCTGCCGCCGCCCGCGCCAGCTGTAACGGGACCAGACACGCGCTTACTCATATAGATACCTGTCAAAAACCCAGTGTCCGTCGGTCCAGTAGGGCTCGCCGAACTCGTAGCGGAGCATGGTGGCCGTGCGGAACAGCGACTCGCGGTCCTGCCGCCGCCCGCGCCAGCTGTAACGGGACCAGACACGCGCTTACTCATATAGATACCTGTCAAACACCCAGTGTCCGTCGGTCCAGTAGGGCTCGCCGAACTCGTAGCGGAGCATGGTGGCCGTGCGGAACAGCGACTCGCGGTCCTGCCGCCGCCCGCGCCAGCTGTAACGGGACCAGACACGCGCTTACTCATATAGATACCTGTCAAACACCCAGTGTCCGTCGGTCCAGTAGGGCTCGCCGAACTCGTAGCGGAGTGTGGTGGTCGTGCGGAACAGCGACTCGCGGTCCTGCCGCCGCCCGCGCCAGCTGTAACGGGACCAGACACGCGCTTACTCATATAGATACCTGTCAAACACCCAGTGTCCGTCGGTCCAGTAGGGCTCGCCGAACTCGTAGCGGAGCATGGTGGCCGTGCGGAACAGCGACTCGCGGTCCTGCCGCCGCCCGCGCCAGCTGTAACGGGACCAGACACGCGCTTACTCATATAGATACCTGTCAAACACCCAGTGTCCGTCGGTCCAGTAGGGCTCGCCGAACTCGTAGCGGAGTGTGGTGGTCGTGCGGAACAGCGACTCGCGGTCCTGCCGCCGCCCGCGCCAGCTGTAACGGGACCAGACACGCGCTTACTCATATAGATACCTGTCAAACACCCAGTGTCCGTCGGTCCAGTAGGGCTCGCCGAACTCGTAGCGGAGTGTGGTGGTCGTGCGGAACAGCGACTCGCGGTCCTGCCGCCGCCAGCTGCAACAGGACGAGACACGCGTACGCTGATGATCTTGTTCAGGATATTGGAACAAACTTAAAACGTGTGCAAGTTCTTCTTGAAATGGGTGAAAATCACGACGTCACATAGACACACAGACACATAGGTACAAGTGAAGCTAATAAAATGCAAACTCCATCCAATATTATAGCTAGCTTTGTATATTTTTTCCAAATGTTAAAAATACTGAAATAAATAATTTAGAAATGTTGTAGTAAAGAAACGCCAACAGCTGAGTAATGCAATCATCCAGGTTGACGGGCGGCTCTACGTTAACTTTTTATTTTTAATTCACAATCATTGGTAAGCCCTTGGCATCATCAATCAATTTAGAATAATTTAAGTGCATTTTAACTTTTTACGTGCTATTTCCATAGGAAAAATTATTATTTTGCATTGTTCTTATAAGAAACATAATATTAAATGGTTATTTCAACATAACATAGTTCCTTGGTGCTTTATAGTAATTTTTTTTAACAAAAAATAAAGTCTTTGTAAAAAAGGTAATTTTAAGACATCTTAGTATATAAATGACAAAAATGTTTGGATAAGTATTGTTTCTTCTATCAACGCAAAACATTTTTTATGGTCATAAAATGATGACCATGTAATACAATGCAAGAATTGACGTGGAAGCGAAAAGACATGACAAGTCTAGTATATTTTTATACGTATATTTTTAATCTTACCATTAAAATGAGTGGTGCGATAGTCATACATCGCGAGCCGAGTATTTCCTTTCCCTCTAATATCTCTCGCGGTATGCTCGTGACCGGATGCTGTCCGTATAGACTGGCCTACTCTTGTCAAACGCATTAATGGCATATTAAAAAACTTAACCACTCCGGCATGCCAACAAAAATGAATCCCATCTCAAAAATGCCCAACGCGCCTAAAGAAGTTTTCACTTCAAAAAAATCATCATCATCATCGTATCAGCTGAAAGACGTGCACTGCTGGATAAAGGACTCCCCAAGTCCTGCGCTGCCCGCATCCAGCCTTCACCAGGTCATCGGTCTACCGCGTGGGAGGCCTGCTACGCTACGTCTTCCGGTGCGCGGTCGCCACTTGAGAACTTTTCTGCCTCAGAGGAAGTCCATTCTACGAGCTATGGGCTGCGGATGACGCTCAGTGAACTGGAGGAGGCGTGAGATGGTGCGTCGGCTGGTAACCTGCGCGCCACGGAACTAGCTCTCGCTCGACGCGTTGCTCTGTATTATGCACAGCTGGTGACTTTCGGGTACATTATTGAGTTTATTATCAGGCTTTAAAAAGCAAGATAATACTAAATTTAAAGGGTTTTTTGGAAGGTTAAGGTGCCGGGTTGGACGAGATCTAATGAGTAGGTATTTCAAAGAAAACCGAGGATAGATGATTGAAGGTGGTTTTTACTTCTACTTCAAAATTATATGGCTTAAATGAGGAGGCCCTTCAAGGGATAATAATTTATAATCAGGATTGATAGTGTAGATACTTTACTGCCAAGGCAGGAAATGTAGCAATTTACGGCCAAGATAATATTGGTAATTCCGAAGTGATTCTAAAAGGACGAGGTGTTCTGCTATTTCGGTTTTCGGCAGAGACTTGTACATTTCTCCAATATGCGATATTCGTTGCGTACCTAAAAGAGTTGATTGGTGTATTTTTATTAACAATGAAGCAATTCTCAATCAAGTGGGAGAAAAGGATATCCTGTTTCATTTCCTATAATAAACTACACTTACAAAATTATTACTAAAAAGAATAGGAAACTAACTTTACACTTAGATGCCAAAGGCCTTATTCTGCGATGTGAAACTGGGGCTTGCCTCTAGCCATATCATACTCGTAACATCCACTTAAATCAAAAAATTTAAATGAAATACTTATTGTACCTCGCACAAGTTTTCCTAGGCAAGGGTATATATTAGCTAGTTCGCATAGCTCAAAAACCAATAATAAGTCAGCTGACAGAGCATATATTTTACGAAGTGAAAAAAGATAGCTCTATAGCCTTGTTCATATCGTACAAACGTGTTTCATTCCATGGTACCTGAGACGTTACGTAGACACGTCATAGTATTTAAGACGAATGGAGCCTATTACCAATTTCAATTCGAAATCTGAATTCAATAAAATATTTTTGATGTGTAACATCTTTGCTCTCGCTTTCCTGCAATTTGTGGGAGTGATTTCGTGAAATGGGACGGAAATGTGTCCCATGGGACGGAAATGTGTAACAGGAAGTCGCGTTTTTTCAGGCTTTAAAAGCGCGGAAAAGGCAAAGGTATCTATGACCATACAGCCTAGTCTTTCGTATCTTTGCCGTCCTTTTTTCAGGCTTTAAAAGCGCGGAAAAGGCAAAGGTATCTATGACCATACAGCCTAGTCTTTCGTATCTTTGCCGTCCTTTTTTCAGGCTTTAAAAGCGCGGAAAAGGCAAAGGTATCTATGACCATACAGCCTAGTCTGCCGTATCTTTGCCGTCCTTTTATAAAGTATTTTGTCACATGTTACACATCATATGCGAGTACTGTGGGTCTCGCTCGAATTTTTTTTGTTTCCATTATCAACTTGATGTATTTAAGTTGTACTCAAACTGTAAAGTATGCTCAGCTCAGACTCAAGTAATGTTTTGTGATACGTACTTCAGTATATTTGGCCATCTTGAGATGTTGAACATGGATAAAAGTTGTAACAGGTAACCTTCATTATTTTTAGCTGAAAAAGAAAGTAAACGTGGTTATAGTGCCATCCTACTCACCCACATAAGATTATTTACCAATAAATAAGTATAGCGCCATCTTACTCACTTACACAGGCCTTACTTACCCGTATGTACCTACGTGGTTATAGCTCCATCTTACTCACTCGCACAGGCCTTACTTACCCGTATGTACCTACGTGGTTATAGCTCCATCTTACTCACTCGCACAGGCCTTACTCATCATCATATCAGCCGAAAATCGTCCACCGCTGGACAAAGGCCTCCCCAAAGGATTTCCATGACGACCGGTCCTGCGCTGCCCGCATCCATCGGCTTCCCGCGATCTTCACCAGGTCGACGGTCCACCGCGTGGGAGCCTACCTACGCTACGTTTTCCGATGCGTGGTCGTCACTTGAGAACTTTACTGCCTTCTATGAGATATGTGCCCTGCCTACTGCCACTTCAGTTTAGCGATTCTGTGAGCTATGTTGGCTACTTTGGTCGTAGAGGCTGACGTCCGGGATATCTTCCGTATAGTGTCGGGTTAGTCTGGTCTTGGGTTTTTAACCAGATCGCTGACAGGCAAACGTGTGGTCTTGTACAATTGTCAGTAGAACTTCTCAACTTCTTCAAGCAACTCATTCTTAGACGATATGATCCTGCCATCCTCAGTGTTCAGCTTGGTCAGTTGGCTTTGTCCAACAGACAGATCTCTCGCAAACACTTTTGAGCTTTTCCGTGGATCGTGTTAAAAGCTAAGTTTAAATTTAAACTAGTAGGTCATTCGAAAGCTTTTTCGAAACAGTTGAGATTCATTCTATTCGTGACCGCGAGCCAGGACAGAGGTCCCTTTTTCGTTGTGATATCCTTATCAAGAGTACAATATAGCTAGATCAGGTAATCGCATTCTAATAATATATATATATTCTTTATTGCACACAAATATTTATTTATAATCAGTCAGCCGGCAAAGCCTTTTTTCTCAAAGTGAATAAAGATTGCTTTACCTGTTTTTTCACAACTTACATTTGCATTTTCAATCATATCACTTAGCTTACTCCCCCTGACGACTCGTTGGTGCGTCATAGTACCTACGTGGTAATAGCTGTGACACGACGGATATACGGTAAATAAGTAAGTAGGGCGTGGGTTTAGAAATTCCGTTCGTGGACACGTAATAGTATTTAATGATGAAAAATAAGACCCAAAATGGGTCTTAAATAAGAGAGAATTAGTTTAAGAATTAATTATATTTTATTTTAAGATATGATGGTGAGGATAGGATGAATAGAATTTTTGGTTTTTAAAATCAAATGTCAGCTCATGCGTGTTAGCTATGTTTTGTAAATTTTAACTTTTCTGCAATTTTACTGCCTTCTATGAGATATGTGCCCTGCCTACTGCCACTTCAGTTTAGCGATTTGATTTTAAAAACCAAAAATTTTAGCAAAACAAGAGGTGACGTAATCGCGTCATCACGCGATTACCTCACTTGTTTACAAATCCCCCCTACAACGTAAGCTAGAAATACCTAATTAGCTCGATTATCCTACATGCGTAAAAGAATAAATAGATGGAATGAAAAAAGATCGAATGAAAGAAGAACGAATAACAGCGTACCGCGATACATAGCTCCATCTTACTCACTCAAACGGGCCTTACTTACCCGTACGCACCTCGGTGGTTATAGCGACGTCTTAAGTGATTACTACAGCTTCAGCTACTCACCAACAGATGACTTCATTGCACTGAAATAAATTAGATTAAGTTGCAAAACCTACTAAAGAAATTAAATTATTACAGTTTTGAATATAAATTCTATGCCATAAAAATATGAGCAGTGAAAAAATGAAAATGGGAAGTCAAATATCGGTAAACTAGCAATTTAAAAATACTTAGGCGTACTGTGGCGTGGTGTGGCACCTGCTGGGCCTCCACTCCTCAAGCATGCTAACCAATATCTCCTTTTTAATCATGATTGTTAAAAAACCCACTTAACGGCTCTTATCTGTTCTTATTTTATTGACAGTTGTGCAATGCGACCCGGTCTATACAGAGTGTCGGGTGTCGGGTGACATCGATGAGCAACCCCGTTTGCTATCCAAAGGACCCCTATGTGTGTTCCGCGAAAATCGATAATTACCGAGAAAATCGACTTTTTATTTTAAAAAAAGCTGTCTCTCCTAAAATTACTACAGATAATTTTCGAAAAACCCATAGCAGAATACATAACTCCTCACCGACTTACAGAAGAGGTATAAGCAGAGGTAAAAAAAAGTAAATATTGTCCGCTCCTTTTGACTTTTGGGTACTGCTTTTATTTGAAAAGAGATTTTAGGCTCTAAAAACCTCAAATGCTCAATCAAAGCAAATTTTTTTCTTATCTGTGGTTATCCTTCATTCAGTTTTTACCACCAAAAGTTTGGGTACAGTTTGGCACGTCTTAACTTGTAAAAAAGAGTGTTTGCTGCGTTTCTTAATCGAACACACTGGCCGAGTCTGTACGCAACCTTTGGGTTTAAAGGCTAATTTGAATTTGTACTTAGGAACGTCCTGCGCAGGCGTGAGATGACAGTTGAGCCGTCGTCGTCGTAAGCAACTACAGCAGCGTTCAGACTTTTGCTTGTTCAGCCTAACTAACAATTGTGTTGTAAGTTATTATGTGCCTATAGTGTTTTATAAATTAACATCAATAAACCTTAAAATATTACATCGTAAATATTTCGTGCTTAGTATTGATTTAAGCGACCCAAATTGGTCCAGAAACTCAAGTTTTACCCAACATTAACAACCGAAATACGCGCTAATTCATGACATAGCAGGACCAGCTCCATATCCAAGATCATCGCCGCAAAGTCGCCTGTCTATCAGTCGTCTATCGAACTCATTTCGGAGAGTGTGCGCAAGTACTTCATGAGCTCATTCCTCCTGCTCCATTCCACCGTTAGCCAACGAGACGCAGGGAGTGGTTGCACCCCTTTGTTGCTGATGTTTCACCTTTTCGCACAAAGCGTTATTTATAATGCGTACAGCAAGGGAGTGGAACTCCTTGCCTGTGTCAGTGTTTCCCGATACCTATAATATTATGTAGATCTTCAAGCCAAGAGTCAATAGGCATTATTTGAGTTTGCGTGTAAAATCTTCGACTGCATCATCACTTCCCATCAGATGAGTTGCAGTCAAACGCACTGAAATGTAAAGAAAACCAATGGGGCCTGTGAAAACAACTATCATGCTTTAACTGGCTGCGACAGCACTAGTTCCTTTTCCGGCCATTTAAAAAAATTAACTTGCAAAGTGTACAATATAGGTCCTGAACTTGAAGACGACATCAGGATAAACGCTGAAAAGTTTGTAATTGCTATTTACAGTGGAAATAATTCAGTGCTAAAAAGTCAAATTCAATTACAAAATTATTTATTTGCATAAAAATATGGTAACAAAAAAGTGCGTGTGTCAGCTCCGACGCACGACTGGAGTTTACTACTTAAGTACAATTGTCTAAACAGGCACAAAACAGGGATTTGGGCTCCCATGATCGCAGCTATAAATGATCCATCTGGTGTTTGGCAGCGACTAACCTCATATGCTTTGGATGCGGTTATACGAGCATATCTTAGGTCATACCATAAAGGGCTCTTACATTGGTTTCGAGTTGACTCTTCAATTAAATCAAGAGCATTTTTGTTAAGTTTCTCTTGTAATGTTTCTAGTAATTTGTTGACATCATTCTTTATATCATCACTCGCTTGGATAAGGAAATGATGAAGTGAAAACTGTCGAACATCACTGTGTTTAAAGTCGTTCTGATACTTGGCCAGTTAACAATTCATAATTTTCTTATTTTTTGCGTCTTGAAGAAACTCGTGGAAACGGTCTGTGCTGGTTTCATGATGTGGAGCTGTTTTTTGAAGTGAAAACTTCTTTAGCGGCGTTGTGCACTTTTTTTGTAATGGGTAAAAATGTTAAACTCGCGTCAGGACACGTGACCTGATCGAAAATTCGTAAGACGGATGAAGTAGTGAAAACTTCTTTAGCGGCGTTGTGCACTTGTTTTGTAACGGGTAAAAAATGTTAAACTCGCGTCAGGACACGTGACCTGATCGAAAATTCGTAAGACGGATGGAGTTGATTTTTTGTTGATTTTTCTGAGATATAAACTTTTTAATGTAATATAAATTGTCATGTTTGTGTACGATAGCGCAATAAATAAAAATTGTATTCTACCACATAAATGATAGTACTTTTATGCTGATAATCAAAGCAATTCGTGCAAAATTATTCCCTAACCATTCCAAAATATCAAAAATGCAACCCGTCGTTTTTTTTTGCAAATTTGATCTACTGTGACGTACCTAGGCTGTTTGATAAGTACCCGTTTACTAAATATATTAATATCACTGGCCGAAAATAAGTATACCACCTTTTTAAGCCATTTTTCAGAGGCGGGAAAAAGAAAAAAAAATTGCATTCTTTTGTTTTTTTTTCTCATTTGACAGCGATTTGGTGAAAGCGTGAACTTAAAATTGTTAAAATGGAGAAAGAACAGTATCGGTCTGTAATTAGATTCTTGTTTTTGGAAGGAAAAACATGTGATGAAATAAAAGTAAGAATGCAAGCGGTTTACCATGAATGTGCTCCTTCTATGACAACCGTCAGATATTGGTATAACGTGTTTAAGCGGGGGAGAACAACCGTCTTCGATGAGGATCGCCTAGGCCGGCCAATTGAGGTGACTACAGACGATATGGTTAAGAAAATTGAAAATATCGTTTTAGCCGACCGCCGAATTAAACTTCGAGAAATCGTTGATGGTGTAAACATTTCAATCGAGAGGGTACAACACATATTATAAGAAAAATTGGGCATGAAGAAAGTATCGACGAGGTGGGTGCCGCGTTTACTCACGGAGGAGCAAAAACGGAACCGACTGACTACTTCGGAGCAGTGTTTGGCCGTGTTCAAACGTAACCCGAAGGAGTTTCTGCGTCGTTTCGTAACCGTGGACGAAACGTGGGTTCACCACTACACCCCAGAAATGAAAGAGCAGTCGAAGCAGTGGATTTTACCGGGGGAACCTGCTTCAAAGAAAGCAAAAACCGTCCCATCGGCTGGAAAAGTCATGGCGACTGTTTTTTGGGATACGCAGGGTATTATACATATTGAATACTTTGAAAAGGGGAAAACGATAACAGGGCAGTGCTATGCTAATTTATTGGATGAATTTGACGCCGTCTTAAAGGACAAACGACCCCATTTAAAAAAGAAAAAAGTACTGTTTCATCACGACAACGCCCCGGCTCATTCGTCCAGAGTTGTGACGGCTAAATTAGCACAGTTACGCTACGAACTATTGCCTCACCCCCCGTATTCTCCAGATTTGGCCCCATGCGATTTATTTTTGTTTCCCAACCTAAAAAATGGCTCGGTGCTAAGCGATTTGGATCAAATGACGAAGTCATTGCCGCCACAGAGGCATATTTTAATGACTTTCCAAAATCATACTTTTTGGATGGTTAATTGAAGCTTGAGTATAGGTGGAACAAGTGTATAGAGTTAAAAGGTGACTACGTAGAAAAATAAATGCATATATACAAAAAAAAATGGATTTTTTTGCCATAAACGGGTACTTATCAAACAGCCCTCGTATTTCATAGTAGTCCCTACTCTCGAGAGGATGAGTTTTTTCCAGAAACATTCAACCTCGGTGCAGGAAGGTTCTTCACTGCGACGATGGGTCCCCCAGATATCTATTTTGGAAGCAATCGGTCCAGTAACTAAATAGTTCAAAATGGCGGCCACTTTTTTCAATACTGACAACGGATTCGTGACAAGGGACCTCAGGGAGCCCCAGATATCGATTTTGGAAGCAATCGGTCCAGTAACTAAAAAGTTCAAAACGGCGGCCACTTTTTTCACTTCCCACAACGGATTAGTGATAAGGGACCTCAGGGATATCGATTTCGGAAGCAATCGGTCCAATAACTAAAAAGTTCAAAATGGCGGCCACTTTTTTCACTTCCAACAACGGATTAGTAATAGGGACCTCAACTCCTAGATATCGATTTTGGAAGCAATCGGTCCAGTAACTAAATAGTTCAAAATGGCGGCCACTTTTTTCAATACTGACAACGGATTCGTAATAAGGGACTTCAGGGACCCTCAGACATCGATTTTGGAAACAATCGGTCCAGTAACCAAAAAGTTCAAAATGGCGGCCACTTTTTTCACTTCCCACAACGGATTAGTGATAAGGGACCTCAGGGACCCTCAGATATCGATTTTGGAAGCAATCGGTCCAGTAACTAAAAAGTTCAAAATGGCGGCCACTTTTTTCAATTCGGGCAACGGATTCATGATAAGGGACCTTAGGGGACCTCCGATATCGATTTTGGAAGCAATCGGTCCAGTAACTAAAAAGTTCAAAATGGCGGCCACTTTTTTCACATCCGACAACGGATTAGTGATAAGGGACCTCAGGGACTCCCAGATATCGATTTTGGAAGCAATCGGTCCAGTAACTAAAAAGTTCAAAATGGCGGCCACTTTTTTCACATCCGACAACGGCGGATTAGTGATAAGGGACCTCAGGGACTCCCAGATATCGATTTTGGAAGCAATCTGTCCAGTAACTAAATAGTTCCAAATGGCGGCCACTTTTTTCAATACTGACAACGGATTCGTGATAAGGGACCTCAGGGACCCTCAGATATCGATTTTGGAAGCAATCGGTCCAGTAACCAAAAAGTACAAAATGGCGGCCACTTTTTTCACTTCCGACAACGGATTAGTAATAAGGGACCACAGGGACCTCCGATATCGATTTTGGAAGCAATCGGTCCAGTAACTAAAAAGTTCAAAATGGCGGCCACTTTTTTCACATCCGACAACGGATTAGTGATAAGGGACCTCAGGGACTCCCAGATATCGATTTTGGAAGCAATCGGTCCAGTAACTAAAAAGTTCAAAATGGCGGCCACTTTTTTCACATCCGACAACGGCGGATTAGTGATAAGGGACCTCAGGGACTCCCAGATATCGATTTTGGAAGCAATCTGTCCAGTAACTAAATAGTTCCAAATGGCGGCCACTTTTTTCAATACTGACAACGGATTCGTGATAAGGGACCTCAGGGACCCTCAGATATCGATTTTGGAAGCAATCGGTCCAGTAACCAAAAAGTTCAAAATGGCGGCCACTTTTTTCACTTCCGACAACGGATTAGTAATAAGGGACCACAGGGACCCCTAGATATCGATTTTGGAAGCAATCGGTCCAGTAACTAAAAAGTTCAAAATGGCGGCCACTTTTTTCACTTCCGACAACGGATTAGTGATAAGGGACCTCCTCAGGGA
Source organism: Coleophora flavipennella (assembly GCA_947284805.1). Taxonomy (NCBI): domain Eukaryota; kingdom Metazoa; phylum Arthropoda; class Insecta; order Lepidoptera; family Coleophoridae; genus Coleophora; species Coleophora flavipennella. The sequence continues at coordinate 55,121,533 of OX369308.1, forward strand.
CCCTCAGATATCGATTTTGGAAGCAATCGATCCAGTAATAAATAAAAACTATTTAAATATTTTTTGATGTGTAACATCTTTGCTCTCGCTTTGGAGTGATGTCGTGAAATGGGAAGGAAATGTGTCCCATTTTAACAGGAAGTCGCGTTTTTTCAGGCTTTAAAAGCGCGGAAAAGGCAAAGGTATCTATGACCATACAGCCTAGTCTGCCGTATCTTTGCCGTCTTTTTTTCAGGCTTCAAAAGCGCGGAAAAGGCATAGGTCTCTATGACCATACAGCCTAGTCTGCCGTATCTTTGCCGTCCTTTTATAAAGTATTTTGTCACATGTTACACATCATATGCGAGTACTGTAGGTCTCGCTCGAATTTTTTTTTGTCTCATATTTGGAAACTCACTACGAAGCGCATGCGGTTCTTTTTTCAAATTTGGCGCGAAAACAAGTAACACATACATACAATATAATACACTGTGGTCGGGGGTAGGTAAAATTTTTCGTTTAACGCACTTTGGGTATCATCGCGTGACATCGTAGTTTGATTTTACTCCCATATATTTCATACCCCGGCCTTATATATGAAAATCGATTCTTAAGGAGTAAACTCCAAAAATGTATAGTACAGCTCCTCATATTTTAACGAAAAAAGACGTGTGGCACTCGGGGACTGCCGCGGTAAAGCTATTGCATAGCATTTATTATCAACTTATGCAACTGTAATTATTTATTTATTTTTTATTTATGCAGTATTTACCAGTACCATATAGTCCTTGGAGCACGGGATATTTATGCAATAAATTAACACTAAGAAAGTTAATCATGTCATCATCATCCGTCATACGTCATCCATCATCCGTCATTCGTCATCCGTCATTCGTCATCCGTCATCGTCATCCGTCATTCATCATCCGTCATTGTCATCGTCATCGTCATCATTATCATCATCATGATGGATAGATAAATGGCACTGTAAGTTTTTTAGAACTCAATTTTTTTTTGGGGTGTTAGGTTTTATTTTCGTTACAAAATATCTTGGTTCGGTCCTCTCAAAGCCCGCGATAAAAGCTATACAATAGCTTAAAATGAAAACCTGGCATGCAAAAATTTTTCATTTTTTTTTAAATAGCACTGTAGTCACTAAAAATAAAACAATAAGAATAGAATATCAATATCATAGCATTATCAATATCAACATTATGCAAAATGTCAGATAAAAAGTGTCCAATTAATTAATAACATTCACATTTTCGTACCTTAGTAACTAGAGTTTATGTCATGTCACACTGTCGTCTGGCTGCCGAACGGCAAGATGCAGCTGCGTAAGTTCCAAACAAACTTGCATGCAGGGTGCGTGTCTTCGACAGGAAACTCAATTAACTCTGGCTGTATGAATGACTCTTGAAATTATTAACATCTTATAAACTTTATTATTTTCATCTGTTTGATTACAATCTGTTTAAGTTTAAATCTGGTAATCTTTTTCTTTCGTATCTGGTTATCTTTCGTATTGTTTGTACGTACTAAATCTGAATATAGAGCATTAACAACATGGGGTAATTTTCTTTGCATACCGAGAGACTGATATTGAAAATTATTAATTGCTCCACAATACCAGGAATTATTATTATTGTTTCTCATTGTATCGCTATGTAGCTTACCACATTGTATGTATTCCTGACGAATTCTTTTATACTTATATGAGTTGCTTGCAGAACATTATTAACATTATTATTATTATTTTCTGAAATTTACAAAAAAAAATTGGACAGGCATTCCCAAAAGTTTAATATATTTTTGGCAGATATTTAAAGCTATGATATTTAGAATAAAAAATGACTAACCTTTTTGATTGACTATCAAAGAGCTTTCATATGATATGTACAACATAGCATATAACTCAGTAATTTTGAGTAAACATCATAAAAAAATTCGTTCGTCCGTCATGTTTATGACGTCCACAACTGCGAATTAGTACAACACGCAATCCCGAATTCAGGAGATTGAAACCTATCCATTTACACATTTGCTGTCCATTTCCAGAGGTGTCTAACGAAAAAAAATATCAAAAATCTATAGACTATTAGTAATTTTCGTAGACAGCTTTTTTTGCAAAAAATTTACTTACTCGGAAACTATTAATTTTCGCGGAATAGGGGTGCTTTGGGTCGCCCATGAGATGGGTCATCGATGATTTTCGATTAATGCGTAAGGAACCCGACACTTTGTATAATTAACATTATGGTCTATGTGTATGCTAAGCTGCTACCTACTTTAAAAATTATGTAATATTTCATCTGTACTTGATCATATTAGCCGGAAGACGTCCACTACTGGACAAAGGCTGTGCTCAAAGATTTCCACGACAACTGGTCCTGCGCTGCCCACATCCAGTGGCTTCCAGCGACCTGCACCAGGTCGTGGGTCCACTGAGAAGAAGGCCTGCCTACGCTACATCTTCTGGTTCGCGGTTGCTAAGCGAAAACTTTACTGCCCCAACGGCCATCTATCCTACAAGGTATGTGCCCCAGCACTGCCTCTTAATATAAGTGATTCTGTGAGTCATGTCAGTTACCTTGGTTCTCCTACGGATCTCTTCATATTTGACTGGATCACGTAAGGAAACACCGAGCATAGCTCGCTACACCTCTACTTATCACTGAGTAAACGTTTATTCTATTACATTCTATTCTGCTCTGTTCTGCTGCACTCTATTCCATTGTATTCTACTCTGTTCCATTCTACTCTCCTTATCTCTCCTCTTCTTTTCTTTTCTCTCCTCTCCTTAACTTTACTCTAACCTATTCTATTCTACTTACCTTGTTGAAGCTCTGAGATCGCGCCAGACACTGGTGCCGCCGCCCGCATCGTCCATCGCACCCGCTGTCAGTGCGCATACTGAAATCGAAGGTAGTCAGTGAGCGCTTGCTCCTCGGCACTCGGCAGTATCAAAGCACACAGTGCGGCGGCGCAAAGACTGATGTCGAGGTGTAAATCCGCAGAACAAGAGGTCTGTTTGGCAAACTCTCAAACTTTTGGCCTTCGATATATGTCTCGCGCCGCACTTAGATTAGATTTTTTCACTACGGTATCGAATCTGTCAGCTGCGAGACATGACTAATGGAATAATTCACTAACATTCACAGATCAAAAATGTGTCTTTGGAAAATTTTGGGTTGCACAGGGCGAAATATTATTGAAGTGAAAACTTCTTTAGCGGCGTTGTGCACTTTTTTTGTAATGAGTAAAAAATGTTAAACTCGCGTCAGGACACGTGACCTGACCAAAAATTCGTAAGACGGATGGAGTAGTGAAAACTTCTTTAGCGGCGTTGTGCACTTGTTTTGTAATGGGTAAAAAATGACAGGACACGTGACCTGATCGAAAGTTCGTAAGACGGATGGAGTTGATTTTTTGTTGATTTTTCTGAGATATAAACTTTTTATTGTAATATAAATTGTCATGTTTGTGTACGATAGCGCAATAAATAAATATTGTATTCTGCCACATAAATGATAGTACTTTTATACTGATAATCAAAGCAATTCGAGCAAAATTATTCCCTAACCATTCCAAAATATCAAAAATTCACAACGTTAATATTCAAGTTCTCACTTCTGCCGGCACTCCCGGAGTGCAACCCGTCGTTTTTTATTTTTATCGTTAGTTATATTTGGAACTCTCGTAATAACTTCACTTTCAGTAGTTTTATCATTTCTACTTTGTAAAGTACAATCTTCATTTTATTATTATTATCAATAATGTGTTGTCCATTTCTTCGGTACATGATTCCTTGATTTTCAATAACTATATAGATCTAAGAAATTCAGATTTGGTTTGATATTTTACATAGTGTCCATCCAATTCCTATTTACACTCTTTTTCTTGAACATCACATTGGAGCACACTCTTTTAAAATTCGAGCATCTCCGTTAAAGTACTTTCTGATTTATTTATGACGGATATTATCCAATTTTTTATCTCGTTTATTATTATTTTTGTTGAACACATGATTTAGACACTGGACATTTCGAATTCAAAGCTGGAGAAAGACTACCTTATTTAGGCTGGTTTCTTAATTTTAAAAGTTCTGTATTGGGGCCTGTGCCATCATGCAAACATTTCTTCAGCAAAGATTTGACAACTTTTACACTTGAATCTGCAAGTCCGTTCAACCTAAGATACATTAGAGAAGAAGTTTTGTGAATAAACCCATAATCATTAACAAATTGCTTAAATGAGAGAATTGAGGACCATTGTTAGTAGTCGTTCCAAAGGAATTCCATATCTTACAAATATAGCTTCAACTGATGAACTACTGCATTAAAGTTGAATTTATTGTAACTCAACACTTTCTATTAACTTACTATAGTAGTCTATTATACTAATAATTAATATTCCTTATTAAAATCAAATAAATCTGTACCAAGCTTTATCCGAGGCAAATAAGGAATTTCATGGAACTGTAAAGGCTCTTTGGATTTATTGACCCTATAGGTATGTACCAATAACATGAGAATTTAAACACATTTCTTTTATCTGGGAGTAAACATTAGGTCAAGACATAACACTTTTTGCTTTCTTTTTACACCATTTATAAATTAACTGAAGCATCATTTTTTTTATTAAGAACAAGGTATATGAATGGTATGTGAATTAAATTATTATTTTTTTGTCATATCATGTTCGGTAACAAAAGAAAGGTCTTGATAAGCACATTCAAAATATGTAAAGTACATATTACGGATGCAAATAATTCTAAGTTCTTAGCAAATCGTCTCACAAGCGATATTATGAATTTACAGGTGAATTACGCAGATCGGTAATGTCTATAATTTATTGTTATCGAGAATGTTTTGCTAATTAGTATTTTGCTACCGTTTTAGATATAAGGTTAGGATTCCGCAGCGAGCATTCTAGTAATTCATTCACAACTTCTTTGAAGAATGTTTTACTTCGTAAGTAGCTGTTAAAAGCAGAGCAGGGACGTAAAATATATCCAAATGTATTTTTGTATCAATTATTACTAAGAATCCACTTACATACATAACTAAAAGTAATTGGCCCAGCCCTGAGTACCTGCGCAACAGTAAGCTATGAAGTCTCTCACGAAGCGGAAGACGACTTACTATTCTTTCCTTTTACTATGATGTCACATGTTGAATCAATCACATGCCCTACTGCTATAGACTACGACGAATTAGCATCAGCACAGGGAAACGACGATCAAATTACGCTACTTTAGGACGGCTGCTGTGTTGGGAGCGCGAGCGTGGAGCTAAAACAACTCAACTTACCACAGACTGACAAAGGTATTCATTGTGATGTACGAGTATGTACAAACAATATTAGACCATATATTCTCGAAAAATTCAAAAAAAATGTTTTTTGATTCAGTCACCCAGGTACCAGAATATGTCTAAAAATTATATCTGTAAGTAGCAGATTCTTTTGGCCCAAAACGATTAAGGATGTACGATGATGGGCTAAGGCGAGTAACAGTTGCCAAAAGAGTATCTAAGGTAAATAGTCACACAAAGTCAGGTTTAGGGCATATTACACACAGCGAGAGATTCAAACACATACATGTGGATATAGTCGGCCCCACGTCGGCCCACTACAAACTACGCAGCATGGTAACAGGTATTTAATTACAATAATTGACATATTTACACATTGGCCAGAGGCGATACCTACGAGCGACATTACTGAAGAAACTGTAGCCAGAGCCATCTACGACAACTGGATTTGTAGATTCGGTTGCCCAGACAAGTTTACGAGCGACCAAGGCAGACAGTTCAAAAGCGAACTTTTCAACAGTCTACTTCGACTTCTAGGAGTACGGCGCATTAGACCTACACTCTACCATCCTCAGAGCAACGGTAATATAGAAATATGGCGCAGATCCCTTAAAACGGTTCTCTTTAGCAGGTTAACTGATAATACGCAATGGGACGAGGAATTATCTACCGGACTGCTCGGACTACGCGCGGCCCCCACGTGTGACCCCGGTCTTAGCAAAACCGAGTTAGTTTTTGGTCAGTCACTACGCTTACGCTTACCGGGAGACTTTTACAGAAATACAAGTCACTCGTCGGTTGATCAGTTTACATTCGTAGAGAAATTACGCGATGCTGTTCACAGCCTGCATCTCAAGTCACGCGCTGAGATCTATTGTAGAAAAATATTTGTATATAAAGACCTCAAAACCTGTTTTTACAAGAATCGATTCGGTCAAATAACCTTTAACCCCTACGGACGAAAAAAGTTGGCAGAAGTGTAAAGGCGAAGATCACGCAAGACCTCCTTTCAATAGCGGAGCAAGGGCGCAACACCACCGACACTACCGGCACCACCGGCACCGGTGCAAGCGCTCCAACGAACAGAAGATCCGACGCTCAACAAACCGGTCAGCGCTACTTCATCTCACTCTACGTTCAAAATATGTGGCATGCCTAAGTGTCTCTTAATTTAATAGGGTACGTATCTATTTATAATATTGGTGACTTTTCATAACAATATGTCATGCACCTAATATATTGTAAACCAGTGAAATCTGATTGCTTTGTAATATATAAAAAAAGAACCTAATATTCTAAAGTGTGAAAAAACTGTAATTTTTAACTTACACTAACCTATTCGGTCTTCTGTATAATCTGCCGCAGCGTATGTATGTGGTCTATGGTACTAAATCCTTTTCGGAAACCGGCTTGTTCGGGAGGCTGGAAATCGTCAAACCTGCGTACGAGACGATTCGTAATGACTCTCGAAAACAGCTTGTAGACATGGCTCAGAAGTGAGATGGGTCTGTAGTTCTTCAGCAGGTTGTTGTCGCCCTTTTTGAAGAAAAGCACGACCACACTTCTGTGCCATGCCTTAGGCGTTTGTCCCTCGAGTATAACGGAATTAAATAACTTCTGAAGAGCTTTTAGTACCGGTGATCCACATGCTTTCAGAAGTTCAGCCGTAATTCCATCATCACCCGGTGCCTTGTTGTTCTTGAGCTGTTTGAGAGCCATTATAATCTCGTACAGGCTGACGTCCGGGATATCTTCGGTATAGTGTCGGGTTAGTCTGGCTCTTGGGTCTTCAGCCAGATCGCTGACAGGCAAACGTGTGGTCTTGTACAATTGTCCATAGAACTTTTCAACTTCTTCCAGCAACTCAGTCTTAGACGATATGGTCCTGCCATCCTCAGTCTTCAGCTTGGTCAGTTGGCTTTGTCCAACAGACAGATCTCTCGCGAACACTTTTAAGCCTTTGTTGTGCTCAATCGCCTCTTTAATACAATTTGTATTATATTGGCGTAAATCGCGAGTTAGGGACTTAGAGATCTGCCTGTTTAGTTGCTGATACTGAGTAGCGTCTTCAGAGGACTGCAAAACCAATCTGCGTCTTTCTTCCATGAGGTTGCTGGTGAAGTCGGAGATTTTGTTGGTTCTGTTTGAACGGCGAGTTTTAAAAATCTTAGACCCGACCGTTTGAACAATTTCCACGAACCTGTCATTATAATCGTCCACATTCTCGCAGTCTCCTAGGCATCGTTTCGAATGAACAAGTTTTAAAAGAATGAACAAGTTTCTCTGAAATTACAGAAAGACAGATACTTAGTTAATTATATCTCATAATTTATTTTTGATGCAGTCAAAGACCCAATTAGGATTAATATGGCCTATTTCTAAATCGTCCGGGAAAACATCTTATCAATACACAAGTTTTGGAAATAAACTAAACGTTCCGCTCTATATATTTTTACTTATTCTTATTAAGTTTACTGGTATCGTGTCGTAGCTTATACTATTTTTTAATTCTTCAATCTTCTAACTGCTGTTTTAAATTCGGAAATTCTTTTTACATCAGCTTTAATCATTGGTCAGAATATTTCTATGACAAACTTACTTTGATTAATAGATTGTGATATCTCAAGAAGCAGTCTTAGATTGTATTTCAATGACACTATAGAAAATTAATGAGATAGCCTTAAATTGTGAAGAACTGGAAGACTTGTTGAAAAAAAATAAGTTCCTGAAGGCCCGTGGAATGACACAGACAATGTTGATTGTGGAGGTATAAATTTTTATAAATCTAATTTTGAGTATTAACCAAATGTCGTGATTTAATTAATGTAAAAGTGTCGGTTCTCCTATGAGCTGAAGTTTAATAGATATATTTACCCCAATCAAAACTGTTTAATATGAGAATTTGTGAGATTCGGCGATTTTAATTTCAAATCATAATTGTTGTAAGAAATCTAAGAATTTGTGATATTGTAAAATATGACTCTCAATAAATGTTAGGATTGTTGACGAAAACCAACTGACTATTTTGTGAGCGTGCACTGAAGCGGATGGCCGAATGTCGTGATTTATTGTTTAAGTTGAAAAATAAAATTTTATATTAGCAACACTGCTCACTATTGTCGGCCGTCGCGCGCTGGTGATTAGCTCAGCTCTGGGTAGGAGTGGGATCTTCCCCACCCCTACCTCTCTCATGGTTTGCTGCTCACGGACAGAGCGGTTGGTATACAGTCTACGAAAGTTTCAATATTTGTGCTTGGATATTGTGAATGAATACAGATTTACACAATTAAAAGTGTACTGAGTTTTTGTTCGTAAAATTGTTTTAATAAGATTGAGAAGCAGATTGTTATTTGTTGACCATTGAGTGATGGCGGTGAGACTTTCACTTATGTCACTTTCTTTTCGTATATGGCAGTACTACTCGCATCGTCAGCAAACAGAATCATAGGTTGTTTTATGGAATTAGGAAAGTCATTAATATAAATGAGAAAAAGATGAGTCTTGGTTCAGATCTAATGTCTCCTCTGTTTTGTTTACCATACCAATTCTACTGATTTGAGTTACTTGTATCCTATCACTATCACATAAATATGAACCATCTCATAGTATCGCAACAGTGTAAGAAGTGGTATCGCTTGAGGGTCCATTTGCTAAAAACTTAAAAACATTTGCATATGTCAATAATTATACATAAAATTTGCTTATAAAGAGCTTTCTTTTAATACCAAACATGATCTGATTATCTAAAAAAAATATTTTTGCGTTCACAATTGTCGAGTTTCCAAAATTATGCGTATGATAGGAGTCCATTGCCATTTTTCCAGCTCATCCGTATTTGCATGACATTGAAAAAATTATACTAAAAAACCAGCCAAGTGCGTGTTGGACTATGCACAAAAAAGGATTCCGTAGTATTTCCAAATAATAAATGCATATTTTAAAAAACTGGCCAATTGCGAGTCGAACTCACGCTACGAGGGTTCCGTACCACACCTCTTTACAGAACTATGACAATGATACCTATTCACATTACAAACAAAACCACATCAATGCGAGCAACCGAAAAATGATTTTTTTTATTCACTTCAGACTCCTTAGCGCGAATACAACTCACTTTTGGCCAGTTTTTATGATTTGTTGATAATTACTATAACCACACGAAGTACAAAAAAAAATTAAAAGACGTGTGGCACTCGGGGACTGCCGCGGTAAAGCTATTGCATAGCATTTTTTATCAACTTATGCAATTATAATTATTTACCATCGCGACCACCATCGCGACCACCATCACGAGCACCATTGCGATCACCATCGCGACCACCATCGCAACCACCATCACCACCACCATCACCATCATCATGATGGATAGATAGATGACACTGTAAGTTTTTTAGAACTCAATATATTTTTTTTTGGGGTGTCTGGTTTTTTTCAGTCCCCTCAAAGCCCGCGATAAAAGCTATACTTACAATAGCTTAAAATACGAGTGTGCTTTAGACCACTCGACTGAAGTAAAACTTCTTTAGCTCCATCAATATATGTTTGAAAGTAAATACTTAGTCTTCAGAAAATAATCAAATCTTTTTTGTCATATGGAGGTATATACAGTTTATGAAAAGAGTTTTATTATTCTCCGAAAATGATCAAATCTTTTTTATCTTATAGGTATGTTTGTTTTAATTGTTTTAACAACCGATATTGTTGCCTTGGCAACCGATATCGTTGGTAAACCAAAACACTTTATACACAAATTTTACAAGTACAGCTATTCACTGTTGTACATAAATACCTATACACCTATATACTTTCTCATAAACAGCTGCTTATGTATTCGTCCGATTTCGGAGCAGCTCGTCTCGATTCGTGCGAGTTTCGTAGAGTCGTACAATACGTCTAATCGCACGCACACAACGCCGTGTCGAAGACTGCCGAACTGAAACGACGTTAGACGATGCACGGCCTTCAAGCCACACCTCCGTGCCCGTCGGAGTGGGGAGCGTGAGGTTTTTTCGTTACGGAATTTCTGGATTCGGTCCCCGCGCTCAAGGCCCGCGATAGAAGCTATGCAATAGCTTAAAAAGGCCCCATTAACTGTGGCTTTTACTCATCAAACTGAACAACTTTTGGTCAAAAAGTTTTTTGAAATGGCAATTGCAAATTTTGTGCATTTTTGTATGGAGCGTCGAATTTTATTTGCGAATTGACTATGGGTTCATTGGGGAAAGTTTTTCAGTACGATGAGTAGAAGCCTTAGTTAACGGGTCCTATACCCATTTTTTACACCCTGTATTCAGGTAAGTACTCAGTCGCGAAGAAAATTTAATGGCGCTTTTTGGATATCAGCTGCCGGCACAATTTAATAAGTACGTGGTTTCACAAATATTCAATTTCAAATTCTCATCAGTAACTTCTATCTTCTTCTTCTTATATTTAGTGATTTTTGACGTGATAACGTCTTATTTATTAATGACACGGGCTGCATTCACTAAAAAGTGTGACGTCATTATTACGTTTAGCCAGTGTGACGTCATTGTCGCATTACGCCAGTGTGACATCATTGTCGCGTCACGCCAGTGTGACGTCATTGAGGCGTTACGTCAGTGTGACGTCATTGTCGCGTTACGCCTGAGCCGAGCGTGCAAGCGAGAGTTGTACTTATACTTGGACTTTTTTTTTTTTTTTTTCAAATCAAATATATTTTATTTAAAAACGTACGATATACATACAAAATTGATACAGTGGTCCCCACACTAGGCTGAGCCTGTATCGTGGGAACCCATTACACATGAACATATAACTGATGCCGATTTAAAACGAACAAAGAGAATAATTTAGAATTTAGAGCATGCAATAAAATCTAGAGTGCAGAATAATTTATGTAGATAACAATGAATCAATAAAGAAAAAAAATAAAATGATTAAGCTAACAAACATAATAATGAAGTAAGTAAATATGTGTGGAAAAAGGTACATGTGTGTCTGGTGTGTGTAAAGTGTAACTGTTCTCGTAGGTGTGTATGTGTGTTGTGGTGTTAATGTTACTATATGAAGAAAATCTTCTGTATCCTGGTAAGTCCACGTATTGAGAAGATTTACTATTAGTTTCTTCGCTTCTGCACATGAGCTAGTTTTGATATCTACTAGACGTACAATTTTATTGTAAATAAAAGGGCAAATGAAAGTTTTGAACCTTTGAGCAAACACAGTGTTAACTTTAGGAAGTGTGGTAACATAAATACTCTTCTTTGGAGGAGAGTCTGATACTCGTCTGAGTTGAGGACCATCTTGTGAAGGCTAAGGGAGATCCGCAAGATGAACAATTTTCTAACACTCAAAACACCCTCGATGTCTTTATACAGTTGCTTGGTGGGGTATCTGAAAGGCTTGCGCAACATTACTTTCAGAACGGACCTCTGGGCTCTCTCTAGAGCAATCATGTGAGTTGAAGCAGCAGCACCCCATGCTGATATACAGTAGGTTATAATAGATTGACACAATGTCACGTATATAGTTTTAAGAAGGGTAATGTTTGTCCTATCTCTCAGTAACAGCATGAATGGGTGAATTATTTTACGGACTCTTTTTCTAGTTGTCTCAATGTGATCCTTAAAAGACAGGTTCTCATCAAGAGTAATCCCAAGATACTTTATAGATTTAACTCTGGATATAGCGCTGCACAAACAGTCAGTACCCCGTGGAGATAGGCACGAGTGGACTTTGATATCACGTGTATACGTGGGAGCGGAAGCTGCAGTTTTGTGGAAACACAGATATTTGGTTTTTTCTGTATTAAGGGTTAAAAGATTTGATTGTAACCATAAAGCGATTTGGCGAATGCCAACATCTACCGAGTATAAACATTGCTTCCAATTTTGATTGTGAAACAAAATTGCAGTGTCATCTGCATAACAAAATACATTCGCATCCACGATAGAGATTGTGGAAACATCGTTCATGTAAATGATAAAAAGCGTAGGTCCTAAGATGCTGCCCTGCGGTACCCCAAAGTTAACATTTCTCGAATCACTATAAGCATTAGCAACCTTTACACATTGTTTTCTATTAGATAAATAACTCTCAAACCAATTTAGAGAACAACCTCTCACCCCAGAAAATTCCAGCTTTCTTAACAGAATTGGGATAGACACCGTATCGAAAGCCTTCGCAAGATCGAGAAATACGCCGACACATGCCTCTCCTCTGTCAAGATATGTAGATATCAAGTCAGTTAGCTCCGTAACAGCGTCCTCAGTTGATCTACCCCTCCTTAATCCGAACTGATGCTCGTTTAGCAAGTTGTTTTTTTCTAGAAAGTTTATAAGCTGATTATTAACAATCTTCTCGAGAATTTTGGAAAAAGCGCTCAACAGAGAGATCGGACGATAATTATTCGGTACATCCTTAGCCCCTGCCTTATGGACAGGAGTGACCGCAGCTATTTTCCATTGATCAGGAAATATTCCAGTAGATAGGCTTAAATTGAAAATGTGGGTGAGAGGAGCAACTATATAGTCTTTGATATTTTTCAATAGGTGGTTACTGATACCATCAATACCAGGAGCCGATCTAGTCTTTAGTTTCATAATATGTTTTCCAACTTCAACAACGTCTGTCGGGTAAAGATACAATGAATTTATTGGTGCATTATCAATTTTAATTTTAGATGCAAGGGATATTTCCGTTTCATTTATTTTCTCCAGGGTAACAATTGCCAGGTTTTGACCTACCGACGTAAAATATTCATTGCACTGATTCAATGACTCTTCAGCTGAGCCTGAGCCAGAAACATTTAATAATTCCGAAGCTGTGCTAGTATTACAGTTTAAGTGCGTTATATGTTTGATGCATTGCCAGAGTTTATAACTGTTGTGTTTATTATCCAATAGCTCTTTCTCCTCGTGTTCAATTCTAAGTTTCCTAACTAGGTCGTGATAAAAGGTTCTGTATCGATTATATATAGTTTTCTTAATTTCATCATTTGGGTTTTTTCGCGAGTCTAAGTATAGTTTGTCTCTATTTTTAGAGCATCTTAGTAGTCCCAAAGTCATCCAAGGTTTTAACAGTAGCTGGGATCTAGAGGTTTTTTTGAACGTGGTGTGACTATTAACAACAGTAGTAAGTTTGTCAGTAAATATTTTTGTGGCTTCATTAGGACATTGTGCAATGACTAGAGACCAATCTGTCGTTGCTAAAGCCTCTTGTATTGCCGGAATATCCAGTTTAGTAGTGACCCTTGAGGTAGGGCTATTTTTAATATTTGTAGAACAACCCAAGATAATCAATTCATGGTCTGTGATACCAGAAGGACAGAGAATGGACTCACATACTTTGTTACTTGGAACAAAAAAATGGTCAAGACATGACCCCTTTCGAGTAGGTATCCGAAGGGCAGGTATTAATCCTAACTCAGACACAAGTGAAATATAATAATCACAGTCTGATTCGTCTTTAGCTCGTATTAATTTCTCACAAATATTAATGTTTATGTCTCCCGCAACAATAAAGGAAAAGTCTTTTTTAGAAGGTTTAACAAGAGTCTCCAAGGAATCCAAAAAGTTATCATGATTAATAAAAGATGGAGAGCGATATATACCCACTAAGTTAATACTGTCTTGAATTTTCACCAGTAAAGCATTGCAATCCTGTAGTGGAGGCTCACTTACAGTAACTGAGATTGATTTCCTCGTATTACACCGTTACACCACCATTCTGATTAATAAATTTAGATGTATAATACGAATTATATCCATCGATTTGTGGAATAAGTGTTTCTTCGTTTAACCAGCACTCTGTTAAAACTATAATGTCTATGTCAGTACAAAGTCTGTTCAAGATTACAAGCAACTTGTCTATGTTTCGTCTTATACTACATATATTTTGTGTCAGAACTTTTAGTTCGTACTTCTTCAAAATTGGGCCACATTGTTCAGGAAAGTCAATAGTATGGCATACAATATTAAAGGAAAGATCAATATCTTGTAAGGTATCTAAGGAGGCCGTCATGGGTGCAGATAATATAATAAAAATTGGAGAAAAGCAATTTGGTATGCCAAATTATTATAAAGAGAGGAGCATTGGATATTATTTCCCTGACAATTTTGCCGAAATGAGGAACAAGTGTACTGGCACAATAGTATACAAACAGGTATAGAGCAAGCCGCAGATTTGTTGGTAGTTACGTGTGACACTTTGTACAAGTGGATGTTATGAAGTGTGAGTGTGAGTGTGTGATATGTGTCTAGTGTGAGAGTCTTAGAATACAGAGCAAGAAAGTTTCTAAAACTATATTGTAGCTTATTATCAAGTAGGGCACGCTTAAATATTTTGTGAGGCAAATAAGGGGTCGTCGTTAGATTTTTTGATTGGGTTGAAGACTCTTTCAAGGTCGTCTTCCGACCTAATGCGTTGAGGGGGAGCTCCATCTCGCTTTCGGACAAATATATTGCCATTCTTTGTCCAGCAATGCTTGTAGTCCAAGACTTGACATCTGGTTCTAGCGTCTCGAAATAAAATGCGATTTTCTTGAGAGAGACGCTCGTTAACGAAAACCTTCCGATCTACACCTCCTTGAACAATATCCTGGCTACTCAGATTCCGCCTTAATCGGGCGGCTTTCAGGAATTCGTCTCGTTTTATTTTACGCGTAAATCTCACAACCAGTAGTCGGCCAGGGAATTTTTTGGATTCATTTCCATTGTCTGCTGATGTTGACTGAGATCCTGCTTGAGAGCGATTGCCAACTCTCTTTACACTATCCAGGTCAGCTTCAGACATCTCTATTCCAATTTTCGCAGCTGTGACTAGCACCAAATGATTTGGGTTTTCACTCTTAGTCTCAGTTAGGCCCGATATTTCTAACTCATTCAGCAGCGTGAACTGGGACTGGTTACGAACTTTTTGCTGTAGCTGTTTGACTACGGATCGCAGTACTGCGTTTTCTTTTTCAGCCTCTTCCAGGATGGAGACTCTGGCCTCGGTGGTAGACAACCTTTCTCCTACTTCATCCAGGCGCTTACAGCAGACATTTAGTGCGGCAGCTGTATTACTCAATTCCGATCTCACACCTTCAATATCATCGCGGAGTAACCGGAACTCTGAGATAAGCTCCTTTAAGTCTTCTTCGGGCGAGACAACGGTGTGGGTGTTAGTGCGGGGTTGGTTTTGGTTCACCACAGACGCCTTGAGTTTCGTAGTTTTTGTACGCAATGTAACGTTTTCCGACTGTGGGAAGGTGGAAGTGCGCACAGGAGTGTAGGTGTTGTCTCCGCCTCTTGGACGGACGGACGGACGAACCGTCAAACAAGTGTGTCAATGGAGTAAAAGTACTAGGTTTCCAGGAGCTTACAAGAGGTCTTCCAATGCGGTCGATTCTCTGTGAGGAAATGCCAAAGAAATAACTCACCCGACTATGGGCGGTATTTTACTTCTCCTAAAAGATGGAGCTAAAGAAGTTTTATTTCAGTCGTGTGGTTTAAAGCACATAAGCATTCGGCTTGTGACACGTTATCACGTAAAATTATAGTCCGTAAACCGACTTTACAGACATCGTTTTTTTAAAGTGTAAATTGTTAAGTTTTACTGTTGGCCAAGTGTACGGTTGCCACCAGGCATTACTATGGGCATATACACAGCGTTATGACGGTCGTGTGTCGTGTGTAGGCACACCCCAGACACTTAATACAAACGAGCGAGAAATGATATACATTTATACAATGTATTTATAGGCATTAATGCAGGAAGGGTTGAATCACACTGGCGACATTGGTCACGAAATGTTTGTTAGACATCTACTGCACGTAACAGTCAACAGTTGCTACCAACTTGGTAGGTAACTTACATGAATAATATTGTTCTTCAAATATAGCTAAAAATAGGTACGCATGCAACTAAATCCCGGGCAAGTAATAGTCCAATGACACCCGCAAGGTGACCGTATATTCCTGCGCAAAATTCAAAAAAACACGTAAGCTTTCACGTGAACTGGAGAGCATTGTCCTCGAGGTACTGACCGTTGATAATAATTATCAAGGATAAAGTGATAAACTTTAAAAATGAAGTCGCAGTCAAATCACGTAACCTGTGACGTGAACCCGGAGAGCAATGACCTCGTGTTACCGACCGTAGAATGGACCGAGTCTTGGAAAGTTGACTCCGCCGGGAATCAAACACGCGACCTCCTGGTGCGAAGCGAATGGACTAACCATTACGCCACGGAGGCGGTTAAAAATCAATGGTTAGTCCATACGCTTCACACCAGGAGCGACCTCTCGGGTTCCCTCCTCCAGGGTTCGATTCCCGGCGGGGTCAACTTTATGAGACTCGGTTTGGTTGGTGGTGGAGCATTTTCATAGCCAGTCTGGCTAGCTACCACCATCTTATCTAAGTCTTGCCACCAAACATCAATGTGAACTAAAAAAATATAAGGTGATAAACTTAAAAAAAATACGTAAAGGTAGGTTAGGTACCTACAATAAGTCAATATTTTTTTGGAATGCGGTAATTAAATGTTTATGGTACAACATTCTACATGTGCAAGTCAGACTTGCACTTGGCCGGTTTTATTCCTACACGAGCACACCATCATATGCTTTGTCATTTAATTCTTAAGAAATGTTTAAGACGCTTCACAAAAAAAAGCAAGATTAATGCGTTTTCTCCAGATACTTACCTAAGTGTGACATAATACGAAATAAAATAATGAACATCATCATCATTTATTTCATAAACAGACAATCTGTGTGCGAAACAATTTTAAAAACTTAAATCTAATAACATAATATTCAATTTCATGTTAACATTTTATAAAAACAAATTTAATGTCAAATATAAAACAAATTTAATGTCAAATATAAAGTAAATTAATGTAAAATTTCAATGTCACAATTTTAAAAGTCATCAAAAGAATAACAATTTTTATCCAACAAAACCATTTTTAATTTTTTCTTGAAAATGTCAACCCTAGTTTCTACCTTTAATTCTGTCGGAAGTCTATTAAAGAATGCCACGGATTGATACAGTGGACAATGGTTCACAACATTTAAATATGGCTCGATAACGTGGTGTAAGTCCTTTCTCCTAGTAACCATACGCAAATTCATCATCTCATCGGATTCAAAAACTAATCTATGTTTTACCAAATCCACTAAAAGAACAAGAATATAGAGACCAGGAACCGTTAATATTTTGTATTTTTTAAAATAGTCCCTACAGGATTCCCACGGAGGAATTCTAGCTATTGTTCTTATAGCCCTCTTTTGGAAAGTAAAAGCTTTTGTCAAATTATACTTATAGCTACTTCCCCAATACTTAATACTATAACGCAACTTTGATTCAATTATGGCAAAGTAAACAGATTTCAACCGTTCCAACGTCAACACATCTCTTAGGCTTCTTAAAGCATAACAAGCCGAGCTAATTGAACTTTCCAGTATATTTAGTTCTGGTTTCCAATTTAGTAATGAGTCAATTTGTATACCCAAAAATTTAACCGAATTCAGCACCTCTATATACTCATTATTTAAAATCAATCTAAGAGAATCTCGGCTCCTTGCAGTTGACTTAAACAAAATTGCATTGGTTTTTTGTGGATTAAGCATTAGGTCATTAGCTTCAAACCATCTATGGAAAGCTGCTAGAGTCGAATTAACACTGTCATTTAGTTCCTTAATACTAGTTCCTGACAGGATTGCATTTGAGTCATCAGCGAACAACACTAATTGGGCATTTGGAACTTTACTAGTGACATAATTTGCCAAGTCATTGACAAATATTATAAAGAAAATAGGGCCCAAGATGGAACCCTGCGGTACTCCTCTGGTGATATTAACTAGCTCAGAGGTTTTAATTGTTTCCTTACTATTATTATCAATTGATTTAACCTCTACAAACTGTTTTCTATTTTTGAGATATGATTCTAGTAACTTCAAGATCCTGCCCCTAACACCGTAGTGTTCAAGCTTGTTTAATACTATACTATGATTAACCATATCAAAAGCTGAACTCAAGTCCAAGAATACCCCAACAACTTTAAGCTTATTATTTAGTTTAATTACTACGTCATTAACTAAGGCATCAATAGCATCAGAAGTTCCAATTCCCTTTTGGTAGCCAAATTGTCTAGTATTTAAAACGCGATTAAGTGTCAGATGAGCAAGTAATCTAGTTTTTATGAGTTTTTCAAAGATCTTAGACATCGTTGGCAATAAGGAGATTGGCCTGTAATTACTAGGGTCGAGCTTACTTTTTTTCTTGAAAACCGGCAATATTTTGGCTATCTTCAGTTGATCTGGAAATATACAGTACTCAAAACATTGATTGAAAAAAACGGCCAAACTCTCATCCAACACATCGATATTGTCTTTAATAATTGAAATGGGGATGTCATCATACCCACTCGAAGTTTTCAGTTTCATTTTTCTTACAACACGTGAAATTTCTGAAGCAGTTACGAATTCAAAATGTATGTCTCTCTGAATACACTCAGTATGTTCACGTAAATACTTTAAAGCAAGTGCACAGTTTCCAGAGGAAGGCAAAAGACTACGGTCAAAATGCTTCGAAAATACCTTAGCCACTTCCAGAGGATCGTTTACAATACTACCGTTTATCTTTAACACAATGTCCTTACTACAACCATTTCTGTTTTTTCCGTCCTTGTTGTTAACGACTTTCCAAACCCCTTTAGCCTTATACCTTTCCTTATTAATAGTCTCTTGTACCGCCATACTCCTAGCTACCCTAAGAATCATCCTATAAATTTTCAAATATGCCTTTTTATATGTAAGTATACTGATATCATTGTTTAAACTATCCGTATTACATAAAACGCGTTTCATGGCACTGGACACTTTAATTCCATTTGTTATCCATTTGGCCTCCCCTACATTCTTTGATTTTACCTTTTTCTTTCTTTTCAAAAAGTTATTGTTAAAAGCACATTTAAATTTTGCCAAAAATCCATTTATACCTAGACTTTTCCAATCGATTTCTTTAACGGTTTTTCTAAAATTTTGTTTTTGGTTGTGAACTGGCTTTTTGTGTTGCTTTTTATCCAAAGGATATCTGTAAAAGCTTTGTTTTATTGCCTTTATCACTATGTGAACTAAAACATCAGTAAAATAAGCAGTTTA
This sequence comes from Coleophora flavipennella, assembly GCA_947284805.1. Lineage (NCBI taxonomy): Eukaryota > Metazoa > Arthropoda > Insecta > Lepidoptera > Coleophoridae > Coleophora > Coleophora flavipennella. The sequence goes on from OX369308.1 coordinate 55,140,956, forward strand.
CCAAATTTGGATTTAATAATTCCAAAACGAAATCACAGCGGTCGGGGCGCGGTAACGTAGCTCATCCTTTACGGTCGGTAACCAGTCTAGTAACCAATCTGCGAGACGACGTTAGTACTAATATATATATATATATATATATATATATATATATATATATATATATATATATATATATATATATATTGTAGGTTTAACAATTTTAGGATATAATTTTAAATGACTTGCTATTTTTGTTTTTACGAAGGAAACGCTGTGCAGTTGCACCCATGCACCACTTGCTTTGCCAAACTGTGCTACCTATAAAGAGCATGCCTTGTGCCTTGTGCCTTGCTCGACCGGTCTCCTGTTCGCCGAGTGGTCGTGGTCGTGGTGGTGGTCATTAGGAAGTGTGTGTAATTGTTGTGTAAATACCAAAAAATTACAATTAATAGTCACGAATGAGTTTATTTTTAAAAGCTTTTATTTAACTTGCAATGTGTGTATGTATGTATGTATGTTTGTTTAGTTCAAATCTTACGATCGATTTTAGAGCGACTTCCTGGGGTTCGATTAAGCTTAAATTTGGAATGAAGCCGTATGTCCGGTGACAATAGATCCTTTTGTTATTTTGACGTTCATCTGATGATGAACTTTGGAGGTGGGATCAAGGTCGTCTTTTATTTTTCACTAGAATCGTAGGCAATATATTCAGTGGTGTTTTCAAATATGGTCTGCGTCACGACAGCCACTAATTTGTAGTGTTCTGTACCTCCAGCAATACTGTACGCACCTTTTTTGAAATATAATGAACTAACTGTTTCCCGCGGCTTCACCCGCGTGGACCACGTTTCTATGACTTTCCGAGGGTGCGCAGTGCGCGAGCCGCAAGCGGCTCGCGAGCGTAGTAAAAAGTAGCCTGTGTCTTAATCCAAGTCCTAATCTGTCTACCTACCAAATTTCAGCCAAATCCGTTCAGTAGTTTTTGCGGGAAAGCGTAACAGACAGACAGAGTTACTTTCGCATTTATAATATTAAGTAGGGATTTGGAACCGTATATTTATATTCATTTGAGCATTTGGCTTTTTCAGCATAAAAACTCTTTTCAAATAAAAGCTTGTACCTTGAAGCTTTTAAGTTTTTGAAAATTATATAGACGTGAGCACTTTAGCTCTACAATGATACAAAATTATATAGACGTGAGCACTTTAGCTCTACAATGATACAAAATTATATAGACGTGAGCACTTTAGCTCTACAATGATACAAAATTATATAGACGTGAGCACTTTAGCTCTACAATGATACAAAATTATATAGACGTGAGCACTTTAGCTCTACAATGATACAAAATTATATAGACGTGAGCACTTTAGCTCTACAATGTAACAAAATGCTGATGGCTGATAAAATCGATAAAATAAACAAAACTTACTTAATTGTGTTGCAGTTACAAGTTGAAGTAAATGTTTCATATCAATTTGACGCTTCACGCCGGGGGCCACGTCCTGCATACTCGAAGCATTTTGTGAAATCACTAGCGGCGCAAAATAGTTTTTTAGGGTTCCGAAGTCGACAAGAAACCCTTATACACTCGAGAGCGATGAATCCGGGTCACTTAAAGAATCCTAAAAATCTCGGAAACTAAGAAGGCTAGCTTCATGAAATAAATTGTGTTTAATAGACCCCTTAAATGAAAGTAATAAAATTTACGAAACACTACATTTTATTTACAAAAAATTACATAAATAAAAAAAACTGCTGATCTCGCCTTAAAACAAAAATAGGAAACATGACATTTCTGAACAACATGAATGAATTTTAATAATTCGTATTGCCTCCTCGTGCTTCCATCACTGTGTTTACGCGGTTTGGCATGCTGTACACCAAGTTCCTTATACGATTTTGGGGAATATTCTCCCATTCCTCTGTGAGAGCAATTTTGAGCTCACGAAGCGTGATAGGGGGAGGGCTTCTTTGTTTTACGCATCTCCCTAGCTCGTCCCAAGCATGCTCGATCGGGTTGATATCCGTGCTGCGTGCTGGCCACTCCATACGAGTAATGTTCATCTCTTGAAGGTAGTCATTCACAATCCAACCCGTATGAGGCCGGGCATTGTCATGCATAAAAATAGCATCCTTCCCCAAATTGACCATAAATGGACCAACGTGTTCATTGAGGATTTCTTCCACATATCTTTCGCTAGTTATAGAGCCGTTTTCTATGAACACCAGTTCTGTGCGACTCTCAGAAGAAATTCCGGCGCACACATGTACAGAACCACCACCGTAGGCTACTTTTTCTTCGATGCATGCTTGCTTGAATCTTTCCCCTGGTCTTCTATACACTCTGTGTCTTCCATCGTGCTTGTAGAGCATAAATTTTGATTCGTCGGAGAACATAACTTTTGACCAATCTCCAATACTCCAATTTAAGTGGTTCTGGGCATATCTTAGTCTTGAAATACGATGCCCACGCTCCAGTTTAGGGTCGTTTGTAGGCCTAAGTGGTTTCAAGTTAGCTTCAACAAGTCGTCGCCTTACTGTCCATGCGCTTGGGTTACTTCCTCCGAGGCGTCGAAACTGATTTGTAAGTTCAGTTCCTGTGAGAAAGCGATTACGAAGCATTGTGTTCACCAAGTATCGATCTTCTCGTGCTGTGGTACACCTGGTTCTGCCTGTTCCTGGTCTGCGTAGGTTAGAGCCAGTTTCCTCATAACGTTGGAGAACTCTTTGTACTGTTGAGAGCGACACACCGACAGTCGTGGCTGTATCGCGCTGACCCCGGCCGTTTTCCAGCATTGTAAGTATTCTAGTGCATTCTTCAGGTGTAAGCGACATGATTACTGCTTGAATAATAAATATTGAACACTAACAACATGGTTTATGTACCCACTTAAATGACAGATTAGAATTAGAAACAAAAACAAAAGTAGTAATTTCGTAGTTCCATCTTCGAAAGTCTCCTTTTTCAAATTTGATTTTTTTATGACATGACTTTACAATAACTAAGAAGTTTTAATGACTTCCTTTAAGGAGTATTAAATTTTTTATTAAACAAAATTTATTTCATTAAGTTAGCCTTCTTAGTTTCCGAGATTTTTAGGATTCTTTAAGTGACCCGGATTCATCGCTCTCGAGTATAGTTTCGCAATGTATGTCCGTCCGTCTGTCTGTCGGCGGTTTAGCTCATAGGCTATTAGTAAGAAAAAGCTGTAATTTGGCATGGGTGTATAATTGTATATATTAATCACGCCAATAAAATGGTGCAAAATATATATTTTTTTGATTTCTAGGTTACCTCGCCTCGTAAAGAGGGTGTTTTTTTCTGTTAAATACCCTTGCGGGTGGGGTATCGTTGAATAGGTCTTTTGAAACTACTGAGGGTTTGCTAAAACAAACCATTTTTCGATTCAGTGATTGGTTGGCGAAATACTAAGCTTTAATGTGTTAAGTTTTCTTTGAATCAAGTGTCGTCATCCAAGTTTAGGAGTAATAGTCGACCAACTTATGATGTACAGTTGGATTTGTAAAAAGTTCATAGATTTTCCATACAAAATGTTCGATTACCACATGCAAATATAATCTTGTTTTTCAAAGTATACGCTTATTTTTTTAAAAGACTACGGAACCCTACATTGCGCGTGTCCGGCTCGCGCTTGGCCGGCTTTTTTATTTTAAGAAATAATTACAATGAAAACTAAATTTTATTTATTTGGCTACTCGAATTAATTTAAAAATGCTTCGACAGTGCACCTGAGTAAAATCCGATTAATCGATGCACAGAGTTTTTGAGTAAGTTTTACATCGGTACCTAAGTGAGACCTGAGGGTACCTGCACCCTGCAAGTACACGTGCACGTGCTCTGGCACGAACAGCACGAAGGCACGACATAACCACTATGTCCACGGCTAATCAATTTCCGTTGCGATTCATTTACTACATTTAAGTGAAAGTGCACTGAAGGCGATCACAACTATAATTGTCATTTATAGGGTTCCGTACCTTAAAAGGAAAAAGGAACCCTTATAGGGTTACGTTGTTGTCCGTCTGTATGTATGTATGTGTGTCAAGACCCTTTTACAATTTGATATCTCCATACGAGATATCAAGTTGAAATTACATACGAGATATCAAGTTGAAATTACATACGAGATATCAAGTTGAAAGTACGGTAGAATCAGTTGAATACGTACGAGATATCAAGTTGAAATTACGTACGAGATATCAAGTTGAAATTACATACGAGATATCAAGTTGAAATTACATACGAGATATCAAGTTGAAATTACAGTACGAGATATCAAGTTGAAATTACATACGAGATATCAAGTTGAAATTACGTACGAGATATCAAGTTGAAATAGTACAGTGAAATACGAGATATCAAGTTGAAATTACTACGAGATATCAAGTTGAAATTACGTACGAGATATCAAGTTGAAATTACATACGAGATATCAAGTTGAAATTACGTACGAGATATCAAGTTGAAATTACGTACGAGATATCAAGTGAAATTACTACGAGATATCAAGTTGAAATTACATACGAGATATCAAGTTGAAATTACTTACGAGATATCAAGTTGAAATTACATACGAGATATCAAGTTGAAATTACGTACGAGATATCAAGTTGAAATTACGTACGAGATATCAAGTTGAAATTACGTACGAGATATCAAGTTGAAATTACTACGAGATATCAAGTTGAAATTACGTACGAGATATCAAGTTGAAATTACGTACGAGATATCAAGTTGAAATTACATACGAGATATCAAGTTGAAATTACGTACGAGATATCAAGTTGAAATTACGTACGAGATATCAAGTTGAAATTACATACGAGATATCAAGTTGAAATTACGTACGAGATATCAAGTTGAAATTACGTACGAGATATCAAGTTGAAATTACATACGAGATATCAAGTTGAAATTACGTACGAGATATCAAGTTGAAATTACATACGAGATATCAAGTTGAAATTACGTACGAGATATCAAGTTGAAATTACGTACGAGATATCAAGTTGAAATTACATACGAGATATCAAGTTGAAATTACATACGAGATATCAAGTTGAAATTACGTACGAGATATCAAGTTGAAATTACATACGAGATATCAAGTTGAAATTACATACGAGATATCAAGTTGAAATTACGTACGAGATATCAAGTTGAAATTACGTACGCGATATCAAGTGAAATTACATACGAGATATCAAGTTGAAATTACGTACGAGATATCAAGTTGAAATTACGTACGAGATATCAGTTGAAATTACATACGAGATATCAAGTTGAAATTACGTACGAGATATCAAGTTGAAATTACATACGAGATATCAAGTTGAAAATTACGTACGAGATATCAAGTT